>CM034472.1:20442125-21042125 GCA_019925255.1 Litchi chinensis | reverse complement strand
TCCCTCATCTATGTTATGATAAACCAATCTGGAATAATTATAAACAAATCTTGCTGGACTAAACAAAAGACAGAAAAAAAAAAAAAAAGACACGCTTTCGAGAACATATTGGTGCAGATAAGTCTGAAGTCCTTTCTAGTTACCCCTGACATAAAGATGATAAAATTGACAAAATCTTCACTCAGTATTTGAACAAACAATTTTGAGGGTGCTCTTGTGTGCATTATCTTTATTAGGTGCTCTTACCATATTTGCAACCTCCCTGATTTCCATCCTGAAAGAGTCTTCATCAGAAGAATCAACATCCTCTGGCAATGCAATGCAGTCCCACCACCTACACAATCAACATGTGCGGTAGAGTCTCCTAAGATACTTCATTTATTAAAATGTCTTCCCATGGAATAAATGTGTCCCTTTTTATATAATAAGGGGGAATTATCTGACATAATAGTATGAAACAAGCTAAACATTGTATATTAATATATTAATTAGTAGACTATTCCAGGAGATCTTATACAGTTATATTGAACCTGTGATATTGTATTAATACTTTAATATTCAGAAGCTTATAAGTAAAAGTATAAATGTAGAATGTTATTAGTTCAACAATCTAAAATTGGTGAAATGATTCGTTCTTGGACATGATACACAGAAATAGTAATAACAAGTGACCACCTTCTCTTGTGTCCAAAAGATATTGGCTTCCATGCTTCTAAGAGTAAAGAAAGATCACAGCAGTCCAGAGCAGTGGCCGAAGGGCATTTTTGTTGTTCATTGAGATAATCTGCTTTTAGCTTTCTATACCTTAAGATAGTGAAACTGATTGCCTGAAAATGGAAGTCAAGGACTATGTTTATACTTCCCAAACATTATGCCTTCAGACAATAGTTGTATAATAATTAAAAAACTCCATACCATATTGCATTATAGTGTCCTTATTGTCATTCATTGAGAAAAATTGAGGCAATTAGATCAACTAGAAGTACATTGGTTGCAAGAATTGGAGTCTGGCTCTTATATGAATGACTGTTAAAACATGTTATATGAATGTGCAGAAATTCTATGTAAGTCAGTCAAGCAACATAGTTGAAGTGTTTGCTACTAGATTGTGCATTGGCAAATTATAATTTAAGATAACAGTATCACAATTTAAAAGAAGAAAGTAACACAGTAAAATGAGTAACAATAAATAAAAAAATAAATGCAATTTTCTTATAATAGAAAATTTCTACCACAGAAAACAACTTTCCTAGTTACTACCAATTCTCACATCCATAGACATATCATTCAAGCTCAGTTCTGTTTTCTAAAAATTTCCATTCAAGCTCAGTTCTGTTTTCTTTGGTTCCTGCCTCTGGCACCTTCTGAAGGCTATCTAGATAAGTGTAGCAGATGGAAGAGAATGGTGAGAAATTCGGTAAAAGACCAACTGAATTATGGTTTTTAAATATTTATATGATTTGCCTTCTTGATATAGGTAGAACATCAATTTTATGGAAAATAAATATCAAATGGCGTGAGTTGGTGATAAAACATATATTAGACAATAAATGTATACAATAGAACATACCTTGGCAGCAAGAAGAAATATATCATTGGTTCCTGGGAAATAAGAAAGGAAAAAAAAAAAAAGGAAAGCAGCAAAGCAAAAAGAGTCAAAATATTGTTACTTGGTTAGATATATGCCGAGCAGCAAAGGCCCACAATGTTAGAAGGTTACCATTAGCATGCTGAATAAATTTTAAAAGTGCTTCCCTCGATAAAGATTCCGATCTTTCTCCAGTGCAAAGTAAGGAGTGAGATAAGTTCCAATCAGCTTCTGCACATAATTTGCTGCAACATATGGACTACATTACTATAAGGGTTTAACACATACTTGAAGCAAATGAACAAACACATGCAATAGCTAAAATTCTTAAAACACTGGTGACATAGAATTCATAATTTCTGGAAACACTTGGAAGTGACAAACTTCATGATTATCAACCTCAATGGATAGATGTCTCTAGAACATTAGAAGGTCTAATCTCAAAACACCTTTGACAAGAATGCAATAAATGTCAGAAAAATTGCACATGTGCTATTTAGAATCTTAAAGAAAAATTCTACCAAGTTCCAAGAATATTCACTTAAAGTTACCTACGCCTGCTCTGTAACAGATCAAATAGTTAAATAAAGCACTAGATTGATCATAAAAAGTTCTGTTCATGTACGCAAGGTATTAAACTTCCTTACCTACAATAATAAGCTTCTTTGCATCCTCCAGGACATGAGACGGGCGAAGGCAACGGAAATTCAGCAGAGTGAGGAAGTACAAATTCACCATTCATCAACGAATCCACCACGTCTTTAGGCAGCGAGACATTATCTTTAGAACTGCTGGACGACACAACACAATCTTCCAACTTTTCATGGATTTTCAAGTGGGAATGTTCTTCCATATGAGATAAACCGGCATCATAACAACCACCACCAGCAATTGGGGAAACACCAATGCTTTGAAAATAAAGTTTCCTCCCAATTTGAAGTTCTATAGAGCCAATAAACCGGAAACAAAAGCTACACACTAGACAATCAAACTACACCACCACCAAAAAACAACACACAATCATAAAACTGCAACTTTGAATTGAATAAGAAACCAAAAGTTATTATTAATGAAGAAACAACAAGAACCTTGTTGGGAGAATGCTGCATGCCAACAAGAATAGGGTCCTTCAAAACAAGCTCTCCTTCTTCAAAGTCATCATCAGCATACACACCTGCACTACACCAATTTCCAATCTCACATGAAATGTCAACAAAGTGCAAAACCAAGTGAAAAAAAAAAGGCACCTTTTCCGGAGTCGTCATGTTGTATGACTTTGATGCGAGAGCAATTCCTGTCTAATACAAGTTGGTGGAAGTAGTCCTGTCAATTAGAATTGCGTTATTCAATAATGTTCTAGAAGAGCATCAACACGTAACACGAGTCAGAAAAAAAAAAAAAAAGAGAACATGCCTGTACTTGGACCGGTGAGGGAGGTCGGAGAAGAGAAGCTATATGACTTGACCATTTTTCGTCGACTGCTGCCATTTTCCTACACACTACTCTGTTATGCTTGTTGCCGCCGCCGCTCTAATTTATGTTATGTTTGCTTGATTTAATTACCTTTATTTATTTTTTTAACTTAGTAAATTTTTTTTTAATTTTCTATTTACCTTTTTGCTTTTTGAAATTTAATTATCCAACGTTATGAAATTAGATGTCAAAAAATCATTTTCATATTTACTCCATGATTAAGAATTTAAGATATGGTCGAACCCTCCTACGGAGCATGGAAAGGGAGTGTGCTTTCTTCTTTGCTCTTTTTATCCTTTTTTTTTTTTGATGTCAGCTTTCAGAATCATGACTTGGTTTGGTGGATCACTATGATTTTGTCTTTCAGGATGGCAATAAACCAAATGAATATGACAGAGTACTAGGTCATATTGAATAATATTTGTGAAGAAGACGAGAGACAATAACTTTGAGCCAATCCTGGTTTCTGATGCACTTCATTTTTGGTTTATAAACAAAAGACATGATCGGGTGGATCATCATTAGTCAATGCTAAGGGTATATTAATGGGTGCATAGCAACAATGGTATTACCGTATCAAGAAACATGAAAATTATTGTTCACGCTAGCATATTCTCTAACCCACATAAATTACAGATATCAAATCTTTTATGAGATTTTTTCCAGTAGACAAATCTATTTCACAAATTTCAAACAAATGGGGAGGCCTTTTCTTCTGGAAAACCCAGCTGTAGGAGACTGTTTTGGAACTTCTTGCAATGAGCGGCAACACAGATGATGAAGACAAAAAAGGAGTCAAATGCTTCCGAAGAACTGTTCCAAGGATGGAGAAATGAACACGTTAGAAGCAGTTCGTTCGGGTCTGGTGGGGGATACATGAAGCTGATATTTGATGAATCTCTGTAACAAAAATTATTCAACTCAGAAGGCAGGCATTGTATATGTACTCTGTCATTCAAGTATCATGAATTAGAATGTAGAATGATATGATAGTTATGGCAGGTAAAATAAACATACAGCTAATTGAGAAATGATTTCATGATTTGTGTCAATATGCCAATCCGGTTCGAGCTGTCGAACGAAAGATGATCGCCCCATTTCTGTGCTACAAAAGAGAACCTGTATATGCAGTTCATACAAAGTAAGATAGTATAGACTTATACAATGGTAATTAACTAGGAAATTTGGAAGAGCTACTACTTTTTTGCATAATTGACATTTCATGTTTAAACATAGCATTCTAAAGATAATCAAGTTCCAAGTTCCTACCACAACAATAACAACAAGTTACAAGTTCCTACCACAACAATAAAAACACTAATGATATCTATAACAAGCTTCTGTAGAACAAGAGTGTGCGCTTTATTTACTAGAAATGTACTCATAATTGAGGTTAATTCTGGAGAAAAGAGATCTTAATTTTTCAGATAGGAAACATCACAGAAATTTTGTCATAAATACTGCATAGAAACCAAAGTGTACATATTCTGTAAGCATAGCAGTGTCTCCTTGTAAACCCAAGTAAAAATTTGTGTCAAGTAACATTCATCTCAAGGACAATATCATTTTGTTATTAATCTCAACATTTTCTGCACAATGGAAACCATTCTATTAGCAGGTTGAGCATCTCCAGTTATCCCCATCATCCAGTGGTTCAACTAACAAAAGTATAAAACACAATCCCTTTAACTTCGGGCTAAAGGTATTTATACATCATAAAGTATCATATACAGTATCATACCATGACAACACCAAAAACGCATATTTGTGTGCCTATGCACATATCACATGTTAATTCACCAAGATTTAAGAAAATAATTGCAACATTTACCTTGTCTTTGACCAAACCACCTGATGTGAAAACCCCTGCATTTTCCAAAGCCAGAAGGATCTTTTTCTGCAGAGAACACTCCATGATTTAGCACAAAAGCAAATGGCAATTATAAACCAGTAAGAGCTTGCAAAAAGAGATTTATATCAAGTCACTAGCAGTTAACATAGCAACAGAAACACTTGCCAAATGTACTAGTACAAAAGCAAGAATAGAGGTCTACTACTGAGTGACAAGTTTTAAAAAAGATTCTAATATGTGTAAACCAGAAACTATATGGTGTTATTATTGGAGAAAAGGATTATCACTTGCCAAGTGGTTTTGACAACTTGAAACTCAGGCACTTTAATTCAGGATGGTCCCCAACAATTTCTGCTGCTCTGGTGGGAATCTTATATCAAGACCCAAGTGCCACATATTTCTTCTATCAATTATCATCCAACACAAAGAAAATACTATATGCTAATAGAGACAACTATAAATTTTCAGCTATTGGTGCTCCCACACAAACAACGTAAAATAAGCAATGACTAATAATAAAGCTCATTTATTCATGAGGCAACACATTTAGGCAAAACTGGGGGTAACAAAAGAACTATCACATGATAAAGTTACAAGAAACAAGGATTGAACGCACTTCGCTTTCATCATCAAGAACTCTTTCCATGAGATAAAGATCACAGAACTTTGTGATCTCCAACAGCACCTCCAGCACAGAAGACCTTACAGTTGCTTGGTGCTGCACATAACAAAATTAATCAATTTCATCCCTTCTGTAACTCTACATCAAGCACATAGATCACAGAATAGTGAATCTTACTGCTTGAAGCTCCTCTGGATTGCTTTCCTCCAGTACTACTCCAAGCAAACGACAAGTCATCTACACAAAATATGGAATACATTATAGATAATTTAATTTGAGACTAAAAAATTCCAATCATGGCTTTGCACACCAACTCAAAGTTGCATTATATAAAGTATAAACTGACTGGCTTCATAAGCTATAAAAATTGCAGCACATCTTCAAATGCTGAGTACCTACTAGATACATTCTAAAGTATTTTTGTTTGCAAAAAGATAAGCAGTAAGTGGTTAAGAGCACTCTATTGAGATCATGAAACAAAAACTCTCATTTTTCATTGTCTAGTACATAGCATGAATTTAGGCTAAATAAAACGAAGATGCTAGGTAAAATTACTTTAGAAGCCCAAACTCAGTAATCTACAGCAATGTTGATATCCCGATGAAAGTTCATTACAATCCATTCGGTAGCATTCATATATTAAAAAATAATAATAATAAATAAAAATAAAAATAAAAAAATTCACAAAAACTAATTTAACAGATTAATGATGACCAACCCAAACCAACAAAGTTGCTCCCAACACATGTTTGTCTCAAATAATATTTGGCAGTAGCAACAACAGAGTCAGTTACACAGAGTTGGTATATGTTCACAGCAGATTGGGACTTCTACAATAATACATGAAAATGATCACTTATTGATTAATATACAAAAACAGGATTAATAAAATTCTGATGATTTCAATGTATCTTTTCGAAGGATTGTCACGGCAACTAGAATGGAATTTTGACAATAATGCATGCAGACAATTATTATGATTTATGAGTGCCATCAGTCACTAACAAAAACAAACACACATTAGGCTGTTGAGCTCTATCAGCGAGAGAATATCTCTCAAACAGGGAATATAGTGGCAGGCAACATGTTTTCGGAAATAGAAATCAGAAATTGTACTGATGGGGTTCCCAAAACAAGAAGTGAAATAGGAATTAAAGGTTGAGCCCCACTCCAAATCTCACTGTGAGATTTGGATAACCAAAACAAGCATAAAAGTTGAGAAAACCATTACATACCAACCTTTTCCATTCATGATCTTAAGAGTACAGTTACGTGTAATTTACTAATGTGACAGCCTGACAGGAAAGCTTATTCATATTTTCCTAGATCAAACAATAAGGATCAAGATCATGATTCACATGACTCCGGCCATACATTTATTATTCTTCTGATAAGGGTAACAACAGGAATTTTCATATTTATGTCAAGAAAATACAATATTAGAGCTGAAAATGAGTTCATTCCTTATCCAAAAAACTTCACCTCCCAACGACACTCTGGACTCAACATATACAACTTCTTTTCAAGAGAGGAGAATTGCATCAATGCTTTCATTGCTCACTAGTCTTTTATTTTAACATTTTACTAAGTATTAGTTTTAGAAGTATTCTGGTAAACTACCAATTTTCTGTAATAGGAAGTGATTGAAATCCATGGATCCAATCATGGGTTGCAACGAGTTCTTACTATAAAATATTCGATCTTAACCAACTTACATAATCTCTAGATATATCTTCGCATTCTCATAAGCGAAGTTTATTTGATGATAACTGAATAGATTATTGGCAATTCGAATAATGGGACACTCTAATCATTCTTCTACTTTCTTTTGTTTTTTCTGCCTGAAACGTGCAACCACACCCCGTATACTTTTTTTCGGTCTTCCAAGATCATTAACGTTAAGACCCCACAAAAGGTCCTCCATGAATAAACTCTTTATACTTCCAAAATCATCCCATAGTGCTCTAATAGTATTCCAAATCAGGGAAAACATCTAGTAACGTAACATGTATCAATGTTAAAGACCCCACATACACCACTATGACGGTATCAATTCCACTAAAATTCATTTAACAAACAGCCCTATCCCTGTTCAACGTAGTTCATTATACCAAATCCCAAATTCTTGGCTTTTCATTAGTTTGTGCCCATCACAAAGCAAACATACCACATTATCTGACAATAGACATTATTGTCAGGTTAACAAAGAAATTTTTGGTCCCACATGCTAAATCCCAATCCTAGCAATCAAAGAAAACGCATAAACAAGCCCTAATATCATGTTTAGCAAGTCAGAGAGATTATGCAAGTTACCTTTCTTCCTTCACTCAGTTTCTGCCTCACTATTTGCCCCAAAGTAGGCTGAAAGAAGGAAAATTTTGGAAAAAAAAAAAGTAAAATTAGTGATGAACCATGTTGACAAGAACAAGTATACATTCACATGCTTGATAATGATAAACAAATATCCGGATCCACACACACACACACACACACATACATACTTACCTTCACTGGTTGAAAGAATTCATCAACAACATTTTGTGCTCTTAAATCCTCTGGAGGTGAACTAACTCCAGAAGGAATTAATGTTGCACTAGATTGAGTGCTCTGAACAGAAGTACTAGTTGTAGGAGCTTGCCGTTTCGGTTGCCTTCTTTGAGGTCCACCAGGTGACCTGGTCAACCTCCAAGTAAAGACTATCGCAAGGGCAAGCCCAGCAATAGCCCCCACTGATCGCAAATCCTGACGATGTCATTCGAAAGTTTAAGAACCCCAAATATCACAGGCTGGAAAAAAAAACACTGAATATTTTTCTTCTACATTCCCAAACAAAACTAAAATCGCCAAATATCACAAAAAGGAAAAACCTCAAAAGAAATATTGACAAGTGCCTGTGTATGTTTATAAATAGACCATAAATCTGACCAAGTACAGATCCTGCTTTAAATCTGCACATCAGACAACAACCCACCCCATCATTTCAGGTCTAATGACCTTGTGTACATTTTGACACACACAATGCCATCTTGCAAGCTAGATTGTTAGTCTTTTTGGCCTTCACACATCATTCAATCATTGGTTTATCTCAAAAGAACATAACAAGTTTCTCTACATCAATAAGAACAAAACCAAACAAAAGAACCAGGCAAGTCTCAACCACACATAACACATGCATTGAAATTTGACTCCATTACAAATCCAACAACAGAAATCAACCCAATTTCTGCACAAAAAAAAAAAAACTCTAAATTTCAATAACACAAAGCATAAACAAGCAGCAGACTCCACCAAATTCTAACTAACTAAACTAGGCAGACTAAAAAAACACACTACTCCAATTCAACAACCCCAAACAAAAGAGTCTCAGATCCGGCGAAAACGAAAGGAGAAGAGCAAGTACCAAATTGTGGAAAGAGATCGGGAAGAGATTGGACATCTTGACCGTGATATACGCTCCGAACCGCTTGATCAGCTGAATCAGTTCCTCCTTCGACGACTCTGCCATCGGCCCCCCCTTTTCAACCCAAAAGACACGTCGTTTTTAATTAAACAAAAAGCGGTGATGTGGTGGTTTCTTGTTGCTTGCTCCTTTGGGGGTTTCAGATTCTTCTCAGCTGTTTTTTAATAATATTAATAATAATCTTTTTTTTTTTTTGCGGGTCGACAAGAAGAACAAAAACCACTTTGTACTGTAAACGATCGATGAGTCGAGAGTTTCTGTGACACGGTTTGTTTTTTTCTTTTTTACTTTTATTTTTTCCCCTAAGTGTTTTAATTTTTTCGTACGGATTTTAATCGGTCAATTTAGGTGTTACTATTTAATCTTAATTGTAATAACGTGAATTGAATAGTGATTACATGTACATTTTTTCTTTTCTGAAAATGTGAATGGTATAATTACTTAGAAGCATCAAAGATAATATGGAATTTTCATATTATATATAGAGTAAAATATTAAGATCCAATTTTAAGCATAATATTTTGTCAAAATTTTTTTTGGTTTGTTTGCAAGGATTTTTTGTCAAAATTTGAGTCAAGGAAGATATTGCCATTTTTTAATCATTTGATTGTATGCTACATGAATCGATTATGATGATTTTGTGACATCAAAAAAATCAATAATAGCGTGAGAAATGAATTTTATATCAATAAGTAGATTTTTTTTTTTTGTGTAAATTATTACAATTTTATCATTTCAGCTAAAATGGTTAAAAATTGTTTTAAGTAAATCATCTTTTTTGTTTGTTAAATTTTATTAATTTTTGAGGAAAAGATTCTTCGTCAAAGTGGAACATATCCTAATATTCTTTTATTTATCAACATATTTAGGGGAAAAAGATGTTTCTTAATTAAGAAAATGCAATAACTGGAGCTTATATGTAGAGAAAACAAACCTATTTATTCTAAAAAATGACGTCATAGTCTTGTAGAGATATATATCATGGATATGCTAGTGCCTTTTGAAGATGCCAATACAGTATCAAAAAGAGTGGATGTCATCATTAGCAAATTGCACTACTTTGACAGCCAATGTACTTAAAATTAATATTCTGCAGCCATCTTTCTATTTACAAAACACAGCCAAATCTTTAGAAAGCATTAAAGAAGAGACAGTATCATATAAGCATAAGCATTACATTAACAAAAGACTTGAAGTATACACCACTATGAAAAATCGAAGGGAATTAATAGAAGAGATCATGGATAGAAGTTGTTATTGCTCACTCAAGTACTCAAAAAGGGGTGCAATTATAATGAAAGTTACATGTCAACAACTCAAGGCTGCAACCAAGCTATATATAAACCTATGAGAACATTAAGTCTTATCTCACCGAAAAAAAAAAGGGAACATCAAGTCACCTTATCATTCAATATTTCATTGCACTGGAATATATAATAACATTTATTCAGATTTATAGGTGTTAGTTATTACTACACCCAAAAGTTTAAGTTGATAGGAAATGGTCAAATTATAGTATTTAAGACTTGAGGTTGACACGTGACACGCTCCCTCACGTGTAACATGGACAGATGATAGATGGTGGACACATGCTATACACCCCCCACCGTATAACATGTGTAACGAAATTATTTTTTTGATAAAGGGGGGAGAGAGAGTTTGAATTAAGGACCTCCAAGCTCTATACCATGTTAGTTATCACTACACTCAAAAGTTTAAGTTGATAGGAAAGGGTCAAACTATAATATTTAAAACTTGAGGTTGACACAGGAAGAAAAATTGGATTTTCATGAGTCTTTAATTTCATTAACAAATGTCTTTCTCAGTTAGTTTGGTGTTCGGTGGGCACTATATTTAAAGCTTCAAATGGCACAAAAAAATTTCGTTAGTTCACCAGTACAGATACTAGACTACAAATACTGAACGTTTGATTGGATAGTTAACAGGATACATCTTTGAAAAATTGAACGGGGAAACAAAATGGACTTCTGGTTAAGGTAAATTAACAAGTTAGAAAACTCTCAGAATTCTACTATAGGCATCAGATTTCATTATGTGGCAGAATCAAGAAATGTGTTATCCATGACTTATCATGGCCTATACAAGTATCACTAAGCCAATCAAAACGAAAATTCAAGTCAGTCCAGTACTTAAGGGTGGAGAGCAACTCTCTGTAATATTTTCCACTGATATTTCAGTAACATCATCTATTGAACTGGAGATTAATACCCTTTCAATCTTCTGGGCTGTGCCATTCACTAGCATCTCCTTTTCCAGGTGCAAGCAGTAGCTTTCAAAGACTCGAGAGCTGACCATAACACCAAAATCCAATAGGAAAAGCAGTTCCAATTCTAGCCTGTTCAATTCAGCATTGTTCACTCCCCCAACCCGCGCATAAAAGGCGTTGTTGTAATGTCTGCATTAGTCCAAAATCATGAAAATGAATCAGTTCCGCAACATTGCAAATGAATCAATGTCAAAACTAATGTAGAACAATAATTGAGGACATGGGAATTGAGTATGTTAGTGAGCATATATGTTCATGCTATGTTCTAATCTATATCTATATAAAATGTAACGCTATACCTGCAACAATTTTATTGCAACCACTGAAATTTCTCTTTCACAAACTTTAATATTTTATATTATTGTAGAACCACTTCAAGCTTTAATCAATGTCATTGCAGATAAAGCAATTTTTTCAGTTCTCAACCATTTAGCCTAATCAGGATTTGAACCAAATTATACAGAAACACATTGTTGATAAGCAAAACAAAATCTAGAAAACCACTTCACCAACCACGGAGAACAGAACAATACAAACAGAGCGATACAAAAATGGACAGAACTTAATTGAGAGAGAGGCAGATAGTAAGAGCAGACTCACACATCATCTATCATCTTGGAAGCAACCATGACACAAGTAACAAGCAACCTGTGAACATTTAATGACACAACAAGCGAGTCAGGGTGCCTATGAGACAACCTATCTATGTACACATAACCAACCACAAAGCACGAGGGGCTACAATTTGTGTACTTGTATATTCTCTCCAAGTATTTTGGTATGCTTATACTTGGAGCCCTCACGCCATGAAATGCATTCAAGCTCTTCCCAAGTCGCACTGCCGTGCCACCACAGCTCACATGGCCGTTCAGTGGTGTGCTTAACTCATATGCTAGCCGCTCATTTCTAGCCACCAGCTTCTCCAGCACTGCAGAGATTATGGTCAGGACCCTCGGCGTGGCTTGCTCGATTTGGCTCGGCTCCGGCAGCCGGCCTGGGTGGTTGCTGTATTCAGTTGCGGATAACATTTCAGACCATCGTGGTTGTAATCGTGTGGTTGGTTCCTATGATGAGAATTTGGTGAGTGTTTTTGAGACATTTCGAGTGGTGGCAACGTTATCTAGTTGGTGACCTGGGTCATTGGATGGGTTTTTGACACGTGTCATTTGTTGACGGTCGAAGCAAATGAGCAAATGGGGTCCATTGGATGGTTCGATGTACTTGATTTCTACTGTCCGAGATTCTTTTGAGGGATGAGGATGGATGATCGGACAATTACAAATGATGTAATGACAAATGCACCCCTAAAATATCGGGTGTTATTAAATTTACCCTTCTCAGTAATTCTAGTATTTTCACCTTCATTGAACATAATTGTCATTGGATAAATTTAAACTCATTATTTTTTTAACATTTTTCTTAAAAAACAAAAACCTTTGTTAGTGGTGGAATCTATTAGTGGATGAGTCAAATGTTGTGATGAAGGTCCAACAACCTCCATCTCACATACCTCTATCATAGTGATAGATATCTAGCAACCTCCTTTAATGGAGGTCCCAAGTCCACTATTGGAGGTTGGAACCTCCATTCATAGAAGTCACAAAACCTATTGCCACGGTCATATCGTCACTCACAATGAGTCACATTAATAGTATATTGTCATTACTTATTTTTTTCTTCCTCTTCTTCTTTTCCTCATCCTCCTCCAGCCCCACCTTCTTTAGCTCCTCCTAATAATACTATTCTTCCTTTTCCCCTCCATCCTCCTTCTATTATTATTATTATTATTATTTTTACTCGTTTTCCTTTTTCTCTTCCTCCTTATCCTCTTCCACCACTGCAACTCCTCTAGGGAACTTTTTATAATTTACACTTTCAATTTTTTTTTAATATAATTTACACTTTCAATTTTGAATCACAATTGTTTGAGTGTCAAATGGGTTGGGTTGGGTTGGCTGTTTGGCCCATCTAAATAATGTGCATTAAGACCTAGCCTGCACACTAGTTTATGAGACCTATTCAGCCCAAAGCTCAAGCCCATTTGATATATACATACATATGTATGTATATGTATGAATGTATGTATGTATACATACATACACATATACATACACATATATATATACACACTAGCAACTTTTTGGGAGGAAGTTTCTATATATATGCTAACAACTTTTTTCAGCAAGCAATTTGCTGCAGTTACTTCTATTTCTCCATTAGCATATAAGTATACTTTTTGGGAGGAAGTTTATGTTTTTAAGTAAGCACAGTGGGGTGTCGTTAACATCGAAAGATGTTTATTCAAGCCTACAGTTGCTTGATTTCATAATTAATAAACAGCCTTTAAGGTAAGTATGTGGCTTTTTTTTTTAATATGAGAGACGAAGAACAAATTTACAAAATTTTATTGAATACAGACAAAAGGCCAGCTTAGTAATTCCATCTTGTTTCTTAATCTCTGCTTTTTTTGTATAACTTCCTTCAAGAGGACTGAAACTACGTGATCGCATGGGCCAAGGTGTTACTAAATCCAAAACCAAGTCTCCGATCAAGGCATCTCTATCAAGGAGTTCAAGCTTGATGAAACCTACAGCAAGTTATTTGGTCAAGCATGACCAACTTCAAGAATTTTATTCCAATCAAATTTCTAGAGGGTGTTGTTTATTTCTTAAATAATTTACTCTTGAGGATCAGTCTTCACATCATTTTTTTGTAGTATCACTTTTGTACTCAAGATAATGAAACAACATCATTTGTTTATTGGAAATATAGCAGTTTCTAAATCATTAATTGTTTTGATGTATCAACATTAAATTTGTTAATTTCTATGGATCGTTTATTACATTTGAATTTGCTTAGAATTATTTTTCTGGAAATGTTTTGGTACTTCGAACTTATTTATTTGAAATACTTTGATCTCTTTTATTAAATACACTCTTTTCATATTCCTTTTGTCATTTTCAATTTCATAGGTGTTAGAAGTTGTCTGTCAAATCAAACAAAAGTTCACAGCATTCTTCCGTGATTGAAAACCTAGCAACCAAAAAACAAAAGCTGGAGGTTGGTTACTTACACAAGGTGTGCTAATTTTGATATCCTACGTTTGGCACATTTTAGTTGGTCGTACCAATCTTGAATTAATGAAACTAGGCATAAAAACGGTGATGTTAAATTATTTCTCAAAAGTATAAGCGGAATGATATATTATATGGTCTCAAAGATCTATATACTACCTCACTTTTGATGTTAGTATGTTTTAGACACGGTGAACATTTGTATGAATCTACCTGAGGAAAAGTACTGAAAGTGTTATAAATTGTTTCAAATTCGTTTTTAGTTTTTCTTTTCTTACCCTTTATATGTATATTTTTCAATGAGTATAGAGCCAAAGAATTTTAAGTTACTATTCCTATATATGTATGGCTAGTGTTTAAATAGGTTAATTATATTATTTAAATTTAAAAATTTAAGTACACCACAGTCAATAGTAAATACATTATCTATGATCCAAATAAAAAAAAAAAAAATGACTCTTAAAATAATTTTGAGATAATTTGATGCACTATAGAGATTACCAATGGAAAACAACACATGGTAGCTAGGAAATTGAAGAAGTCTATGGCCGCAGTTCGAAATTTTTTATCCAATCATAGTTTAAAAATACAATAGGTTTGACCGTACATAATAAGGAGTGAGGAGTGAGGTCTGGTGTCTTGTAGAGAAGGAAAACCAAAGAAAATACAATATGTTACAGGCTAAAATATTATGGGGATGATCTTACTTTCCCTCTTGTTGTTGGACGTATTTGTTAATGACTCTTTTATAGTTTCAAGAAATCTTGTTTTACTATTTATCATTACTATCATGACTGAAATGACCAAAATGACTAAAATATCACTGTAGTTTTGTTATTTCATATTAATAGTTAAACTTTGATTCTTAATGTCAACTTTAATAATAAGAAGTTTTTGGACACATTTTCATTTACTACATAAGAATTTGATCTATTCATAAATTGATAAGGAGAATATTATTAATTTTTAAAAATACTGAAAATTTTGATTATTATGTCAAACTATAGGAGAAAAATATATTATCCTAATATTATATCACTAACCATAAATAAGTCTTCCAAAGTGACCAACTATAGACTTTTGTGAGGTTCTAGGAAATTTTTACCCATTTCAAATTCATATCATTTCCAATATTATTGAAACATTTCCACTTTTGAATTAACTTTTTACTTTCAATACCTTTTTTATTTTTAATAAATTATTTTTCTTATAAAAGAAATTTAACCAAATAACTAGTTATTGAAATTCTTAGTCAAGACATCAAATTGTTGTTGATGTATGTAAATGCCTATATATTGAAGATGTCAACAAGGCATTAAATGGGGGTGTCATCATCTTCAAATTTCATTACTTTGTTAGCCAATGTTTCTAATTAATTATTCTACGGTGCCAAAATGTCCTATTTATAAAATCAATTTTGCAATTCATATATTTTGACGTTCATTGTGAATTAGCTTACCATTTCAATAATTAAATATTAGTTATTCTTATTATTGTTATTATGAAAAAATAAACAACTCCTTAAGTTTATATGAAGTTTAACCAAAAAGATTTTCTAAAAGTTAACTGAACATTGCTCTTTATTATCAAAAATAGAAAAAAATTTAGTGAATCAGAACGTGCCTCTTCAATCAAATGAAACCCCTCTCTATCTTGGAAAAGAGCTAGGTCAAATAAAAATGCCAAAGTCTAAAATTGATGTTTAACAATTAACACAAAAATAATGTTAGCTAAATGTCATATAAACTTCTTAACATGTTAAAGTTTTACTTGGAAATGAAAAGCGACTTATGCTTCTATATGTATAAAATTATAAATAATTATTTGTCTTTAAATAGGTCGTGTAGGAGACAATACCACTCCTATAGTGTCACGACCCGGAGCCCTAGACAGTGGCAGAATTGTGAATATTAATTTATAAAAAAAAAATTATTCTCCGTTTAGATACTCCGGAGTACCAAATTTAAATTATTAAGAAAGTATAATGAAAAACTTCAAACGATCTAAAATAATTTCAGATGAAAACCCATCCCCCACAGATATGTGAACACCTACTAGAATTCATGGATTCATAACCACAATAAAATCTTTAAATCAAGCGTTTAGAATACAAAGTTTTAAATACATCAATAAGAGTTCTCTCAATTTGGGTTCAAAACATTCATCCATAAATATCCAAATAGGAAAAAGAAATAACTAAATAAATACATCACAAGCCAAGAACTTGATTTATTTGATCCTCTGCCTACTCCGTCGGATAGCCAACTAAATTACCATGTACATTTCCTGGAAGGGAAAAAAAAATAAAAGAGGGGTGAGCTAATGCTCAGTAGGAGTTAAATCCCAATATGGTTTCGAAAGCCACTTTCAAAAATCATGATTAAAAATCTGCATGATCGATTGTCTCAACAAATCTTATAAATCATTTCATATAAAATATATATATATATATGCTTGCTTCCAAGATAGAAATAAAGTAGAAGTAAAACATCAAAAATTTCAAGTCAAGTCATAGCACTTTTCCGAATCAAGGTAGATCCCGTCCCCTAGCCATATACCCGGTGGCAATAGATTATTTAAAACAATGTTTGGCACACCGTGACCCTGGCAAGTACACCAGAAAATACCCTGTGCAGTAATACCCTACACAGTGACCCCGACATAAAGTCGTATTATATGAATAGCTCATGAGTCCATATACCCAGTGGCAATAGATTATTTAAAATAATGTTTGGCACACCGTGACCCTGGCAAGTACACCAGAAAATACCCTGTGCAGTAATACCCTACACAGTGACCCCGACATAAAGTCGTATTATGTGAATAGCTCATGATGCCATATATAATGACTAGGACGGTGGATCTTTACCTTATTCAAGTTACAAAACAATTTACATAAATCCATCAAGCAAGCAATATAATATATATATATATATATATATAAATCGATATGTTGAAAACCCTTCTTTGATAAAAACAATTTCAGCAGCATAACCACTGCTAATTCGATAAACCAACCCTTTTGCAAACCTGTAATAAACCAGAATATATTTCCAAAGCAATCCATAACGCATTCTCATAATCCACAATATATTGCCACAATCCACAATATATTTCCAAGGCAATCCACAATACATTGTCACAATCCACAATGTAATTGCAAAGCAATCCATAATACATTCTCATAATCCACAACATATTGTCAAGACAATCCACAATACATTGTCACAATTCACAATGTAATTGCAAAGCAATCCATAATACATTCTCATAATCCACAACATATTGTCAAGCCCATCCACAATACATTGTCACAATCCACAATGTAATTGCAAAGCAATCCATAATACATTCACACAATCCACAACATATTGTCAAGCCAATCCACAATACATTGTCACAATCCACAATGTAATTGCAAAGCAATCCATAATACATTCTCACAATCCACAACATATTGTCAAGGCAATCCACAATACATTGTCACAATCCACAATGTAATTGCAAAGCAATCCATAATACATTCTCACAATCCACAACATATTGTCAAGGCAATCCACAATATATTGTCACAATCCACAATATAACTTCAAAGCAATCCAGAATATTTCCACGAATAATTACTATGCTTTCGAAATTATAAAAATTCAATTAAACATCCACTTTAACATAAAAGAATTTGTAAAAGATTAGGATTGAACCCCTACCTCAATATGGACTATTAATCACTCCGAAGACTTTGATTTCCAATAAAGCTATAGCCATTCCGAATCGAATCTACAAAGTAACATAATATAGAATAACTTTTTGTACGGCTGCCCTATGAGAAAAATAACCTCAAAAATGGATCCTACGCTTAAAAACGAGTCCGTAGATGCGTTCGGAATAAATTTTTGAGTTCGGGAGGTCGAGGAACTTACCCCCGCCGTACGCGGTGGCCGACGGCGACGCTCCTAAGGCGGATTCCGGCGACCACGGTGACGAGACGTGCACCCAAGCGAGTTTTGTTGTCCTCGACATGCTCATCACGAAAATAAGGTTAATCGGAGTCAAAATCGTTTGGTTTCGCCAAGATCTAAGAAAAATAAAAATTGGTTGGCAGTCGGACTTTGTCTGCAAAATCAGAGACCCAAACGATGATAAAAATTGATGAAATTGGTACCTATGGAATCTACGTCGCACAAGCTTTCCAACGGTACCAAATTTGACTAAAACGGAGCTCGGACGAGGTCGGAACGAGGAGTCAAAGTTGGGGTCGCGAGAAAAGGAAATCTGAAAAAAATCTGGCGAGAGAGAGAGAAATGGTCGGCTGAAGGAGATGATATAATCCGGCCAAATTTCCATTTGCCCCTCAACTATTTAAAAATTACGATTTTAAACTGAAATTCCAAAAATCTAACTTTTTAACCCTTGCACTTGGATAAAATTTTCATAAAATTTTATAATTTCACCCTTAATAAAAATTCAGGGTTTTACATATAGTTTCCTTTATATGGCTTAAACAAAAACTGGAACTTACTTTTCCTCTCCACCTGCTACCACTACCAGTTATACTAGAAATTCTGTCAACTTTATCAAGGCAAGTCGGCTACTCAACAGAATTTTGTAACATACAACAAAAGTTATGCTGCTGCAATACTGCATGCAATTAATATGTTTTCAGATTCATACTGTGTCCTCGGCCACCAATATTACAGTGCATTGAATGAAAAAAAAAAATATATATATTCATTTAATATGCAAAAAAAAAAAAAAAAAAAAAAAAACTTTTAAAAAAAAAAAAAAAATTATTCCATACATGTCTTATACTGATGTCTCTGCTTTCTAGTTTGGTTACATTTCTCATAATAATTAGGAAATAAGTCTTATTTTTGTCATTTACCAAACTAAAACAATAAACTATTTGTTGAAATCCCTG
Source organism: Litchi chinensis (assembly GCA_019925255.1). Classification (NCBI taxonomy): domain Eukaryota; kingdom Viridiplantae; phylum Streptophyta; class Magnoliopsida; order Sapindales; family Sapindaceae; genus Litchi; species Litchi chinensis. The sequence continues at coordinate 21,022,851 of CM034472.1, read as the reverse complement.
GTTCATATTAAATATATATGTTGAAGGATTCGGACAATCAAGTCTATTAATATAAAAGTGTTTTACAAAATCTTAAAGAGATGTTTGAATATAGGTATTTTATACCAAAACAAGCATACAAATAAAACCTAAATAAAACCTTTCAAAAAATATATCAAAAAGAAATAATCATCAACTTTTCTCCTTTAATTTTTTCACATGAAGACATTTGATTGATGATGTGCTTTTGTAGTTGAAAATTTAAAATTTATTGTTCTGATTTAAAAACTTTGTCATCGGTGGAAATGGAGGTCCCATGTCCACTATTGGAGGTTGGAACCTCCATTCATGGAAGTTATAAGACCTATAGTCACAGTCATGTTGTAACTCACGACAAATCACAATAATTGTGTATTGTTATTCTTTTTTTTTCTTCCTCTTCTTCTTTTCCTCCTCATCCTCCTCTACCACCACCTTCTTCAGCTCCTCCACATAATACTATTCTTCTTTTTCCCCTCCATCATCTTTCTTTTTTTCCTTTTACTTTTTTTTTTCTTTTCCTCCTTTTTCTCTTCCACCACAACTCCGGGAACTTTTTACATATATATACATATATGTATGTAGGTGTGTATGTATATACATGTTTGTATGTGTGTCTGTATGTATACATACTAAGAACTTTTTCAGCAAGCAATTTGCTGCAGTTACTTCCATTTCTAGCATATAAGTATACTTTTTGGGAGGAGGTTTCTATATATATATATATACCAACAACTTTTTTCAGCAAGCAATTTGCTGCAGTTACTTCCATTTCTCCACTAGCATATGAGTATACTTTCTGGGAGGAAGTTTCTGTTTTTAAGTAAGCACAGTAGGGCGTCGTTAATATCGAAAAATGTTTATTCAAGCCATTATAGTTTTTTGATTTCATAATTAATAAACAGCCTTTGAGGTAAGTATGTGGTTTTTTTAATTATTATTAAATATGAGAGACGAAGAACAAATTTACAAAATTTTATTGAATACAGACAACAGGCCAGCTTAGTAATTCCACGCTGTTTCTTCATCTCTGCCTTTTTGGTGTAACTTCCTTCAAGAGGACTGAAACTACGTGATCGCATGGGCCAAGGTGTTACTAAATCCAAAACCAAGTCTCCGGTCAAGGCATCTCTATCATGGAGTTCAAGTTTGATGAAACCTACAGCAAGTTATTTGGCCAAGCATGATCAACTTCAAGAATTTTATTCCAATCAAATTTCTAGAAGGTGTTGGTTATTTCTTAAATAATGAAACAACATTATTTGTTTATTGGAAATATAACAGTTTATGAATCATCAATTGTTTTGATGTATCAACATTAAATTTGTTAATTTCTATGGATCGTTTATTACATTTGAATTTGGTTAGAATTATTTTTCTGGAAATGTTTTAGTACTTTGATCTTTCTTTATTTATTTATTGAAATACTTTGATCTCTTTTATTAAATACACTCTTTTCTTTTTCCTTTAGTCATTTTCAATTTTATAGGTATCAAAAGTTGTCTGTCAAATCAGACAAGAGTTCACAGCATTCTTCCGTGATTAAAAACCTAGCAACCATTAGACAAAAGCTGGAGGCTGATTTTTTTTTTTAGTACAACAACTGTATTTGGGATAAACTCAGGGGACATCCGGGAACTTTAACTGAGATATGAAACTGGTGACACGGTCCGGGGGACTACTCCCATTGGAGAGGGAACCACCCACACGGAGGTGAGAGAGAGACCCACACTAGAATGAGAGAGCGATCCATACAATTGGTGGGAAACTAATTACCAATAGTATTATTATTATTAATTATATTATAGACAAAAGCTGGAGGCTGATTACTTACACAAGATGTGCTAATTTTGATATCCTATGTTTGGCACATTTTAGTTGGTCGTAACTATCTTGAATTAATGAATCTAGGCATAAAAACGGTGATGTTAAATTATTTCTCAAAAGTATAAGTGGAATGATATATTATATGGTCTCAAAGATCTATATACTACCTCACTTTTGATGTTAGTATGTTTTAGACATGGTGAACATTTGTATGAATCTACCTGAGGAAAACTGAAAGTGTTATAAATTGTTTCAAATTCATTTTCAGTTTTTCTTTTCTTACCCTTTATATATATATTTTTCAATGAGTATAAATCCAAAGAATTTTAAGTTACTATTCCTATATATATATATATATGTATGACCAGTGTTTAAATAGGTTAACAACTTGTTGTTGATGTATGTAAATGCCTATATATTGAAGATGCCAACAAGGCATTAAATGGGGGTGTCATCATCTTCAAATTTCATTACTTTGTTAGCCAATATTTCTAATTAATTATTCTGCGGTGCCAAAATGTCCCATTTATAAAATCAATTTTGCAATTCATATATTTTGACGTTCATTGTGAATTAGCTTACCATTTCAATAATTAAATATTAGTTATTTTTATTATCGTTATTATTAAAAAAAAAAAAAAAAACCTACTTAAGTTTTTATGAAGTTTAACCAAAAATATTTTGTAAAAGTTAGCTGAACATTGCTCTTTATTATCAAAAGAGCAAATTACAATTTAGCCTACTGGTTGGAAATTTATATCAAGCAGAGTCACATTTTGTGGTTTATTATAATTTAGCCTATCGCTGTTAAAAAATCTCTATTAAAATTAATTGAAGTAGCGACAAAATTGTCTTTTGATCTTATTTTTAAATTTCTATTAAAATAAATAAAATAAAATAAAATAAAATAATTTGTTGAACTAACCAAGATTTCATCTGGGTTTTGAAACGAACCCCAATTCATTTGGGTTCAAATGAACCCAAGTTCGTTCCAGAGCCCACTCACCCAGATTTCATCTGGTTCAATTCAAACTCAGATGAAATCTAGGTTATTCAACTTGGATTCATTTGGATTTGATTTGAATCTAGATGAAATTTGGATTCGAAGAAGCAGGAGAGGAGAAGCCAGACGAAATCTAGGTTCGATTTAAACCTTGATGAAATCTAGGTTCAAAGTAGAGGAGAAAAAGGAGAAGAAAGATGAAGAAGAAGAAGAAGAACAAGGGAAGGACAGAGATAGAGAGAGACACAAACCATTTGGGTTCATCTTTTTTAAACTTAAATTTATTTTTTATTTTTAGTTTTTTTTTTCAATTTGATATTCATCGTCCATCCTCGAATGAACGGTGAAGATCTAATGAAAAAGTTTATTTCATTTTTATTTAATTTTTAATTTTTCAAATTAATCTCCATCGTTAATGTGAAGATGGATGGTGGAGATTTGATGAATTTTTTATATATATTATTTAATTATTTTTAATTTCTTTTTAAAAAATAATTAAAAAGATGAGGAAATTTTGGTCTTTCTATCAGTCCTCAGTTAAGTCTAACAGAATTTTATAACGGTGATAAACTAAATTGTAAATCACAAAAAGTGATTTTGTTGGCAATAAGTTTCTAACTGGTCGACTAAATTATAATTCGCTTTTATCAAAAATAGAAGAAATCTAAGTAAATCAGAACGTGCCTCTTCAATCAAATGAAACCCCTCTCCATCTTGGAAAAGAGCTAGGTCAAATAAAATGCTGAAGTCTAAAATTGATGTTTAACAATTAGCACAAAAAAAAAAAAAAAATGTTAGCTAAATGTCATATAAACTTCTTCACATGCTAAAGTTTTACTTGGAAATGAAAAGTGACTTATGCTTTTATATATATAAAATTATAAATAATGATTTGTCGTTAAATAGGTTGTGCAGGAGACAATACCACTCCTATATTTTCCCTTATATGGCTTAAACAAAAACTGGGACCTACTTTTCCTCTCCACCTGCCGCCACTACCAGTTATACTAGAAATCCCGTCGACTTTATCAAGGCAAGTCGGCTACTCAACAGAATTTTGTAACATACAACTAAGGTTATGCTGTTGCAATACTGCATGCAATTAATATGTTTTCAGATTTATAGTGCGTCCTCAGCCACCAATTCAATTATTAGTTACAAATTTTTTATTTAATTTTTAAAAAACAACATTACAGCGCATTGAACGAAAAAAAAATCATAATAGCTAGAAATTAAGTATTATTTTTGTCATTTACCAAACTAAAACAATAAACTATTTGTTGAAATCGCTGGTTCACATTAAATTTATATGTTAAAGGATTCGGACAATTAAGTATATTAATATAAAAGTGTTTTACAAAATCTTAAAGAGATGTTTGAATATTGGTATTTATACCAAAACAAACATGCATGTAAAACCATAAATAAAACCTTTCAAAAAATATATCAAAAAGAAATAAGCATCAACTTTTCTCCTTTAATTTTTTCACATGAAGACATTTGATTGATGATGTGCTTTTGTAGTTGAAAATTTAAAATTTATTGTTCTGATTTACTGTAACAATGGTAATCAGGCAAGAGGAAATTTAATGGCTTTGTTAATTCTATGAAAGTGTTCAGAAATTTGGATTGAGTACAGTCCCAAATTTGTACTTGAAAATATAGGAAAATCAGTCTGATTAAGAGTAAAATAAGAATGATGTAAATCAACATTTTCATCTTTACCCTCAAACATTGTCAAAATTTTCAAATTGTTAATTATTTTATCTTGCAATCGAGATTTGATGTTAACACATTCGATCAAGGACCAATCGGCCAACTTTAAACATAAACACTTGTTGAAATGGGGCACCCAAACCCAACCACGATCCAAATGGGTTTTCAATCTTCGTCCTAAACTCGAATTAGCTTAGGGCCAAATGCCCCAAACATAACCCAATTTCACCTGGTTTAATATATATATATATATATATATATATATATACACACACACACAAATTTTAAGATGTAATATATTTTAAGGTCACACTCAAATTTTAATTTTCACTTAAATATAAATATATATATATTATGTTTTTAAAAAACATTTTAAATTTAGACATACACCTAAAGTCTAACATACCTTTATAAAAAACTCAAACATAAACTGAAATTTAATTGAATTTCATCAAAAACTAATAAATCTTAAACTTAAACAACTACATGAGTACCACTTAAACAACATAACATTCATTAAACTTTATATGACAATGCCGATCTATTAAAATATCGTCTAAAATTCCATTAAAACATTTCATTATTTGCAGATACACTTTGTTTGAAAAATATCTTATAACAATATATTAAATAAACGTAATAGTAATGATGATGACGACGAAAACATTAATATATAGTAAAAAACAACAAAACGAGTAGCCAGGTCGAGATAAGTAAAAAAGTTTGACTAAAACCCTATATGAAAAACTAATCAAAACAAAAGTTTTGATCAAAATCCGACCCGCTATCTAGTTTTATTGTTTCCAATTCACGCTAAATGACGTGGGTCCTACCGGTTTGGGGTGGATCTGCCACTGCCAGTTGGGACTTTGACACTTGTTATTCCTTACTCATATATGAATTAGTATATGGTTTGCATCACTCAGTAAGAAAATAAAATAAGATTGTGAAGTCCGTAAATCCTAACTGCATGAATTCCTATCATGGGCTTCATTTAACTGACCGATAAAAATTAGTTGATTATTACACAAATATACTATTTATATTATATTTGAATAAATATTTAGTGAAGTGAAATGTATATTCTTCAATGTAATAGAATCTCTCTCTTTTTAAAGAGTGAAAGAACCAAATTGTAGATCAAAAGTAAAGTACTGTTAAAGTTCAAAATTTAAAAAAATAAAAAAGAAAAACAAAGAGGCTTGTTGATGTATGTTTTTTGACATTAAAAGGTTTGTCGATGTCATATTACAATATATAGTTTAACATGCCAAAGGTTGATTTGGAAAAGGTATGCCAAGGGTTTTCTTCTATTGGGCAAACAAAAGCTGAAATACTTTCTTCCCTTTCTACCAATTTCAGAGGTGCCACTAACAAGGCGCACCACCACCATGGCAAAGTCGGCTACTCATATAGTACAATAGACCTGTGGTATAGCATACTGCAACAGTATTGGATTATATGTTTTTTGTTTTCTAGTCTGGTTAATTATTACCTTTCCCCTCATCCTTCGGTATGAAGTATTTTTTTTTTATTTGTTTGTCTTTATATATACCATGATAGACGATGAAGAAGAAGACATTTTTCTTACGTTTTTTATTTCATATTTTGAGTTTTTTTTTTTAATGTTTTTAATTTGTAATTTTAGGGGTGATGTGTCCAAATCTTACTGGATACTTTTTTTTTTAGCTTTCATTTTGACGGACTACTTAATTTATTTAATGATTTTGAAAGTTTTAAATTACCTTTCTAGCGATTGATGTTAGTTAACTCGTTAATCAATGATTTGATGAGATATTAGTGAAATTAAGGTCATATCTTAGAATGGAATGTAATTTTATAAAAAGTTATGAAAATTAATACAATTTGTCCACTTAAAAGCAAACAAATCAAAAAACCCTAACAACCTAACAAACAACATGACAATCCATAGAAGTGGGACCAGCTTGATGGCATGCAAAAAGTTGCTTACGATCAACTTTTTCTCTCTGTTTACTTCATTTAGATAATTTGCTCATTTTTTATGTTATATATTTGTAATTAATATAAACTTTTCTTTTACGTTCAAAAAATTACTTAGTAATTTAATTATTTGAAAATTTTGAAAAATTACATAAAGTTATTCGGAAGTCTGAACTAAAATTTTGAATTTTTTGTTTACATTTAATCTAATATAATAAACCAAAGTTCAATATCTAATGCAACATATAATCAAACATAATCTTTTGTTAAAAATGGTGCCATGAAATCCAATATATAAATCTATTCTTATCTAATACAATACTACAATACGGTGCACCAGATTATCTTATATTAACTGATAAGTTATATCAAATGATGGAATTCCATCGAAATACATTATTTCATCAATGTACCTCAAATAAAAAAAATTAGTTTGAAAAGAATTTGAACATAAAATCGATCCAAATTTAAATACATTTCTCAAAATAAAAAAATCAGATCCAGCCTGATGGCATATAATCAAGTAGCTTCAAATAAACAGATCAAAGTCTCAGGGCGATCATGATCAGCGTGACTGTGGTGGGTTGCACAGTGTACCTGATGCACCCAAACATTTCCCTTCACAAAACGGTTGTTCCAGGCGCCAAAACACACACACACACACTCTCTCTCTCTCTCTCTGTCTAGTTTTTGTTTTGAGGGACACACTCTCTCTATTAAAAATTGAAAAATAATGATATAAAGTTATTTATTTTTGTCATTTAGCAATATAATAAACAATTTGTTAAAATTCCTGGTACAAAATATCTCTTTTCTCTCCGTACGAGTAGCTGAAACGCTCGTTCCTTCTCTCTCCTCTCGTCTCTCACTCCATTTCTCTTCTGCCTTTCATTGTTATTTCACTCCAGCTCTCTTCTCTGTCTTTCCGTTCTCTCGTTCTCACTCCAGTTCTCTTCTCTGTCTTTCCATTCTCTCGTTCTCGCTCCAGCTCTCTTGTCTGATAAGTCACTATGGACTTGAATGAGCCTCTGCTAGAACAGGAAGGTGTGGGGCATGAACAACCCTCGCCATGGTGTAACTTACTTGAGGTAGTTTTCTTGGTTCTTGGTTCTTGGGTTTCGTGATTTTTTCGTTCCATTACTAGAACAGGAAAGTGTGGGTATGTGGATTTGCTTGTGTGTGTGTATATATATATGTACCGTCCCTCGCTTGGGAACGAAACATATATATTTTTGAGGTTGCTGGTCGCTGGTTGGTATATACACACATGTGGAGAAATACATATATATATATTCACTTGCTTGGGAACGAAACATATATATTTTTGAGGTCGCTGGTCGCTGGGTGGTATATACACACATGTGGAGAAATATATATATATATACACACACATGCACGCACGCGTGTATAGCCAACAGATCTACACACATATATATATATACAATTATGTGTGTGTATGTGTATATATGAGTGTAGATATATATACAACGTGTATAGCCAACTGATCTACACATATATATATGCATACATGTATGTGTGTGTATATATATGTGTAGACATATATATATGTGTATATATATGTGTGTATATATATGTGTAGACATATATATACAACAAGCTGTAAACATGTATATATGTAGATATATATACAACAAGCTGTTCGTGTGTTGTATGTATATGTGTGTGTACAGCCAACTGTACGTGGTTATGTTTCTGGGTTTTTTTGAAACTTTTCTGTATGTGGTATTTTTGTTTCTGGGACTTTTTTGCTATTACAGATGTGCTTTTTGTCTTTTTTTTTTTTTTTTTTTTTTTTGTTTCTTTTTTTTTTTTTTTTTTTTTTTGTTTGCTTTTATGTGTGTGTGTATATATATATATGTATATGTATGTGTGTGTGATATATATATACAACAAGCTGTGGACAGCGTATAGCCAATTGATCTACACACACATATATAACACATATGTATGTGTGTGTGGATATATATACAACAATCTGTTCCTGTGTGTGTATATATATATGTGTAGATATATATATATATATATATATATACACAACAAGCTGTGGACAGCGTATAGACAACTGATCTACACACACATATATATACACATATGTATGTGTGTGTGGATATATATATACAACAATCTGTTCCTGTGTGTGTATATATGTGTGTGTGGATATATATATACAACAATCTGTTCCTCTGTGTGTATATATATGTGTGTAGATATATATATATATATATATATATATACAACAAGCTGTTCAGATCTACACACACATATATATACACATATGTATGTGTGTGTGGATATACATACAACAAGCTGTTCCTGTGTGTGTATATATGTGTGTGTAGATATATATATATATACAACAAGCTGTTCGTGTGTGTGTGTATATATATATATGTATGTGCGAGTGTGTACAGCCAACTGTACGTGGTTTTGTTTCTGGTTTTTTTTTTTTTTTTTTTTTTTTTTAAATGAAACTTTTCTGTTTATGGTTTTTTTTGCTTCCCTCTCTCTCTCTCTCTCTCTTTTTTTTTTTTTCATTTATGTTTTTGTTTCCGTTGATATGAGAAAGTTTTTGTTGGGTTTTTTCGACAGGAAGTTTTTGAAGTTGAAAAAGTAGCTAGTTCTTTGGAAAGTGAAAAGTTTCAAAATTCAATCACAGTTTCTTACTTTACTTTGTTGTATGTGTGTACGTGTGTGAATGTTTTAGCTTTATATGTGCATAGAATGATTGATAATGAATGATTAATTCTGAATGAATTGAGTATTTGGAGCAAAAGTGATAATTTTGTTAAATATATGTTAAGATTTTATATGAGCTTCATGGTTGCATAGCCATTAGAAGGAGAAAAGAAGAAGAAGAAGAAAAGTAGGCTGACGGTTTTTTTTTTTTTTTAATTATAAATATTTTAGGCTGCGAGAAAGGAGTCTTTAACGAGGACTGAGGAGATTAGACTTATTTTTGCTGTTAGAAATATAAATGCATGTGTGTATATATATATATATATATATATATGTATATATATGATATGATATATTTTAAAATTGATTTTATATGAGTTTCTTGGTTGTATGGCCATTAGGAGGAGAACAGAATATATGACATACGTACACACACATACATACAAATATATATGTATATGCATATGTATATATATTTGTATGTATACATATACATATATATAAACGCACGTACAACCAACTGATCTAGACCAAGAAACGAGTTGAAAAACATCATATCACATCCATTATCCATATTGTAGCTTATATTTGAAATACTGTGTATTCATATTGTATTTCAATTTGCATATATGTATCTATGTGTGTTTGGATAAACAGGGTACTCAAAAGTCAAAACTCATATATATATATATATATAAGCGCGTTTTAATTATATATATGTATGTGCAGGTGGTGCTGGTGTTGATTTGGTTCCTGATTCCTTTGATCGTCTGGTTTTAGAGCCGCCGTTTTTTCAGACAATCTGGCTATTGTATGGTCCATTTATCAATATGGTAAGATTCATGAGATATATTGTTTGTAAAAATAAGTAACTTTCAATTTAGAGTTTCTTATAGTTTAAAATATTTTAAAAGATTTATATATATATTCAATCCAAAATTTTGAAAAATGTATTATAATCTAGTTATTTTCACTTTAGGCTTTTAATAATTTTATCATAATCTAAGTGCTTCAAAAAATACATGTTTTAAATATATTGAAAGACTTTTTTTTTTTTTTTTTTTCACCTGAAACTGATGAAATTCACTATTTAATTTTGCTTTTTCGGTTCTGATGTATACATATTTTGATGTTACAGATATTTGCTCTTTGGCTATGGGCGAAAAACTTGGAGTTATTCTCTTTTGCAAATGTGGATCTTCAAAGAGATCTACATTTAGGGTCTCAACGCCTTCCACCTGATCATGTATTAAAGGTAATAAATTTAATATTGAGCTCTTAATAATTTATAGCTGTATTATTTTATTATATTTTGAATGGTTCTAATTTTTTTATTTATCAAACAATTTTTTAATATTTTAGTGTATCCGAAAGATGATGTGGGCTGGCATGTTGGCTTTCTTCGCACATTTTTTGTTCTATTCATACTCAAAGAGTGAGCAGTGGGCTGCCTTAACACCGGTATAAGATATTAAATTTTTTTGATTAATATCGAATGTTTTAACGCTATAACATACTCATAGGTTTTGATATTTGCACTTTGCTTGAAATTTACCTAAGTTCAAATCTGAATATTGCAGGCGATTTTATATATTGCTATTGCAGTAATTTCGATCATTCCTTGCGGTTCTCGATATCACGACGCACTTGTCGATCTGGGAGGCCGATTATATCGAAATATTTTACTATGCTCCACCGAGGTAAGTTTGTCATACTATTAACTACTGTTATTTTATTTTATAGGTAGTCAAAATTTATCAATATAATTATTAATTATATGTTGTATGCTGAATACAGGATCCTCAATTTGCAAACACCTTTGTAGCCGACATAATGACATCTATGATGAAGGTATGTGTGCTATTGAGTAGTTAGGTGCATTATTGATTTATTCATTAAAGTTTGTTGTCATAGGTTTATATCAACTATTGAGTGTATTTTTGAATTTAAGTATATTTTAAATTGAATCGAATATTAAAATTTAAATTATTTCAAAATCAATTTGTAGGTTAACCTTGTGTATTTAATGGTTTGTAGGCATTTTTATATATAAATTTCAGTAAAATGAGTCTAGGCAAGCCATGTCACTTTACCCCAAATTGGTTTGGGTATGGGCTGGACATCAAAAAGCTGTTCTGAGCACCGGTTGAATGAATGGCAGCCTACTTTAAATGAGTTTTGGGTTTGGGACATCTCAATCTGGTCCGAATCAACTAGTCGCCATGCTTATTATAAATGCATACACTTTGTTAGCAAACAATTGTGAACGAGCAAATTGCACTAATTTTCCCTGATCATATTCATAATTGCATTTAACCTTGCATTATTACTTTATTACGCTGACATTTACTTTAATCATTAACTACCAACCGCCCACTGCTAGTTAGTTAGAAATGACAGATTGCAATTTGGTTATTTTCTGTTCCCATTAATTGATTAAAGAATGAAAATGTTTGGCCATTGCAATTTAGCACATCTTCCACAAAAATCTTCACACTTCACTAAAGCCTCACCCCCATCACCACGCCATTGTTGTTGCCCTGCCCTTACTATCACCTTGCCTAGCACAACAGTAGTGGCCCTGTCATCCTTGTTTGCATTGCACCCTTATCTAAGTATAATTCATGACATTACATGCAATATTTATCCATGAGTTGTTTCATTAGTATATTTTACTTAGAAGTTGTAATTGTCATATTATTACAGGTGTTCGTGGATATAGGTAGCTTATTGTGCCGTGTGGCTTGTGACCTGGTAAGATTTTATTCTGATGGTACCATATATATTAGCTTAAGACTAATGCTAGAGTACATAAAAAATTTATCCATATGTTATGCTTGAAAGACGTGGCAATAAAGCAATTTTGATTTTTGTGTTTATTTTACAGGTAGCATTTTGTGGTGGTGGTTACGGGGGTTATATAGCAAGTATTTTCCTAATTTTGCCAAATCTGATCCGCCTGTTTCAGTGTATTCGACTTCGGCGTGATGTGCGCAACATCATTTATGGTAAGTTCTCTTTGCCATTATGTATACAATCTCGGGTGTTTATTTTATGAAGATGCTTACTCTACATGATTGATGGATTCTCTTCGATTTTAATCTAGTCTTTTTTTTTTTTTTTAAGAAATATATTGAACTAATTAATTGGGTTATTAGCTACTGGGGAGTTATTAGAATCACTTCTAACTCTGCATCCTTATCGATATATTCATTATCCAATATTCATTTAATGATAGGGCCAGTTTAATAATTTTCCATTTATCTAATTTCATTTAACGAGATTATGCTGTACTAATTTTATTTCCTCTTGATTTCAGCCGGCAAATATTTGCTTGTTATTGTTGTGATCTGCCTTTCGGTATTGCATTTCGGTGACTGGCCATTTAGCAGTCAAGACTCCTCTGCTAGCCCAACAAAGTTCTTTATTTGGGTTGGTTTCTGTTTTTGCAGTTCCCTCTATTCTATATTTTGCGATGTCCGTTTAGACTGGAACACCAGGTTAATTACTTTTACACTCAAACCTCGTTTATTATCATGTGAATCATTATATAATAATTATGATCATAAATAGACCTTAGCCTGAGTTTGAAACAAGTCTAATATGTGAACCTGTAGGATTTACAAAATGATGCACTAATGCTATTATTCACTCTTTGTAGTCGTTTTGCTGAGTTCTTCACTTCGAACCCGAATATTCCATGTTACAGCTGTCCCGAATGTGTAAGATTCTGTATGCTTTTTAGTGGTACAACGAAAATAGCGGAAATTTTCTTTTTGGTTAATTCTCTTGTAGTAATTATTGAATGGATTTGCAGGGAAGATTTTGCGTGATATTGTCCAACTTCGCTATTCGATGTTCCTGGCTGTTGAAGATTGCTCTCCCTGCTTCATATCTACTCGACTTTCTACTCACTTTTTTTGAGGTCTACAGAAGATTCCAAGGCACCATCTTCCGAGTTCTCAACTTTGTCAACCAGCAAAATGGAACACTAGCAGGAATACAGGAGCAGAACCAGCAAGATGGAGAAGCGGAAGAGGGACCTGCTCCAGTGCATCTTGGGCCTGTTGAGATACAAGAGCAGATCCAGCAAAATGGGGATACGGAAGAGGGACCTGCTCCAGTGCATCCTGGGCCAGTCGAGATAGAGGAGCAGAACCAGCAGGATGTAGATGAGGAAGAGGGACTTGCTCCAGTGCATCCTGGGCCAGTCGAGGTACAGGAGCAGAACCAGCAGGATGGAGATGCGGAAGAGGGACCTGCTCCAGTGCATCCTGGGCCAGTTGAGATACAGGAGCAGAACCAGCAAAATGGCGATGCAGAAGAAGGACCTGCTCTAGTGCCATTAGATCATCATGTGCCAGCTGAAACAGAGGAGCAGAACCAGCAAAATGGGGATGCAGAAGAGGGACCTGCTGCAGTGCATCCTGGGCCAGTTGAGATACAGGAGCAGAGCCACCAAAATGGGGATGCGGAAGAGGGACCTGCTCCAGTGCATCCTGGGCCAGTTGAGATACAGGAGCAGAACCAGCAAAATGGGGATACGGAAGAGGGACCTGCTCCAGTGCATCCTGGGCCAGTCGAGATAGAGGAGCAGAACCAGCAGGATGTAGATGAGGAAGAGGGACCTGCTCCAGTGCATCCTGGGCCAGTCGAGATACAGGAGCAGAACCAGCAGGATGGAGATGCGGAAGAGGGACCTGCTCCAGTGCATCCTGGGCCAGTTGAGATACAGGAGCAGAACCAGCAAAATGGCGATGCAGAAGAAGGACCTGCTCCAGTGCCATCAGATCATCCTGTGCCAGCTGGGATCAACAACAACGGTGACCAAGTATAAGAAAGTCTTTGCATATATGTTTTGTCAAAACATAAAAGCTACTTGTTAGATATAATAACTTCGGCGAACTAAGGTTTTGTTAGATTCACCCTACTTGGTTACTTTGATGCGATTTCTAAAAGAATTGAGTACCTTTAGCTTCTGTAGAGCAAGAATGGAAAAAGTAGGCTTAAGTCATGTGCACTTTATTTACTAGAAATCTACTCATAATTGAGGTTAATTCTAGAGAAAAGACAATTTTAATTCTTCATATAGGAAACATCAGCGAAATTTAGTGTCAAGTAACGTTCATCTCAAGGGCAATATCATTTTGTTATTAATTTCAACATTTTCTGCACAACGGAAACGATTCTATTAGCAGGTTGAGAGCATCTCCAGTTATCCCATCATCCTGAGGTTCAACTAACAAAAGTATAAAACACAATCCTTTTAACTTCGGATGAAGGTATTTATATATCATACAATATCACACCATGATAACACCAAATATGTATGTTTCAATGTTTGTGTGCCTATGCACATATCACATGTTAATTCACCAAGATTTAAGAAAATAATCGCAACATTTACCTTGTCTTTGACCAAACCACCTGATGTGAAAACCCCTGCACTTTCCAAAGCCAAAAGGATCTTTTTCTGCAGAGAACACTCCATGATTTAGCACAAGAAGCAAATGGCAATTATAAATCAGTAAGAGCTTGCCAAAGGAGATTTATATTATATCAAGTCACTAGCAGTTAACATAGCAACAAAAACATTTGCCAAATGTGCTAGTACAAAAGCAAAAATAGAGGTCTACCACTGTGTGACAAGTTTTAAAAGAGTTTCTAATATCTGTGTAAACTAGAAACTATATGGTGTTATTATTGGAGAAAAGGATTATCACTTTCCAAGTAGTTTTGGCAACTTGAAACTCAGGCACTTTAATTCAGGATGGTCCCCAACAATTTCTGCCGTTCTGGTGGGAATCTTATATCAAGACCCAAGTGCCGCATATTTCTTCTATCAATTATTATCCAACACAAAGAAAATACTATATGCTAATACAGACAAGTATAAATTGTCAGCTATTGGTGCTCCCACAAAAACAATGTAAAATATGCAATGGCCAACAATAAAGTTCATTTATTCATGAGGCCATACGTTTAGGCAAAATTGGGGGTAACAAAAGAACTATAACATGATAAAGTTATAAGAAACAAGGTTTGAACGCACTTCGCTTTCATCATCAAGAACTCTTTCCATGAGATAAAGATCACAGAACTCTTTGTGATCTCCAACAACACCTCCAGCACAGAGGGCCTTACAGTTGCTTGGTGCTGCAAGTAACAAAATTAATCAATTTCATCCCTTCTGTAACTCTACATCTAGCACAAAGATCACATAATGGCGAATCTTACTGCTTGAAGCTCCTCTGGAATGCTTTCCTCCAGTACTACTCCAAGCAAACGACAAGTCACCTACACAAAATAAGGCATCCATTATAAATAATTTAATGTGACACTTCAAAATTCCAATCTTGGCTTTGCACACCAACTCAAAATTGCATTATTTAAACTATCTGGCTTCCTAAGCTATTAAAATTGCAGCACATCCCCAAATGATGAGTACCAACTAGATACATTAAAGTACTTTTATTAGCAAAAAGATATGCAGTAAGTGGTTAAGACAATTGAGATCATGAAACAAAAACTCTCATTTGTCATTGTCCAGTACATGGCATGAATTTAGACTAAATAAAATCAAGATGCAAGCTAAAATTACTGTAAAGGTTGAGGCCCACTCCAAAAGATACATTTCAGTGGCGGATAACATTTCAGGGCATTGTGATTGTAATTGTGTTCATGTGATGAGAATTTGGTGAGCGGTTTGTTGTGAACTAAGAACTCAAGCAACACAAAAACACACTCAATCTGAGAATGACTTATTATTGAATGAAACAAGCATTGGCTACTAAATAGCCTTTACAATCCTAACATTAAGCAACAATGCAGCTCACGTTTAAACTAACTAAACAACGTGGTAATCAATAGAAGAAAGAGTCAAATAATAAACTACTTCCCTATTAAACAGGGATTATCCAAAACAGAAGATAAAACTGAAACACCTACTAACTCGACATTCCCTCCCTTAAACTAATTTGCTAGCAATCAGTTTACTTCTGGTACTTGGCAAACTCCCAACTGATTACGAAGTTTCTGAAAAGTATCGAGCTTCAGTGCCTTGGTCATTACATCTGCCAGCTGCTCTTGTGTACCACAATAAATCAACTCAACAGTACCTTCTCTTGTGAGATCACGCAGAAAATGGAAGCGTACATCAATGTGCTTGATGCGCCCATGCATTGCAGGATTCCTTGACAACTTTATTGTGGAGCTGTTATCACAAAATATAGTTGTACAATGACTCTGTGATTGACTCAACTTCTCTAAAATTCTCTTCATCCAAATAGCTTGACTGGCACAAGAGGCAGCAGCCACAAACTCTGCCTCTGTTGTCGAGAGAGTAACAATCGGTTGCTTCTTTGAGGACCAAGCAACAGCTCCAGAACCTAACATGAATACATAACCCGACGTGCTCTTTCGATCTTCCAAGTCACCTGCATAATCACTATCAGCATAACCAACTAGATTCTCACTCCCTCCCTTCTTGTAGAAGATCCCAAAACTGGTGGTTCCTTTTAAATACCTCAAAGCTCTTTTGATAGCCTGCAAATGTAATTCAGTTGGCTTTCCCATGTATCTACTAATAAGGCTTACTGTGAACATCAAGTCAGGCCTAGTAGCTATCAAATATATTAAGCTCCCCACAACTTGCTTGAAAAACGTCTCATCCACCTGAACTCCTCTTTCATCCTTAAAAATCTTAAAACCTGGAATAATAGGATTGTGAACTGAATTACAATCCTCCATTCCAAATCTTTTCAATACCTCCAATGCATACTTCCTTTGACTGATATGAATCCCATCTGATCCTTGCAACACCTCAACTCCAAGAAAATATTTCATTTTCCCCAAATCCGTCATATCAAACTCACGCACTATTGAATTTTTAAACTCAAGAAACATCAACTCATCATTGCCAGTAAAGATAAGGTCATCCACATATAAACTGATAATTAGAATTTTACCTTCTCTGCCTGTCTTGGTGAACAAGGTGTGTTCACTATGGCACCTTTCAAAACCTTCATTCAAGAAGTGAGCCTCAATACGACTAAACCAAGCTCGTGGAGCTTGTTTAAGTCCATACAAGGCTTTCTTTAACTTGTAGACTTTCTGAGGATCATCCTTTTGTACATAACCTTTAGGCTGCTCGACATACACTTCCTCACTTAATTCTTCATGCAGAAAGGCTGATTTTACATCGAGCTGATAGACTGTCCATCCCTTTTGCGCTGCAAGAGCTATAATCATCCTCACTGTATCCATTCTTGCAACAGGTGCAAACACCTTATTGTAATCAATTCCTTGTTGTTGCACATAGCCTTTTGCTACCAATTGAGCCTTGTGCTTGTCTACCTCTCCATTTTCCTTTAGCTTGGTCTTGTAGATCCATTTAACATCGATCTTTTTTGCTCCAGCCTGTAAATCTGTCAATACCCAAGTATTATTTTTCTCGATGGCTTTCATCTCAGAGTCCATAACTGCTCTCCACTTCTCACTCTTCACTGCTTCTTCAAAATGCACAGGATCAACAGATGCAAGCAGTACCATATTAGCCACATCTTCTTCAGAAAAACCTTCACCACTCTCGTAATCATCCATCCAAACCGGTCTTCTTCTAGATCTTCCTTCATTGGAGCTAAGTGAGTTCATATCATTCACATTTCTTGATGAAGCGGTTTCCACTTCTTCTGCATCATTATCTCCTTCACTATCTTCCTCAATGACATCACTTATGGCAGCTTCTCCTTCGTTATCACCACACTCCAAATCAACTGCAATTATTTCCTTATAACTCTTGTCCCACTCCCAGCACTTATCTTCTTCAAATTTGACATCCCTGCTCACCACAATTCTTTTTGATATTGGATCATAAAGCCTGTAGGCTTTGGATTCCTCACTGACCCCTAACAGTACGCAGCTGAAGCTCTTGTCTTCCAATTTGGTTCTCTTGGCATCTGGTACATGGACATGTGAGACACATCCAAACACCCGAAAGTGCTCAACTGAAGGCTTGATTCCACTCCAAGCCTCTTCTGGAGTCATGTTCTTCACAACTAGAGTAGGACTTCGATTTAGAACATGTACAGTCCAATTTACAGCTTCTGGCCAAAAACTCTTAGGAATCTTCTTATCTGAAAGCATACTCCGCACCATATTCATAATTTTCCTGTTCTTCCTTTCTACCACTCCGTTTTGTTGTGGCGTGTAGGTAGTCGTCAGTTGTCTCTTGATGCCATTCTCTTTACAAAACTAATTGAATTCCTGTGAAGTGAACTCCCCTCTTTGATCTGTACGCAAACTCTTGATGTAATTGCCTGTTTCTTTCTCAACAAGACTCTTAAAGTATTTAAAAGTGATGAATGCTTCTGACTTCTCATCCAAAAAATAGACCCATATTTTCTGACTAAATTCATCAATGAAACATATTAAGTACCTTTTGTTGCTATTTGATATAGGAGTGATCGGACCACACAAGTCTGCATGAATCAATTGAAGCTTTTGTGATGCTCTTCTTTGGAATAGGAACTCGATGCTGCTTTCCTACCATGCAGTGTGTACACACTATTGTGGAGTCAGTGAATTGTGGTAGTCCATATACCATCTTTTTGAATTAAAGAGTTCTTAAGCCTTTATAACTCAGGTGACCATATCTACAGTCCCACAAATGAGACCAATCCTAAGAGGTTGTATGGAAACAAGCTGCCTTTCTTGATGGAGACCTAACCAACAGAAAAAACATTCTATTGGTTGACATCTCAGTTTGGATGATCAATCCCTTCTTTGGATGGTAAATCCGACACTTCCCATGTTGAATGAGGATAGCTAACCCTCTTTCTTGCAACTGGCCAATACTCAACAAGTTGTTCCTTAACTCCAGCACATAGAATACCTCGGTAACCACATGCACAAATTCACTTACTTGCAGCCTCACATTCCCTTTTCCCATCACTGACATCTTCTTGTTATTCCCTAGTTTCACCATCTGCCTGAAACTTTCATTGAAATTACTGAACAAGGTTTTGTCTTCGCACATGTGATTGCTGCATCTTGAATCCAGAAACCACACGTCTTCTCTTCTTGCTTCATTTAGCTCCACAAATGACATTAGCAACATCTCTTCCTTCTCATCAAGCTCAGCATAATTAGCTTCTTTGTCCCCGCTAGGACACTCATATTGAAAGTGTCCGAGCTTGTGGCATTTGTAATACTCAACAACGGATTTGTCAAAGGACTGATGCCCTCTACCTCTGCCTCTTCCTCTAGAGGATCCTTGACCACGACCTCGTCCTCCTGATCTGTCCTCATGAGTTATTTTCAAGGCTTGTTCTTCTTTGTCATGCTTGTGAAACTTCTACTCGTGAACAATTAGAGAGCTTTGCAACTCATCAATGGATAGATTGTCAATATCCTTCGACTCCTCAATAGAACAAACAATGTAATTAAATTTGTCTATCATGCTTGTGAAACTTCTGCTCGTGAACAATTAGAGAGCTTTGCAACTCATCAATGAATAAACTGTCAATATCCTTCGACCCCTCAATAGAACAAACAATGTAATTAAATTTGTCTGTTAAGGATCGAAGTATTTTCTCCACAATTGTAACATCTACCATTCGTTCACCATGCACCCTCATTCTATTAGCCACAGTCATCACCCTTGAGAAGTAGTTTGAAACTTTCTCACCTGACTTCATCTCTAAGGTTTCAAACTCTTTGCAAAGAGCTTGAAGAATTGACCGCTTCACTCTTGCATTTCCTTCATACTTCTTCTTCATTGAGTCCCAAATCTGCTTCGCGGTGTCCTTCTAAAGAATGGTTTCCAAAATGGGTTGATCAATGGCCTGGAATAAGTAGTTTTTTACTTTCAAGTCCTTCAACTTCAACTCGTCGAGCCTTTTTTGTTGTGCCTTTGTCACAGCCGCTCCATCCTCTGGTACTGCATAACCAGTCTCCACTAAGCTCCAATACTCTTTGGATCTCAGAAAATTTTCCATCAACATGCTCCAATGATCATAATGACCATTGAAGCGGGGAATTGAAGGTTGCACAAAAATCCCTTTCTCTTCACTCGTCATGCTTCTCTCTCTGTTTACAAGTCACTCAAAGTCTGCTACTTTTTCTCTCAGGCCCAGTGGGAGCTCTGATACCAGATTATTGTGAACTAAGAACTCAAGCAACACAAAAACACACTCAATCTGAGAATGACTTATTATTGAATGAAACAAGCTTTGGCTATTAAATAGCCTTTACAATCCTCACATTAAGCAACAATGCAGCTCACATTTAAACTAACTAAACAACGTGGTAATCAATAGAAGAAAGAGTCAAATAATAAACTACTTCCCTATTAAACAGGGATTATTCAAAACAGAAGATAAAACTGAAACACCTACTAACTCGACACGGTTTTGAGACTTTTTGAGTGGTGGCAACATTATCTAGTTAGTGACCCGGGTCATTAGATGGGTTTTTGACTCATGTCATTCATTGACAGTCGAAGCTAACGAGCAAATGGTGTCCATTGGATGGTTCGATGTTCTTGATTTCTGTTGTCCAATATTTGTTTGAAGGATGAGGGTGGATGACCAGACATCATAACCTTAGGGGGCTGTCCCATTCTGATTGGTTATGTTTACAGATGGTGTAATGACAAATGCAACCCTAAAATATTGTGTGATGTTAAATTTGCCCTTCTTAGTACTTTTACTATTTTTATCTTTTGCATATTTATTAAAAAATTTAAAAAAGACAAACAAATTGTGTTGTTGGTGGAATCTATTAGTGGAGGAGTTGATGTTCTGATGGAGGTCCTCCATCTCACATACCTTTATCATAGTGATGGAGGTCTAACAACCTCCTTTGATGGAGGTCTCACGACCGCTATTGGAGGTTGCAACCTCCATTAATGGATGTTGCAAGACTTATAGTCATGGTTATGTCGTAACTCACACCGAATCACAACAATAGTGTATTGTCATTACTTATTTTTTCTTACTCTTCTTCATTTCCTCCTCATCCTCCAAGTCCACCACTTTCTTCAACTCCTCCACATAATACTACTCTTCCTTTTCTACTCCATCGTGCTTCTCTCTCTCTCTTTTTTCTTTTTCTTTTTTCCCTCCTTATTCTTTTTCTCTTCCTCCTATTCCTCTTCCACCTCTACTACTTCTCTAGGCAACTTCTTATAATTTGCACTTTAAATGTTGAATTACAATTGTTTGAGTGTCAAAAAATTTTAGTGAATCAAAATGTGCCTCTTCAATCAAATTATAGCCCACTCTATCTTTGAAAAGAGCTAGATCAAATAAAATGTTAAAGTCTAAAATTGATGTTTAACACAAACAATTGTTAGCTAATGTCATATAAACTTCTTAATGTGCCAAAGTTTTACTTGGAAATGAAAAGTGGCATACTCTTCTAAATAGTGACATGTCATATAAATAATGACTTGTCCTTAAATAGGTTGTGAAATATGCGTGGACATAAGTGAAATGCTATTAGTGATACTAATTTAATTACTGAAGAAAGGCTATGAAACTAATTTATAAGTAAAAAAAAAGAAACTACACATTACATGGGAGTGTCGTTATTTGGCTATTTGTTCACATGAAAAATAGGACACAAACAATTCATAAGATAGGAGAAATATTTAGTCTTGGATGTAACTTTCATGGTATATCTTCTTTAAAGCCATGTTATGTCATTAGTATACTCCGGTATGCATATTCTTATATTATATTGTATAATTTGATTAAATGATATTATAATTTGAAAATTTGAATTAACTCGATGCACTATCCAAATTAGCAGCCATGTTCGATTTGTTTTTTCTCTTAGGAGAGTTTGGTGCATGGGATTGGATTGAGCTATTTTAAAAAATGAGATTAGATTGTATAGGATTGGATGATTAAATTAGTATTATGATATGTTTTATACAAGACTAAAAATCATACAGTCATTTGTTTGGTGTAGTATAAGATTGAATAAAATTAATAATTTATATTTATATTTAATATTTTGACATTGATAGTATTTCTATTTTTGAAAAAAAATGAGTTGTTGCATTGTTTGCATTTGGTTTATTGTAGCATAAATGATCCCCGTAATAATAAATATTCAATTATCAATGCTTTGATTGTTGATTCTCTTGGTCTACAGTTGGCTATATATGACTAATTGTGCATTTCTGCATTGTGCATTGTCGTTCACAAATTCATAAAACTTGAGATTCATTACAATTTACAATACATATATAATTATTCTTACAGTATAGATTCATAAATTACAAAACAATATTCAACATATAGAGAACTGAACATACGTACACAAAAAAAACTTAACTTTGCAATCATACAACATTGATATTGAATGTATGAAGCTCACTATAATATATAATATATACATATACCATACTCAATGGTATTATAATTAATTAAATGAGTTTTTCACATCAGAAGATATAATTTAATAATAAATACAAGAGTTTGGCAACCTTATTGATATGTAAGCTTACTTATCAATAATAATCTTTGAATTAGTTGTGAGGGTGGTTATTAAAAAAAATCCAATGATTGTTATTGATAGGTAACGTTACCTAACCAATAAGATAGAACGATATTATAATTAATTAAATGAGCTTTTCATATCAGAAATCATGATTTAGTAATAAATACATACTACAAAACTTACAAACTTTTTTTTTGGAGATGACTCTATAATAAGTAGAAGATAGCAAACAAAAATGAAGAAAAAATCTAATATTTTAAAATTATCTATGATGAAATTTTTATTAATTTTTAATTGACATCATAAGATAAGAAAATTGCGAAGAACGAAAAAAGGAAGAAATAGCAATGTTTAAAATTACTATCAAAATGGAAACTAAATGTACAAAAGAAGTAAGAACCGCATAACTATTTCCATCCTCCATATAAGTGGTGGTATTTTATAAAATCTTAATTTATGACTGGTTCCTTTACAAGTTCATGAATTAATTTCATGAACCAGAATATGATCTTTTAAAGCATATATATTTATATATACATATATACGGGGATTGGAATAAGATTGTTAATGATATAAATGCAGGAATATATAACACCAATCAACCTTATCTTATCAAATACAATATCATCAAAAACTAATTTCGAAAAAGAAAACTCTAATAAACCCCCCCCCTTTTTTTTTTTTTTTTTCAAATTTCAATATTAATTGCCATGCCAGGTACTATAATATATAAAGAATAGAACAAGAATGAGGGATAATTACTTTATAAAAAAAAGAATGGGAGATAATTGTCAATGTTATGTTAAGAAAAGTTTATTCCTAGTCACTTTAGTATATTATAATGTAAGGAGACAATAGCAAAAATAATAATGATAATAACATAGTGGGTTGATGAATATACAATAAGTTATGGCATGAAAAATAATTAATATAGACTTGTATTGATCATGCATGCATGTTATTTGATCAGAACTTGGCAATCAAAGATCGAAAGATGTGTCAATTTGTACTTCTTTTGTAGAAAAGAGTCCCTGCAGGAGAGACTGGTTGCGACTTAGTTAATTTTTGTTCCTTGAAGTTCAGAGAAAAATGGTGATGTATATTGTCAAGGTAAACTATAATCGAGAGACTAAAAGCATAATAAACAATAAAATAAAATCCCAGTAGTAAAAATTCCATAAAGAACTAAAACTCCTCTTATGTTCAGGACTCCTTATCACTTGACGTTGTGCTGTCTACCTAATCAAAACAAATATTTTATAATTAGAATAATGTATGTGAGTATAAACTATAAATTAATAGTGATTCATCTTAATTGTTGTTTTCGTCCAAACTTTAAAGGCTTACTTGTTCAAGTATCGACTGAGAATTACCACTAGATTCAAGTATGGCATTCCCATCTCTTGGAATGATGGATTTGTCTCCGGTTTTTTCAGTTTCTTTTGATAATGGGAAATAGGAAGATGTGTCACAGTCGGGATGATAAAACCTTATAAAAGGAGAGCAACAAAATTTCCACAATCTTGTAATGACCCCAGATTTATCATGGACATATGATTTCAGGTCTTCATCGTTGGCATCCTCCATGCATATAACACAATCGTCACTGTTCGTCCCTCCGGAGACCAGTTCTGAGTTGTCCGTCCCGCGGGAGGCCTGTTCTGAATTGTTGTCCGTCATACCGGAGACTTGTTCTGAATTGTTGTCTTTTCCTCCAGGGAGTATTTTTCCTTTTATTGACATATCGAGTGCTATTTTTGCTATGAAAAGACCAACAAAATAATTAAAAAAAACCAAAGCATAGATGAACTGCCCCACCAGTATATAATAGATTATTAGACAGAGCATGTAAGATAAAAGAGTAACACAACAAATATCGAATAAAATTTTGTCTTGCAGAGGACAAGGTAAATTTTTCCGGTTCGGCATGAGGAAGAGGAAGCGGTGGTGCTGCTGGTCGAGTAGAGAGGAGAGATAGAAAGAGGAGAAGAAGAAGTGGTATTTAATGGTATAAGAGCATCTTCAATGCAAATGTCTTTTAAAAAAAATGGACATATCATCAATGTCAAGGAAATGTACATCCTATGTGGCATAAATATGGATAGATAAACAATCAATTCTAAAAGGGCTCTCCAATGTTATTTTATTTATTTCAATAATAAACAGTCAAAGAATAATATATCATTAAAGTAAATTACCATAAATTATTATTTGATGGAAGTTTTCATCATTTATTGCTGATATGGCTGTCCAAGAAACCCTCTAGAAATAGATATTGAGGTTGATAGCCTCTATTTTCTTTTTTGCCATGTCAGCTTGATAATGATTATGGAAATTTGCATTGGGAGGTTAATTTTAACCCTCTATCAATTTATCTGATGTGACACTCCATTTTTTCATAATTTATACTTGCATTGGAGATGCTCTAAGAGCAGCTTATTAGAGTTTGATTGAACAGCCACTATCTATAGTATCAACTTTATTATTTAGTGTTACACTGTTACTTAATAAAGAGCCAATTTTCATGCCGCAAAAGGCTCTTTCAAAAATTTCCCCACTTTGATTGCTCCGTTGAACTTGAAGGTTTAGGAAATCTTCCTCTCCCTCGATATCCTAAAATTAAAAACTTTATTTTCCTTTAAAAAACAAAATAATAATAAAATTTGATTTCTCGGGTCCATTTTCAAATTGAAGATCTAGAAAATCTTGATTTCTATTTTTCAAACCGGAAACTTCATTTTCTGGTTTGTGATTCCCATTTTGTGTTTGAAAAATTATATAATCCTAATAATTTCCAAAAACTTAGAAAAAGGAAAAGGGCAATTACAAGATAAATCCTAACTAGGACAACATAAGTATAAATTAATATTAAAAATAAGAGTAAGAATTCCCTGTTAACTTTCCTTTGTGTTTAGTTTTTTATAAGAAGAGTTTAAGTTTTAACGATATATGAGAAAGAAAAAAACAAAAGGTTATTAGAGTTTGACTAAAAAATCACCATCTATCAAGTTCAACATTTTTTTATTGATATTTGAACTTTCCAAAAGAAATATACTTGATAAAATTTTTGATTGGTTAGTTTCACTCTCAAATTTTCGTATAAAGAATAATGAATATCTTTGATTTTAATGGATTTTGTCTACTTCTTTCATAAAATATATTTGATTATTAATAAAAAAGGAGAAATTTTTCTATAACAATTAAGGAAACTAACTGGTGATTCTAGGAAATTAAATGAAAAAATTTCCTTATAATACCTCTTAGTATATTTACAATATATAACTCTTTTTTTTATATAGAATAAATATTTGCAATGTTTATAATATCTACAGTAGAGATTAAATTAACATAATACTAGATTTATATAGTTTTTGGTTATTGTGGGATTAGGGTGTTTGATTTATATAATTATTAGTAATGGTGAGATTTCTTTGTAATAATAATATAGGTATTTTAGACCTTTAAACATTCAACTAAGAGTGATGCTATATTACTCAAAATTTTATCCAAATTTATTGTTCAAATAATATAGTAATTTGATTGTTACAAATTAACATTATTTTTCAACTATTTAATAATTAAACTTAACTATCATTGAATAATGTAAAACAAAATGTTGTTTACAATCATTTTCTATTTTTAAAAGGAAAATAACAAACCATTTCCTCACCCATAGGCCATAACTTGTCTCTAGTCTGGATGAGATTTGAATTACTTAGACTAAGAAGATATTCATGAATTGGGATACTAACAACAACATTTTTTGACTTTCTAGTTTCAATTTTTTATTTTGAATTTTGGACTAAAAAATATTGACTGAAAATAATGTTAATACTAATTAACATGCACTATAATAATTAAAGAATTATTATTATAAATAAGGAAATAATATATATCTATATATATTGTTTGAGAGTTTTTAATTAAAAAAACTTATATATATATAGAGAGAGAGAGTTTAAAAGGAAATTTTTTCAATAAATTACCGAATATTACTCATTTCCTGAATTGTTATAGAGAAAATTTCAACCTTTTCCGTATTTCAATTAATAATCAAACCAGCCAACTTGAAATTTTTATTAAATATTTTTTATATTATAAAATAAAAATAAAAACCCAAAATGGAAAGGTGAAATATTAATCATTTATAGGAAAATCTTATAAAAGTATTCCTATTATTATATGGTGTACGTGATAGACTAGAACTCGAATTCAATCTTTGAGTCTATGTCGTCCAAATCAAACACCATTTATTTTTGAGACCTTATACCATTAAATACCACTTCTTCTTCTCCTCTTTCTATCTCTCCTCTCTACTCGACCAGCAGCACCACCGCATCCTCTTCCTCATGCGGAACCGGAAAGATTTACCTTTTCCTCTGGAAGACAAAATTTTTTTCGATATTTATTTTGTTACTCATTTATCTTACCTCCTCTGTCTAACAATCTATTATATACTGATGGGGCCGTTCATCTATGCTTACATTTTTTTTTGTCTTTTCGTTGGTTCTTTTATACTAAAAATAGGAATCGATATAGCAATAAAGGGAAAAATACTCTCCAGAGGAAAAGACAACAATTCAGAACAAGTCTCCGGTACGACAGACAACAATTCAGAACAGGCCTCCCGCGGGGCGGACAATTCAGAACTGGTCTCCGGAGGGACGAACAGTGACGATTGTGTTATATGCATGGAGGATGCCAACGATGAAGACCTGAAATCATATGTCCATGATAAATCTGGGGTCATTACAAGATTGTGGAAATTTTGTTGCTCTCCTTTTAAAAGGTTTTATCATCCTGACTGTGACACATCTTCCTATTTCCCATTATCAAAAGAAACGGAAAAGCCCGGAGACAAATCCATCACTCCAAGAGATAGGAACGCCAATTGAATCTAGTGGTAATTCTCAGTTGTTACTTGAACAAGTAAGCCTTTAAAGTTTGGACGAAAACAACAATTAAGATGAATCACTATTAATTTATAGTTTATACTCACATACATTATTCTAATTATAAAATATTTGTTTTGATTAGGTGACAGCACAACGTCAAGTGATGTGGAGTCTTGAACATAAGAGGAGTGTTAGTTCTTTATGGAATTTTTACTACTTGGATTTTATTTTATTGTTTATTATGCTTTTAGTCTATCGATTATAGTTTACCTTGACAATATACATCACCATTTTTCTCTGAAGATGTGGGCATGATTATTTTTACTTTATCTTGTTCATCATATTGGATGATGCATGGCTACAGTACTAATAGCCCGGCACTTCAAGGAACAAAAATTAACGAAGTCGCAACCAGTCTCTCTGCAGGGACTCTTATCTACAAAAGAAGTACAAATTGACACTTCTCTCGATTTTTGATTGCCAAGTTCTGATCAAATAACATGCATGCATGATCAATACAAGTCTATATTAATTATTTTTCATGCCATAACTTATTGTGTATTCATTAACCCACTATGTTATTATTATTATTATTTTTTTTGCTATTGTCTCCTTACATTATAATATACTAAAGCGACTAGGAATAAACCTTTCTTAACATAACATTGACAATTATCTCCCTTCTTTTTTTTTTTTTAATAAAGTAATTATCCCTCATTCTTGTTCTATTCTTTATATACTATAGTACCTGGCATGGTAATTAATATTGAAATTTGAAAAAAAAAAAAGTTTATTAGAGTTTTGTTTTTCCAAATTAGTTTTGATGATATTGGATTTGATAAGATAAGGCTGATGGGTGTTATATATTCCTGCATTTATATCATAAACATTCTTATTCCAATCCGTGTATATATATATACACGGATCATACTCTGGTTAAAAGATCATACTCTGGTTCATGAAATTAATTCATGAACTCGTAAAGGAACCAGTCATAAATTAAGATTTTATAAAATACCACCACTCATATGGAGGATGGAAATGGAAATAGTTATGCGGTTCTTACTTCCTTTGTACATTTAGTTTCCATTTTGATAGTAAGTTTAAACGTTGATATTTCTGCCTGTTTTCGTTCTTTGCAATTTTCTTATCTTATGATGTCAATTAAAAATTAATAAAAATTTAATCATGGGTAATTTAAAAATATTAGATTTTTTTCTTCGTTTTTGTTTGCTATCTTCTAGAGTCAACTCCAAAAAAACATTTTGTAAGTTTTGTAGTGTGTATTTATTACTAGATTATGATTTTTGATATGAAAAACTCATTTGATTAATTATGTTAGTTAAGGTTACCTATTGATAACAATCATTAGATTTTCTTTAATAACGATCCTTACAACTAATCCAAAGATTGTTATTGATAAGTAAGCTTACCTAATCAATAAGATTGTCAAACTCATGTATTTATTACTAAA
Source organism: Litchi chinensis (assembly GCA_019925255.1). Classification (NCBI taxonomy): domain Eukaryota; kingdom Viridiplantae; phylum Streptophyta; class Magnoliopsida; order Sapindales; family Sapindaceae; genus Litchi; species Litchi chinensis. Next base: position 20,993,750 of record CM034472.1, on the reverse strand, counting down.
TTATATATTCTAATGTGAAAAACTCATTTAGTTAATTATAATACCATTCAGTATAGTATATGTATATATTATATATTATAGTGAGCTTCATACATTCAATATCACTGTTGTATGATTGCAAAGTTAAGTATTTTCTGTGTACGTATGTTCAGTTCTCTATATGTTGAATATTGTTTTGTAATTCATGAATCTATAATGTAAGAATAATTATATATGTATTGTGAATTGTAATGAATCTTAAGTTTTATGAATTTGTGAACGACAATGCACAATGCAGAAATATATAATTAGTCATATATAGCCAATTGTAGACCAAGAGAATCAACAATCAAAGCATTGATAATTGAATATTTATTATTACGGAGATCATTTATACTACAATAAACCAAATGCAAACAGCGCAACAACTCATTTTTTTTTATCAATTATTAAATATAAATATAAATTATTAATTTTATCCAATCCTATACTACACTAAACAAATGACTGTATGATTTTTAGTCTTGTACCAAACATATTATAGTACTAATTTAATCTTCCAATCCTATACAATCCAATCCCTTTTTTTAAAATAGTTCAATCCAATCTCATGCACCTAACTCTCCTGAGAGAAAAAACAGATCGGACATGGCTGCTAATTTGGATAGTGCATCGAGTTAATTCAAATTTTTAAATAATAATATCATTCAATCAAATTATACAATATAATATGCTTTTAGTCTAACGTTTATAATTTACCTAGACAATATACATGTACCAGGTTTCTCTAAAGATGTGGCCATGATTATCGTTACTTTATCTTGTTCATCGTATTGGATGATGCATGGCTGTGGTACTTATAGCCCGGCACTTCAAGGAACACAAGATCAACAGAAATTAACAAAGTTGCAACCAGTCTCTCCTGCAGGGACTCTTATCTACAAAAGAAGTAACAGTATTTCGAAGTACAGCTACTGTATTATATATGTTTAGAGGATTTTAACAACTGGGATCGAGTTCCTTCCAAGTGCAACAACATCTACCACAAATCTTTCAAATAACGTGCATGCATGATCAATAAAAATCTATATTAATTCATTTTTTATCCATAACTGATTGTACATTCATCAAACCACAATGTTGTTATTATTATTATTATTATTATTTTTGCTATTGTCTTCTTATATTATAATTAATATACTAAAGTGACTGGGAATAAACTTTCCTTAACATGACATTGATAACTATCTCCCATTCTTGTTGTATTCTTTTTATATTACAGTATCTGGCATGGTAATTAATATTGAAATTAAAAAAAAAAGAGAAAAGTTTGTTAGAGTTTTGTTTTGCGAAATTAGTTTCTCATGATATAGTATTTGATGAGTTGAGGTTGATCAGTGCTATATATTCTTATATTTATATGATTGAGTTCTAACTATGTCTTATTTTCTTTTCTTCCAATTTTTTTTCCCAAAAAAATAAAATAATAATAATAATAATATCGGCTTTAGAAGATCTGATTCATGAAATTAATTCATGAACTCATAAAGGAATCAGTCATAAATTAAGGATTAACAAAGTACCCCCCACTTGTGTTTTATATGATTGCTTGGTGCACGGATATCTAGGATGGAGATAGTCGTGGGTTTCTTACATCTTTGTGCATTTTATTTCATTTTTTATAGTAATTTTAAATATTGATATTTCTTCTTTTTCGCTATTTTCATCTGATGATGTCAATTAAAAATTAATAAAAATTTCCTCAAAAATAATTTTAAAATATCAGATTTTTTCTTCGTTTTTGTTTGCTTCTTCTACTTATTATAGAGTCATCTCCGAGAAAAAATTTCATAATAAGCATTATTACACAGTAGAGTTTTGTAGTGTGTGAAATATGTCTTCTGATATGAAAAGCTCATTTATTTAATTATAATACCACTGTATTTATTACTAAATTATATATTTTGATGTGAAAATCTCGTTTAATTAATTAGTTATAATATATTGAATATAGTGTATGTTTAAAGTATATATTATAGTGAGCTTCATACATTCAATATCGCTATTGCAAAGTTAAGTATTTTTTGTGTATGTTCAGATCCTTATGTGTTGAATATTGTTTTGTAATTCATGAATCTATATTGTAAGAATAATTATAAATGTATTGTAAATTGTAATGAATTTTAAGTTTTACGAATTTGTTAAACATAAAGCAAAATGCAGAAATACATAATTGGTCATATATGGCCAACTGTAGACCAAGAAATCAACAGTCAAAGCACTGATAATTGAAGAAGGAAACAAATACTGACGCTGAATATTTATTATTACAGATACTACAATAAACCAAATGCAAACAATATATGCAACAACTCATTTTTTAACAAAATAGGAATAGCATCAATGTCAAATCCTATATACACCAAACAAATGACAGTATAATTTTTAGTCCTACACCAAACATTTCATAGTACTGATTTAATTGTCCAATTCTATTCAATACAATTCAATTTTTTAAAATAGTTCAATCAAATCTCACGCACCAAATGTTCCTGAGAGAAAGGACAGATGGGACATGGCCAATAGTTTGGATGGTGCATTGAATTAATTCAAAATTTCAAATCATGGAATCATTTAACCAAATTATATAATATAATATAAGAATATACATAATGGCGTATACTTAATTTTGACATAACATGGCTCCAAAGAAGATATACCATGGCGTATACTTAATTTTGACATAACATGGCTCCAAAGAAGATATACCATGCAAGTTACATCCAAGACCAAATATTTCTCTATCAAATGATTGTTTGAATGGTTTGCGTCCAATTTTTATGTGAAAATTTACTTGATCACAATTTCAGTAGTTTAAATAAAAAATAAAAAACAAATGGCCAAATAATGAAATTTTATTGTAATGTGTAGTTTCTTCTTTTTTTTTTTTTTTTTTTTTTAATTTTTTTTTTTTTTACTTAAAATTTAGTTTCATGGCCTTTGTTCAGTAATTAGTATTACTAACGGTATTTCACTCATATGTCCACACACATCTCACAATTTATTTAAAGACAAGTCATTATTTATATGACATGTCATTATTTAGAAGAGTAAGTCACTTTTCATTTTCAAGTAAATTAAACTTTGGCACGTTAAGAGGTTTATATAACATTAGTTAGCATTTTTTGTGTTGAACATCAATTTTAGACTTTCACATTTTTATTTGACCTAGCTCTCTTCAAAGCTAGAGAGGGGTTTCATTTGATTGAAGAGGCACATTTTGATTCACTAAATTTTTTTCTATTTTTGATAATAAAGAGCAATGTTATATTGAGATCAGCTAACTTTTACATTTACTAAATCTTTTTGGTTAAACTTCATATAAACTTAAGGAGTTGTTTTTTAATTTTTTATAATAACAATAATAACTATAATTAATGTTTAATTATCGAATTGGTGAGTATATTCACAATGAACGTCAAAACATATGAATTGCAAAATGGATTTTATAAATTGGACATGTTGGCTCGGCAAAATAATTAATTAGAAACATTGGATAACAAAGGAGTGAAATTTGTAGATGATGACAGCCTCATTTAATGCCTTGTTGACATCTTCAATATATAGGCATCTACATACATCAACAACAATTTGATATCTTGACTAAAAATTTCAACAACCCATTATTTGGTTAAAAAATTTTTATAAGTAAAAATAATTTATTAAAAATAAAAAAATATATACATTGGACGAAAAAAGTTAATTTAACATTGGAAATGTTTCAATAATATTGGAAATGATATGAATTTGAAATGGGTAAAATTTTCCTAAAACCTCATAAAATCCATAGTTGGTCACTCCGAAAGACATATTTATGGTTAGTGATGTAATATTGGGATAATTCTATTTTTTCCATTTAGTTTGACATAATAGTCAAAATTCTCAATATTTTTTAAAAGGGATATTATGAAAAACCCCTCTAAAAAATAAATTAATCGAGATTTGCTCCTCTTTTTTTATTAGGTGAACTGTCCATTGCTGTTAATTTTTTATCCAAAAAGTAAATGTTTTTCATCCAAAACCATGAAATGACCAAAATACCTTATCAAGATTGTGTAAAATTTCTATCATATCCTTCAAACTTATATAATGATTGAAATACCCTTTATATTAAATTAAAAAAATTGAAAATAAAAAATAATAATTAACAAAAAAAAATGGATTTCTAGAAAAATCTGGGTTTTTAGGTTACTGGAAGCCCAAATTTTATGGGTTTTCAGGAACCTTCCCGGTTGCTATTTGCTGGAAACCCAAATTTCTAGGTTTCCAACAACACACAAACACATCCTCAAATTCAAATGCAACTTAACAACAATCAAGGGATTTTGATATTGATTTTCTTTCTCACATGTATGCCCAAAGTAACATGAAATACAACAAGAAAGATGCTAAACAAGACCGCAAAAATAAGAATCCAACATAAAAACAATTGAAACAAGATATAGAGGACTCTTCTTCTAAACAAGAAAATCTAGGTTTCCCAAACCACATCACCCACCCAATCAAACCGAGAACAACCTTAAACCACCCACCCACGACCCAGAATAACCTTAAATGACCCATCCATCACACCCACCCACCACCACCACCACAAACCACCTAGAACAGCCCTAAACCTCCCACCCATCACATCCAACCCAAAACCATCTAGTTCTGGAACCAAACGGTTTTGGATTTTGAAACCTAGAACCGTCTAGTATTGGGTTCGAATCAAAACCTAAAACCGCCTAGTTCTAGCTTCGATAATACTCAGAACTAGATGGCTTTGGGTTCGATTCGAACCTAAAACAGTCTAGTTCTGGGTTCGAAACCTAGAACCAATAACCCAAAAAAAAAAAAAAAGAGGTGAAGGAGAAGGGTGTGAGCTAGTTACCGGCGGTGAAGGAAGATACAAGGGCGAAAGAAAGAGAGAGATAAAAGAGTGAGAGAGAGAAGAAAATGGTAGAGTGAGAGAGAAAATGGTAAAGAGAGATGAAAGCATGAGAGAGGGAATGGTAGAGAGAGAGTTTAAAAATTATTTAATAATTTTTTTTGGTTTTTAATTATTTATTTTTTTCAATTTTTATTTAATTTTATTAAAACAAATAAAATTATTCATGCAATTACCATTATGCCCTTCGAATTTTATATCAACCGGTTTTTTTAACCAATAGAGGGTGGTTCATCTAATAAAAAAAATTGGAGGTAAATCCCAATTAATTTACTTTTTAGGGGGGTTCTTCATAATATCCCTTTTTAAAATCACTAATATTTCCTTTACCGATTTATGATATAGATCAAATCCTCATGTTATGTATGAAAATATTAAAAAAAAAAAAAAAAACCTCTTACGATTAAAGTTGACATTAAAATTCAAAATTTGATGTTAATGTGGAAGGACGAAAACACAGTGGTACTTTAGTCATTTCAGTCATGATAGTGACTGAAAGGGGTAATGGTAAAATGAGATTTCCTAAAACTATGTAAGATAATTAGTGATTATGTCATATTACAATAGGAAAGTGGGATAATCCCTATAATATTTTGGCCCTAAACCTATTGTATTTTCTTTGATTTTTCTTCTTCGCAAGACACCAGACCTCACTCTTTACTCCTTATTGTGTACAATAAAACCTATTGTATTTTTAAACTATGATTGGATAGGAACTTTCAATCTGCGGCCATTGACTTCTTCAATTTCCTACCATGTGTTGCTTTCCATTGGTAATCTCTATTGTGCACCTCAAAACTATTTTAAGAGTCCATTTTTTTTTTATTATTATTTGGATCTTAAATAAATATATTTTCTATTGAGGATCGTATACTTAAACTTTTAAATTTAAATAATATAATTAACCTATTTAAACACTAGCCCCACCCACACACACACACAGACACACACATATATATGTCAAATGGGCTTGAGTTTGGGCCAAATAGGGCTCATAATCTAGAGTGGCAATATTTCCATCCATTAAAAATGGTATATACACTTTTTTTGTTTGCACATCCAAAATAAAATCTAAACTTTTCTAATTTGTTTTTATACCCCACTTAATACCAAGACTACCATTTTTCTTAATTTTATTGTATATATTTTTTAAATACATCTTATCAATATGTCCATCAATGAGACAGCGACCACCATAAATGATGGTGGTTTCCAAACACAGAGACACAGGCTGCTCAAACCAGAGAATGATAGTTGAGCAATTGAAAGGGCATGTTTTGAGTTGTTCAAAGAAGAAGAAGAGGGAGAGAGAGGCTTGGCTATCACATTCATGGACATATTTACGGTGCTTGTCATGACAACATTTTTTTTTTTGGGTTCTGGTCTCTCGGTTTCTTCTTCCTTCTTGTGTTTTATTCTATATTTCAAGATAACATTAGAAAGTACACAAACCAAGTTTGCTGCGTAGAAGATTAACATAAATTTTATTTTGCAAGATAACAAATAAATATACTGTTATTATAATAAAAACAACATAAATTAGTGTATAACATATTCTTTCACAACTAATTTTATTTAAAGATTTTGTTTCATTCTTCATAAGTTGCAACAAAAAGAAAAATCAGGGTTTGAGAGAATAAAAATGGTTTATGATATAAATGATATGTTAATTAATAATTGGTTGATGTACTTATAAAATATTTATTTTTTTAATAATTTTACTTAATGATAATATTGTATATTTAATAATAAAAAAAAAAACTAATTTGGGGTGCACATGCAATTTTTGAGAGGTGAAAATATCACCACTCATTTAGATGGGCTAAATAGCCAAGCCAACCCATTTGACATCCAACCTATTGTAATTTAAAATTTAAAGTGCAAATTATAAAAGGGTTTTAACCAAATCTAACCTTTTTTTGATAACCCTTTGGGATATTACCCTTTTTTTTTGAATTCCCTGCAGCATGATTTTTTTTGGTCCAAAATACCCTTAATAGTCCAGCTAATTACCACTTACCATGGTTTTTCCCTCCAATGACCCACCCCATTTCTGATTCTCTCTCTAAAATTCCCACCCCATCAAATTTTTTCCTCTCATTCTCTCTCTAAAATGCCCTAACCCATCTACATTCCCATCCCTCCTCCCTCTCTTCTTCTTCTTCTTCTTCTTTCCTTTTTTTCTTTTTTTTTTTTCCTGAGTTGGATCTGGTCGCAAACCAGAACCATATGGTTCTGGTCGGCGACGAACCCGGGTTCGTCACCGACCAGAACCGTCTGGTTCTGGGCTCGTCGTCGAGCCCAAAACCATCTGGTTCTGGGTTCGCGAACCCAGAACCAGATCTGGTTCTGGGTCGCGAACCCAGAACCAGATTTTTTTTTTTTTTTGTTTATTAATGAGTTTATGAATGATTTGATGTTGTTGTTGTTGTTGTGGGAGATGATGATGTTGATGAATTGGATTGATGAATTGTGGTTGTTGATGAATTGTGGGAGATTATGGGTTTTGATATTGAAGGAATGAGAGGGGTAATTTTGTTCAAAAATAATAATAAGGTCCGTTTTGATAATTCAGAAAACTAGAAGTCAATTTTGTAATTTAAAAAAATATATTTAAGGGCGCTTCTTGGGTAAGAAGCGCCCTCTATTCTAAATTTGATAATTATGAAATAACCCCAAAATTTTGTTTAATTATGAATTTTACCCTAAATTTTCAATTAAGGTTGGGAATCTCAACCTCGAGGTTGGGATTCCCAACCTGAAAGTTAGGATTGATAGGAAATCCTAACCTTGAGGTTGGGATTATGGATTTTGATATTGAAGAAATGAGAGGGGTAATTTTGTTCTAAAGATAATAATAAGGTCAGGTTTGATAATTCAAAAAAATAAAAGTGCAATTTTGTAATTTTAGAAAATATCTTTAAGGGCGCTTCTTACCCAAGAAGCGCCCTCTATTCTAAATTTAATAATTACGAAATAACCCTAAAAATTTGTTTAATTACGAAATATATATAATTGAACATTTAGGTTGACATTCTCAACCTCCAGGTTGGGAATCCCAACCTAAAGGTTGGGAGTTCCAACCTTGATTCAATATTCATATTTGAAATCTTAACTTCAAGGATGAGAATTCCAACCTTGAGGTTGGGAATCCCAAACTTGAATAAACATCTAAGGTTAGGATTCTCAACCTTTAGGTTGGGATCCCAACCTAAAAGTTGAGAATCCCAATCTTTGATATTCAATCCTATTTGGAATTCCCAACCTCGAAGTTGAGATCCCAACTTATAGGTTGGGATTGATTTCAAAAAATACTCATTAAGGGTATTTTTGTCAATTCATGTTTTTTTTTCTATTTGGAACTCCCAACCTCGGGGTTGAGATTCCCAACCTATAGGTTGAGATTGATTTCAAAAAATACTCATTAAGGGCGTTTTTGTCCTTTCAATGTCTTTTATATTAATAAAAAATAAAAAGGTTACTTTTGAGGATGGCTTCCCAAAAAGCGCCATTTTCTCAATTTTCTCATTATAACAATGTTGCCTAGGGGAGTAGTAGAGGTGGAAGAGAAAAAGGAGGGAGAGAAAAACAAAAACGGGGAAATGAGAATGCAAATCAATTTGTTTCAACGTGAAGTTTCAATATTTTAATATTTGTAATGGTCTTCATGCATAAGTTATTGACCATACCTTCACAAATTTAAATTGGATTTGTCATCCATATGTCTCCATTTTCAATAAAATACACTTTCACAAAGTCAAATGTGCTCTATTGAAAATGTTGAAATTATCTTCCAATTTCTTCACACCAATTCAAACTTCACCTACTTGCTGAAGCTAATGGCTTCATTTCTCTAACATGGAGGAAAGCAGTCCAGAGGAGCTCCAAGCAGTAAGATTCACTACTATGTGATCTTTGTGTACTTGATGTGGAGTTGCAGAAGGATTGAAATTGACTAATTTTGTTATGTGCAGCACCAAGCAACTGTAAGGTCCTCTGTGCTGGAGACGTTGTTGGAGATCACAAAGCTCTGTAATCTTTATCTCCTGGAAAGAGTTATCGATTATGAAAGTGAAGTGCATTCAAACCTTGTTTCTTATAACTTTATCATGTGATAGTTCTTTTGTTACCCCCAATTTTGCCTAAATATATTCCCTCATGAATAAATGAACTTTATTGTTGGTAATTGCATATTTTACATTGTTTTTGTGGGAGCACCAATAGCCGACAATTTATAGTTGTCTGTATTAGCATACAGTATTTTCTTTGTGTTGGATAATAATTGATAGAAGAAATATGTGGCACTTGGGTCTTGATACAAGATTCCCACCAGAACGGCAGAAATTGTTGGGGACCATCCTGAATTAAGGTGCCCGAGTTTCAAGTTATCAAAACTACTTGGAAAACTTGTCACATGGTAGTGGGCCTCTGTTCTTGCTTTTTGCACTAGTACATTTGGCAAGTGTTTCTGTTACTATGTTAACTGCTAGTGACTTGATATAAATCTCCTTTTGCAAGCTCTTACTGGTTTATAATTTCCATTTGCTTCTTGTGCTAAATCATGGAGTGTTCTCTGCAGAAAAAGAGCCTTCTGACTTTGGAAAGTGCAGGAGTTTTCACATCAGGTGGTTTGGTCAAAGACAAGGTAAATATTGCAATTATTTTCTTAAGACTTGGTGAATTAACATGTGATATGTTCATAAGCACACAAACATACATATTTGGTGTTGTCATGGTATGATATTGTATGATGTATAAATACCTTCACCCTATGATATTGTATGGTATATAAATACCTTCACCCGAAGTTAAAAGGATTGTGTTATATACATTTGTTGATTGAACCTCTGGATGATGGGATAACTAGAGATGCTCAACCTGCTAATAGAATGGTTTCCATTGTGAAGAAAATGTTGAAATTAATAACAAAATGATTTGGTCCTTGAGATGAAACATTACTTGACATAAATTTTTACTTGGGTTTACAAGGCGACATTGCTATGCTTACAAAATAATGACCCTTTTTTGTTTCTATGTAGTATTTGTGACAAAATTTCACTTATGTTACCTATCTGAAGAATTAAAATGTCTTTTCTCTAGAATTAACCTCAATTATGAGTAGATTTCTAGTAAATAAAGTGCACATGACTTAAGCCTACCTTTTTTCACTCTTGTTCTACATAAGTTTGTTATAGATATCATTAGTGTTGTTGTTGTTGTTGTTGTTGTGGTTGGAACATGTAACTTGATTAGCTTTAGAATGCTTCAAAATTTTGAACATGAAATGTCAATTATCCAAAAAGGATTAGTTAATTACCATTGTATGTGTCTATACTATCTTACTATGTATAATTTACTTTTACAAGTTCTCTTTTGTAGCACAGAAATGAGGCGATCACCTTTCATTTACCACCAGAGGAATTAAGAGCACAAAATGTTGTTGAAGAATTCTTTCAACTAGTGGAGGTAAGTGCATATATATACATATATACACACACACACATACTATCTTACTTTGTATAATTTATTTATACAAGTTCTCTTTTGTAGCACAGAAATGGGGCGATCACCTTTCATTTACTACCAGAGGAATTAAGAGCACAAAATGTTGTTGCTGAATTCTTTCAACTAGTGGAGGTAAGTGCATATATATACACACACACACACACACACACACACACACACACACATACTATCTTACTTTGTATAATTTACTTATACAGGTTCTCTTTTGTAGCACAGAAATGGGGCGATCACCTTTCATTTACCACCAAAGGATTTAGGAGCACAAAATGTTGTTGCTGAATTCTTTTAACTAGTGGAGGTAAGCATATATATATATATATATATATGAATGTACACTTGTTCTTGTCAACATGGTTCATCACTAATTTTTCTATTTTTTTCCAAAATTTTCCTTCTTTCAACCTACTTTGGGACAAATAGTAAGGCAGAAATTGAGTGAAGGAAGAAAGGTAACTTGCATAATCTCTCTGACTTGCTAAACATGATCTTGGGGCTTGTTTATGCGTTTTTGTTGATTGTTGGGATTGGGATTTAGCTTGTGGGACCAAAAATTTCTTTGTTAACATGACAATAATATCTATTGTAGGATAATGCGGTATGTTAGCCTTGTGTGGGCACAAACTAATGAGAAGCTAAGAATTTAGGATTTGGTATAATGAACTACGTTGAACAGTATAGGGCTGTTTGGTAATCGAATTTTAGTGGAATTGATACCGTAATAGTAGTGTATGTGGGTCTTTAACATTGATAGTCCAAGTTAGTAGATGTTGTCCCTGAGCTGATGAATAGTATTAGAGCGCTATGGGATGATTTTGGAAGTATAAAGAGTTTATTCATGAATTTATATGACATATAATAAATAAAACAAATTATTATTAATGATATCTATGTTACAAAATGGCACGTGAGTAATTTATACAATAACACAAATTAAATTTAATTTGTAACAATATAAATTAAATTAATTATAGAAAAAGTTTACGTAGCATAGGTTACATGATTTGTTATGACAAGCAATTAAATTTCAATTTAATGATTTTAAAAAAGAATATTTTGCGAATTAATAATTGAAATTTAAAACCGAATTCTTTGTTTACCAATTAATAATTATATCATTCCTATATCGTAGTTAAATCTTATAATACAACACAATGATAGTGGCATGCCTCACTTTTTCACCTAAAATAATATCTCGTACATTAATACCCACTAAAACATGTTATACTAAAAATTTTACTAACAAGTGGCTGATACATAAATAAAACGGCCACTAGCACTTGGACCCATTTATAATTAAAACACATTGCTATAACTCATAGCAAGTAAACATCACACAAAAGAATAATTTAGATAAAATAAAGTTGGGCAGATAGTATTTTTGTAACACTTACAACTTGGAGGTTGTATCTCTTTCTCCACATCCCGAATTATTATAATTATGTCAAATTATTATGATTGTTCAAAAACATGGTTTATCCAAATATAAAAATTAGTTAAATTAAAATATAATAAAAAGACGAGATACATTATCCTATTATATAAAAAAAAATTAATAAAAAGTCAACTAACATAAAATAATATTATGCAATTAAGATAAACTTTCTACCCCAATATGGATTCCAGACCAAGCAACACTGTATGCATGTTGAGGTTTTTTTTTTAAAAATTTTTTGAAACTGAATGCATGTTAAGCTTGTGTCGTCTAACTGCAGGAAAAGTAGGTTGTGTTGTCTAACTGCAGGAAAAATATACTTATCAGCATATTCAAGTGTTGTTTAGATCTTTACGTGGTAAAATTGTTGTAATTATCATTTAAGAACAATAGAAGAAATTCAAACCCTCGAAATATATGGAAGAATATCTACCACTACACCAAGATGCATGTTTTCATTTACCTATGCAAGCTAGTTTGAGTTAGATGCAGTTGATTTGTACGCATCTTTTTCATTTTCAATTTCTCTTTGTAGTTGAAAATAATGAGACGTGACACTATCATCAAGATGATCAGGAAGGCTTCTTGTCGAAGAAGAACCCAATTTGTGGAGCCACTTATGGATAAAAGGTTTGTGGACATTTGCAGGTTCATCATCTTCATCGTTGACATCCTCCAAATATATAACATAGTCGTTGTTTGTTCCTTCGGAGACTTCTTGTGAGTTTTTGAGTTACTTGTCGGGGCCGGAACGAACCAGAACACATCCAGGCGATGTACCTGTGACCACCGTTGTAAATATAAAATAATAAATTAGAATTTTCTCTATTTTCAAGTATATAGATTATAAAAAGTTGTTGACAATTTGGTTATCAATTAAAAAACTCTTTTAAATCATTGATTGTTTGGTTGTACTGTTTTTAAAATCTGTTTTGATATAAAATTATCAAAAATGATATTTAAAAAATAATATTTGAAAAAAAATACTATATTTATAATTTACAATATTACACTATAATAGAATGAAAATGCGGGTTTTGAATTAAAATATCAAAGACTCAAAGCTAACAATAATAGAATTCTTCCAATTGAATATCACTACAAATAACATAAGCTAATTAATTTCGATGTATGAGAAGAATTGTAATTTGATCACGTTCCTCATTCATCCCACGTTACGAAATAAATCTGTGTTATGTTATGGTTTTACTTCCAAATCATCAATAATTACACAACATTACTATTCCAATTTAGTGTTCATATATGTGCATCAAGAAAAATATTTAATGTAAAAAACCAATTGAAAACCCAAAAAAAAAAATAGAATCAGAACACTCAAAACGTTAGAAAACTTTAGTCAAGGAAAGTCTTGAGGGCTTTTTATTGAAACAAATACTTAGAATAAAGGTGGAGTGTTTTGTTAAAAAAAATGTATTAGGGTTTTAAGTTTAAGAGTATATTGATATTAACATAATACAATCCAATTATATTAGAAATTTTAATTTTTTTAAAAAGAAAACTAAAAAATATCTATTTGGAAAAACTCAAAATCTGAGCTTATCCTTATATATGTATTTCAGTTTTTTTAATTGTTTAATACCTCTACTGGATTGACAAGCAAACAATACAAAAATAAAAAAGAGTTTGCGATTAAAAAAAAAGAAAACTCTTTTAATCCAAAGATAAGATATATATATATATATATATATATTAAAAATGCAGGAGGGAAAATTTGTCTTCTCAAAGTCCAATCGGTACAAAAGTTTTAAAGTTGCAGTGCCGTTTAAGCTGATATAATATTATATACTATGCAATAATTTGATAATTATTACTAATAGTTAAAAAAATATTAAAGTAAATGGCAAGCAGATCAAGTATATTAGAATTTGTTGGCATGTGATGGAGAAAAATCCTGCCAGAATTGATTTTCTTTAAACCAGGAAAATCCTTCCTCTGTCAATTTTATTTTATTTTATTGGCTTTCTCTGAGTTCTGTTTTAAGCCACATACAAGCGCGCTTCCACTGTCTTTACGGGAAAAAAAGTCCACCTCTACAAGTGCTAAACCAAATATGATTCCAGAACTTTTAATCATAATAGGATCAACACATTGATAAAGTTGTAATTCAATTAAAACTTTTGCACTAGTTGGACTTTGACATTTGGTAAAAAACCAAATTTTGTCCTCTTAGATTTTTTGAGATCTATTTATTGTAGGAAAAAATATAGAAAATTTATTTTATATATTTTATCGGAGAAAAATATGGTAAATTAAAAACATAAAGATATCAATTTTTGAACTTCATTCTGACAGGATTTTTCTCCGTCGAATATTTATTGGAGTTATATCATATATATGGGAAGGTGCAGATACAATTTCAAAAGCACCTAATATTATATGTATCTACAAATAATATTAAAATAATAAGTTAATTAACAACGGTGCTAACTGCCAGGTAATCCACCACCTATTACAGAAGAATATAGATTTCCAAAATAAAAAGGAAACGATGGTAACATTTTGGTCGAAATAAAAAGGAACAGGAGGTAACCTTTAGGCCCCTTTAAAATGATATGTGCAGCCTCTAGTAACTCATGCATCCATCCAGGTATTTTATAAAGATTATAATTAATAATTATGATCCACATAATAACTAAAATATAATTTCTTTAATTTTATAATATTACATTATTATTAATTAAAAATCTCTCAAAACTATTTTTTTTCCTTAGTTTTCACTTAATATTTATTATTATAATTTAAAAATTCGTAATCATTTTTTTAATACATGAGTTTAATTTTATATTTGTTTCTGAAACTTTTGGTTGTGATTTGTATTTTTCATTCCTTCTATAAATAGTGCCCAAATTAGTGTCTAAATTTAAGAAATTGAAATTTTTTAATTCTGGGATGTTATTAAAGTTTGAGATTTCTATTAAAAAAGGAATTGTTTCAATAAATTGCCTAGTATCACTCGTTTCCTTAATTGTTATAGAGAATATTTCAAACTTTTCTTTTTTCTTAGTTGCTTTATAATTTGATTGAGAGTGCATTTTTGTTTAAATATATAAATATTTATATATTTTTTAATCATATTATAATTATAAATAACATATACATAGAATTTATCAAATTATTATTTATTTGATTGATTTAACTACCCTACTAGTTGAGTAACCTTATCCAATAATTACAACCATTAAATTGGTTTCAATAACCACCCTTAATATATAGCAAGATAGTCAAGCTCTTGTTTTTAATTATCTCTATCATATTAAATAAAGCTTCAATACAATTAATAATAAAAATGGTATAGATATCAAATTACTAATTTTTAGTAATTTAAAAAAAAAAACAATTTTACAATATATTCGAAAATGAGGAAAAAAAAAATATTATTCAAATTGTAGCCCCTAAGGCTCATACAGATTTTCGGATTTGGTTATTATTCGGTTTTACAAAAAAAACAAATGGACCCTAAAACTTTATAATGTGTTGATTTCTCCAGTTGTTGATGTAGAGGTTTGGCTTTACAATCAACTTCCTATGTATTAACAACGTACAAAAAAGTCAAATAATGGACGTATTACCTTGACACTAAGTTGGTGCTAGCCAAAAGCATTTCAACGCTAAAGTTAGAATTGTAGGGCGATAGAAAATAAAAATGTTGAAATTAAAATAAATAGAAATAAATGATAGTGAGAAATAAGTAAGATGATGAACAATTGGGAATGAAATATGAGTAAGATGGTGAACAACTATGAATGTTAGAGTTTTTGCTGAGTGTCAATGGAGAATTTTGGAGAATTTGGCAAAGTGATAGGAAGGTAGCAAGAGACTGTAACAGTTCTTGACATCAAGGGGTCAGTTCCTATCTCTGTGCTTTAATTAGGCAGAATTTGATATTGGCCCACCCTTTGGGCTACTATTTTGGACTCTTCCTTCAAATCAACTATTGGGCCTATATTTCTTGATTCTAGTTATTTTGAGCTCATAACAGCCCTTAAGGCTTATAGGGTAAGTACTCAAAAGTGAACTAAAAATTATTTATTGTTTCAAGTTAAATCTCAGAAATGTTTTATTAAGTTCGGTGGTAGTTAGTAATAACATTTTAGGATACTTCATATTCAAATAACTTAAAGTAGTTTTTTATTTTTTACTTTCCCAAGAGATTACACAAACTTACCCCAAAATATGACATAAAGGCTCAATATTCAACCTTTGATACTAATTAAATGGGAGAATTTCTCATAACATACCTGTAAATTTGATATTCATAAGCGGATACAATCTTTTGATGTTTTTACAACGTCCTCCCCTGATTAACGAATTTACTGGATTTGACCATGACGTGGTCACTTTAACCGTTTAAAAGGTATTAAAAGATGAAATTATCCCTAAATGCTGCTAGATTGTTGTGTGTTGATTTTGCAGCAAAATCACCATTCTACCCTTCAAGCCCATAACATTGATGGTCAAACCCAGTTAATCTATTAGTCAAGGGAGGACGCTGCAAAAATACCGAAATGTTATACGCGCTTGTGAATATCAAATTTGTAAGGAGGTTGTGGGTAATTCACTCCTAATTAAATAGACTTACGGTCCTGTTAGTTATCAGTAATTATACTTAAACTTTGATAAGAGTTATGAGATTGAAATTGTCAATTAAATCAACAAAATTTATTTAAATATGATATAATACCATAAATAATTACATAGTAAGAACATAGTAAACACAAAATACTTGACGATAATAGCTAGAGGATGACTCCCAATAATGGTCCGATGTGAGCCTCTGGGATGGCCATGTGGTCAGCTTCCTGATTCACCACGTAAGAGTTAACATAGGCTAATCTTTGTTGTAGCTTTGTTGTTGCTAAGTTTACAGTATTCCTTTGATATAAAAGAGAATTCAATTGCAAAGCGCAAAAATTATCCCCAAACTAAAATAAACAACCACAGTGAATAGGCTGTAAGCACAAAATTCCATACTATGAATTGAGAATTTGTTTTTCTAATTCTATAGGGGAAGACAGTCTCACTGGCTAGTAACAGTAAGTATAAATATTAAAAAGTTTGGCATTAACATTTATAATACAAAACAAGAAGTTCTAAATCTCAATTCCAAAAATTTGTCATCCATCATCATCATATAGATAGCTTTTTTCAATATAAATCCAAATAAATTTTCATTATTTAAACTAAAAGCAGAAGAAAAAAGACCCAACTACGTAATATTATAAATAAAAGTTCCATGATATGAAGAGATCTCCATGCCACTTGACGACGTTCTGCTGTCCACCTGATAAAAACATGTTATTATTAGAATAATACATGTGAGTGAACTATAAATGAATATAATAATGATTCAAATTGATTGTTGTTTTTGTGATCCGAACTCCTAAGGGTGTTACTTACTTATTCAAGTGTAGACTGGGATTGCGGTTGCAATGAGTTGCCGTTAGATTCAAGTATGGCCTTCCTATCTTTTGGAGTGATGGACTTGTTGTCAATTTCTTCAGTGTTGTTTGGTAATTGGAAATAGACATATGGTTCAAGGTCTTCGTTGTTGGCATCCTCCATGCATATAACACTCTTCGTCCCTCCAGATACTTGTTCTGAGTTGTTGTCCGTCACGTGGGAGACTTGTTCCGAATTGTTGTCCGCTTCTTCCGAGACTTGTTCTAAATTGCTTCGTATTTTTGGTAACAAGAAGAATTCTATAGGTGCAAGGAGACACAAACCAATAATATGAAAAAATAAGATTTGTAGCCAGGGCGGCGTGAAGCAGAGTGGTAGAAAGAACACTGTAGAAAGAATAACAGTGCAAGTATAAATTAAACATCGCCGGACTAGAGGTAGACGGAGATAATAAATATAGAAAGAGAGGAACGACATGACGAACAGGATGCGGCAGTGCTGCTGGTTGACAAGATATGGAGACGAGAGACAGAAGCGTAAGTGGTGTTTAATGATATATGGTTTTCAGAATCTGACAAGAGGTAGAAGTTGATAATAACTATAGATAAAGAGAAAACAATAAATGGTGTTTGATTCAGGACGCAGACTCTGAGGTTGAATTCCACTTCAAGTTATCAAGTATAAGAGCAGCTTATTAGAGTTTGATTGAACAGCCACTATCTATAGTATCGACTTTATTATTTAATGTTGGGTTACTTAATATGGAGCCAATTTTTATGCCGCAAAAGTCTCTTTGAAAATTTTCTCCAATTTGATTACTGTGTTGAATTTGAAGGTTTACGAAATCTTCCTCTCCCTCTATAATCCCAAAATTGAAAACTTAATTTTCCTTTTAAAAAACAAAATAATAATAAAATTTTATTTCTCAGATCCATTTTCAAATTGAAGATCTAGAAAATCTTGATTTCTATTTTTCAAACTGGAAACTTCATTTTCTGGTTTGTGATTCCCATTTTGTGTTTGAAAAATTATATAATCCCAATAATTTCCAAAAACTTAGAAAAAGGAAAAGAGCAATTACAAGATAAATCCTAACCAAGACAACGTAAGTATAAATTAATATTAAAAACAAGAGTAAGAATTCTCTATTAACTTTCCTTTGTGTTTAGTTTTTTATAAAAGGAGTTTAAATTTTAACGACCTGTGAGAAAGAAAAAAACAAAAGATTATTAGAGTTTGACTAAACAACCACCATCTATCAAGTTTAACATTTTTTTATTGATATTTGAACTTTCCAAAAGAAATATACTCGATAAAATTTTTGATTGGTTAGTTTCACTCTTAAATTTTCGTATAAAGAATAATGAATATCTTTGATCCTAATGGATTCTGTCTATTTCTTTCATAAAATATATTTGATTATTAATAAAAAAGGAGAAATTTTTCTATAACAATTAAGGAAACTAACTCGTGATTCTAGGAAATTAAATGAAAAAATTTCCTTATAATCCCTCTTAGTATATTTACAATATATAACTCTTTTTTTATATAGAATAGAATATTTGCAATGTTTATAATATCTACAGTAGAGATTAAATTAACATAATACTAGATTTATATAGTTTTTGGTTATTGTGGGATTAGGGTGTTTGATTTATATAATTATTAGTAATGGTGAGATTTCTTTGTAATAATAATATAGGTATTTTAGACCTTTAAACATTAAACTAAGAGTGATGCCATATTACTCAAAATTTTATCCAAATTTATTGTTCAAATAGTATAGTAATGTGGTTGTTACAAATTAACATTATTTTTCAACTATTTAATGATTAAACTTAATTGTCATTGAATAATGTAAAACAAAATGTTCTCTACAATCATTTTCTATTTTTTAAAAGGGAAATAACAAACCATTTCCTCACCCATAGGCCATAACTTGTCTCTAGTGTCGATGAGATTTGAATTACTTAGACTAAGAAGATATTGAATTGGGATACAAATAACAACATTTTTTGACTCTTGTTTCAATTTTTTATTTTGAATTTCGGACTAAAAAATATTAACTGAAAATAATGTTAATACTAATTAACATGCACTATAATAATTAAAGAATTATTATTATAAATAAGGAAATAATATATATATCTATGTATATTATTTGAGATTTTTTAATTAAAAAACTTTTATATATATATATATATATAGAGTTTAAAAGGAAATTCTTTCAATAAATTACCTAACATTACTCATTTTTTGAATTGTTATAGAGAAAATTTCAACCTTTTCCGTATTTCAATTAATAATCAAACCAGCCAACTTGAAATTTTTATTAAATATTTTTTTATATCATAAAATTAAAATAAAAACCCAAAATGGAAAGGTGAAATATTAATCATTTACAGGAAAATCTTATAAAAGTATTCCTATTATTATATGGTGTACGTGATAGACTAGAACTCGAATTCAATCTTTGAGTCTCTGTCGTCCAAATCAAACACCATTTATTTTTGAGACCTTATTATACGTGATAAACTTGAAGTGGAATTCAACCTCAGAGTCTGCGTCCCGAATCAAACACCATCTATTGTTTTCTCTTTATCTATAGTTATTATCAACTTCTACCTCTTGTCAGATTCTGAAAAACCTTATATCATTAAACACCACTCACGCTTCTGTCTCTCGTCTCCATATCTTGTCAACCAGCAGCACTGCCGCATCCTGTTCGTCATGTCGTTCCTCTCTATCTATATTTATTATCTCCGTCTACCTCTAGTCTGGCAATGTTTAATTCATACTTGCGCTGTTATTCTTTCTACAGTGTTCTTTATACCACTCTGCTTCACGCCGCCCTGGCTACAAATCATATTATTCTATATTCTTGGTTTTTGTCTCACTGCACCTATAGCATTCTTCTTGTTACGAAAAATACGAAGCAATTTAGAACAAGTCTCGGAAGAAGCGGACAACAATTCAGAACAAGTCTCCCACGTGACGGACAACAACTCAGAACAAGTATCTGGAGGGACGAAGAGTGTTATATGCATGGAGGATGCCAACAACGAAGACCTTGAACCATATGTCTATTTCCAATTACCAGACAACACTGAAGAAACTGACAACAAGTCCATCACTCCAAAAGATGGGAAGGCCATACTTGAATCTAACGGCAACTCATTGCAACCGCAATCCCAGTCTACACTTGAATAAGTAAGTAACACCCTTAGGAGTTCGGATCACAAAAACAACAATCAATTTGAATCATTATTATATTCATTTATAGTTCACTCACATGTATTATTCTAATAATAACATGCTTTTATCAGGTGGACAGCAGAACGTCGTCAACTGACATGGAGATCTCTTCGTATCATGGAACTTTTATTTATGATATTACGTAGTTGGATCTTTTTCTTCTGCTTTTAGATTAAATGATGCAAATTTATCTGGATTTCTATTGAAAAAGCTATCTATTATGATGATGATGGAAGACGAATTTTTGGAATTGAGATTTAGAAATTCTTGTTTTGTATTATAAATTTTAATGCCAAATTTTTAATATTTATACTTACTGTTACTGAGACTGTCTTCCCCTATAGAATTAGGAAAACAAATTCTCAATTCATAGTATGGAATTTTGTGCTTACAGCCTATTCACCGTGGTTGTTTATTTTAGTTTAGGATTAATTTTTGCGCTTTGCAATTGAATTCTCTTTTATATCAAAGGAATACTGTAAACTTAGCTACAACAAAGCTACAACAAAGATTAGCCTATGTTAACTCTTACGTGGTGAATCAGGAAGCTGACCACATGGTCATCCCAGAGGCTCACATCGGACCATTATTGGGAGGAGTCATCCTCTAGCTATTATCGTCAAGTATTTTATGTTTACTATGTTCTTACTATGTAATTATTTATGGTATTATATCATATTTAAATAAATTTTGTTGATTTAATTGACAATTTTAACCTCATAACTCTTATCAAAGTTTAAGTATAATTACTGATAAGGACCGTAAGTCTATTTAATTAGTATCAAAGGTTGAATATTGAGCCTTTATGTCATATTTTGGGGCAAGTTTGTGCAATCTCTTGAGAAAGGAAAAAATAAAAAACTACTTTAAGTTATTTGAATATGAAGTATCCTAAAATGTTATTACTAACTACCACTGAACTTAATAAAACATTTCTAAGATTTAACTTGAAACAATAAATAATTTTTAGTTCACTTATGAGTACTTACCCTATAAGCCTTAGGGGCTGCTATGAGCTCATAATAACTAGAATCAAGAAATATAGGCCCAATAGTTGATTTGAAGGAAATGTCCAAAATAGTAGCCCAAAGGGTGGGCCAATATCAAATTCAGCCTAATTAAAGCACAGAGACAAGAACTGATCCCTTGATGTCAAGAACTGTTACAGTCTCTTGCTACCTTACTGTCACTTTGCCAAATTCTCCAAAATTCTCCATTGACACTCAATAAAAACTCTAACATTCATTGTCGTTCACCATCTTACTCATATTTCATTCCCAATTGTTCATCATCTTACTTATTTCCCACTATCATTTATTTCTATTTATTTTAATTTCAACATTTTTATTTTCTATCGTCCTACAATTCTAACTTTAGCGTCGAAATGTTTTTGGCTGGCACCAACTTAGAGTCAAGGTAATACGTGTTGTAAATCAATTGGATGCCACCATTTAGTATTCTATAACCTCCACATTAAAAATCATTATCACACAAATAATGATTATCATAATTGTACCTTAATGTTTTTTATAACTTCCACATTAAAGATCATTATCACTCAAATAATGATCATCATAATAGTGTCTTAATGTTATATTTAACTTATGCCTTTTCTATTTCCTACATTTATGATTCTTAGTTTATAAATAGAGAGTACATAAGTTTGTATGATTTATCCATATACAAGAAATGAAAGAATAAAATAGCTACTCACTCTCCAAAATTCTTTTTGTGTTTTAATTTTAGTTTTTATTCTTATTCTGCAATATCTTACTATTGTATTTGTTTTATAACAAGTTATCAATACGAGACTCTAACCAACTAAGTACAACGAATCCGATATGACAAATTTTATTCATGTGATCTATTCTCTACTATTTGATTCAAATAATCTTGCTAGTATATGTGTTTTGTATAGAGATCATGTTATACTGACAAATATTATGTTAAATCAAAATAAATTTTTCTTCAGGTTTAATTGATTTTGTCTTTTTGCTATTTTGGTTTATATGTTATTTAAATATATGCAATATGGATCTTGTTTTGAAAGCATATGTTAAAAGCTTCAAATTCATATACTATTTTTATGATTTGATTAATTGTATAAAAAGAACATATTTAATAAAAAAATTGTTTTATTGGTTTGATTGATGCAAAAAGAAAGAAAAGAAAAAAAAAGTGTGAAGTTTGTCTTTGTTCTGTGCATGGAGAGAAAAAATAAATTATTCTTTTATTGTTTATGTACTATGCGAAAAATATATAAAAATATAATATATATATATATACATATTTTTGCTCTCTGTGAGATATTAATGTTCTTGGTGTTTGTTTAAATAATTTTATGAATATTGCTATATTTGCTATTTTTGGATCTTCTGCATTCGAAAGTAAGTTTAATATCATTGAACTTACGTTTTGATATTTCATTTAATATGATATTCATTCTAACTTTCTAATCTGCAACCTGAAGTTTGCAAACAAAAATTAAAACTAAAAGTTTTAGTTTTCAAATAGAACCAGAAGTTCTATAATCTCAATTTAATTAGAACCAGAAGTTCTAAATTTTCAATTAATTGGAACCAAAAGTTCTACATTATAAATTTGTTTAGAACTAGAAGTTCTACTCTTTTAATTTAATTAGAATTATGAATTCTGATATATTTATCTATTAGAACCAGAAGTTCTATAGTATTAATTTATTTGAAACTAGAAATTCTAGTTAAATTCTAATTAAACTTTGTTGGCTTTCATACTCAATGTGGACAATTGTATATATCAAAAAAATTATAGTTGCCTGAAGCAACATAATCAGCCTTTGCCTATTATATTTAAAGAGTGTGTCTTAGACCATAGATCTAAACACAAAAGATAACAAAATGTACAAATTTGTGTTTCATTTATGAAACTAATATTATGTATGTACATATACACAGAAAGCAATGTGACTCTTTCAAGTTATGAAAAATTAAATAAAGATCGAACAAATCTGATCTTGTGATGTTATGATCTTGCTTTTTGCATATGACATAATGGTTTCATCAAATTCGTTTTAATTGATTGGATTCTCGATGAACGGTTTGAATCTGAATTGTTAAATTTTAAATCTGAATCAGAAGTTTCAGATTCTCAATATATTTATTATCAATTTTATTTGGATCTTAAAACCTGTAGTTTTAGAACCTTACTTTAATTCTAGATTATAATTTATTTAGATTTTGGAACCAAAAGTTTCAAAATTATAAATGAAAAAGATTGAGAAAAAACTAAATCAATTCAAATTTGATACGAAAAAAAAAAAAAAAAATCTGTCTCGTTGAGGGTGAGTAGAGACTTGAAGATTTTTATACTAATTTCTGTTTATGATTTCAGGATATATAGATCATGAAATTTAGATTCATGAATACGTTAAAGTATTCTATTTTTCTGTTTATGAATTTCAACGCATCGATTGTTTATGAATTTTAATGCATCGAGATATATATTTTTATATTTGTGTATTTAATACGGATTATTTGATTGGATATTTATAACGATCTCATGTCTTATGTTATACTATTAAAATCTATTGGTGTTATGGTTAAGTCGTTACCTCTCTAGTGATGGTATGAGTCTGATAGTGACATGAGTTGTTAGTTGTGAAAATTAGGTAGCGGCAACGGTTAAGGTTTTTTTTTTTTTTTTTTTTTATAGTTATATTGTTTGGCATATTTTATAATATATCATAAAAGTAAGGCATTATTGTAATTTACTTAGAACCTAAGGTTCTAAAACTACTTACAGTGATTGATGTGATATGGAAAAGAATTTCATTTTTAATTCTATCAAAACCTGAAGTTTTAAGTTACTCTCATATTGAACATATAATTATGATATACAATTATATTATAGCCTGAAGCTTTGAGTTTTTGAGAAGAGAAGGTATAATATTTTTATTTTTCTTATATTAAACTATATAATTATTATTATTTCTCATAAAATTTTTGTTAGTGAAGAATAATGTTATTTTCGTTTTTCTTCTTTCCTCAAAAACAAGATATGAAATAAAGTACATAACATATATTTTCTTATACCTTAATTGATTATATTAAATATTCGTTACAATTCGTTGTAATTATATTTTGAGAAATTGTTCATTAATTCACTGTGATTATGATTTATATATCTTGGTAAAAAGATTAATTTATATTTTTAAAGAAACATATATGTATATGTATATTTGATCTCCAAATAAATGAAGTCAGATGATTGAAATAATTTGTATTTCAAATTTGCTCCTGAAGTAGCAATGTTAATGATTATGGGTGAAAAATCATTTATCTCGCATGGCTAAATTAATTAATATTATTCCCTGAAGTGAATGTTAAATTATCTAATAGTCATGACGATGATTATGGTCAATAAAGTCTCGATGATCATAACAAATTTTAACTATCTGAAGTGGAATTCACACCAAAGTAAAGTAAGCAAAATGTTTACTGTTACTGGAATTGAAATTATAATAATTGTGTACCTGAAGTATACATAATTATTTACTGATATACAAAGGCTTCAGAAGAGCAAATTTGCATATTACAAAGTGAAATAACAATATTATATACGTGAAACTTTGTTACTTTAATAGATCCTGAAAAAATCTATTTAGATATACATTAATAAAAGTATATCGCATTTGTATTATTCATACTATCAAATGCCAGAAGCATATTTTATGATGATTATCATATGATCATAAGTATAATATGATAAAAAATTGTGATGAATCAAAAGTTTTTTTTTTTTTTTTATTTATTCATCTAATGATGCAAAGAAAATAATATCAAATTGTTGGAAGTAATATGGATATCCATTATAGAATCTGAAGATTCTTACCTAGTAAATGTCCCTGAAGGACAATAATTAATATTACAATTTGGTCATTGAATGACACTATGTGTTTGGTCCCTTAAGGACACTATGTGACATTTGAGTCATTGAAAAATAATATGATAATCTAATATATCCCTGAAGGATAGTAAGACAGTATAATTAAGTCCCAGAAGAATATTATGATGATAGAATTAAGTCCCAAAAAGACATTATGATGATGTAAATAAATTCATGAAGAATAACAACATAATGTCAATGAATAAATTTTCTCGTTGTTAGGGGGAGAATAAGGATAAAATTATAAATCTTAATGACGTGAAATTACAGTTGACATGCATAATTCATTATGACGATTACTGTATAAGTCATATGAACTTGAAGTTCAAAGGTTGTTTACTTAAAAATTGTATACATGAATGATTTTATACTCATTACCAATACATTAACCCGGGTGATTGTTCCTGAAGAACAATTTATATAAATGACAACAGATAAATCATTCATTACACATAGAAGTGTGAAAAGTAAATTTGGATGCAAAGTTATTATTCCTTGAAGTGAATAATGAAAGATCATGATCATTTTAAAGATCACGCTCGAGCTACATATAATCCTCATCATATAAATACAACTCATGAAGAGTTAGATGTTTTTTTTTGAAGAGATAGAACTCTTCAAATCTCCCCCTATGAAACTCAAAAGAGATCTTAATTATATATGAAAAAGTGTATGTGCTCAAACTATAAATATTATAGTTTGCCCTAAGAATGTGTGAAAGTTTACAATAGCCCTTGAAAAGGCATGTGTACTGAAAATTTAAAGAAAATTAAGATCTTATATTTTATTGCTCTGCATATTATAGAAAAATTATGAGGATGTTGAATAATATATTGTGGATAAATGTCGACATAAAAATTATTGATCAAAACAAAAGTAGAGCTATACTTATATAGTTGTATTAAACTCGTCATGTGTTTTAATCAAAATAATTACTCATATAAAAATTGAGGCAATGAGATATAATTGTATCTCAAAAGTTTACTGCAGAAACCCAATATTAATAATGTAAAAATAAATTGTCTTATAGTTAATTTTGTATGATAAGAATTAATAGCCCCTACAAAGGCTAGTACCTTAGAAGCGGTATAATCTTTTGAAGAGATACAAAATCTTGGAAATGCAAAGATTTCTTTAAAGAATTGTGGAGTCATGATTGTAAATGATGATCATGAACTACATAGTATCAATGAATGTTGAAAAAGGCATGATTGACCTACGTGGAATAAAGCAATTCAAACAAAATTGACTTCATTAGCCAAATATGATGTATTTGGACCAATAGTCTAGATGTCTGAAGACGTCAAACCCATGGATATAAGTGGGTACTTGTAAACGTAATAAGATGAAACGTATTCACCTGTGATGGATATGATTACGTTTCAATTTTTAATTAATTTGGTAGTTTCCAAAAGACTTTAAACGTGACTTTTGAAAGTGGTAATGACATATTTATATGGGTCATTAGATACTAACATATACATAAAAATCCCTGAAGGATTTAAAATGCCTGAAGCATATAATTCAAATTCTTGTAACTTATATTTAATAAAGTTACAATAGTTTTTATATGACTGAAAGCAATCTGAATGAATGTCTTAGTGAATACCTCACAAAAGAGGGATATATTAATAATCTATATGTCCTTGTGTATCCATAAAGAAATCAAAATCTGAATTTGCAACTGTAGCAATACATGTCGATGACATGAATTAAATTGGAACTCCTGAAAAGCTCCTAAGAATTGTTGAATATTTGAAAAGATGATTTGAGATGTATGATTTTAAGAAAACAAGATATTATTTCAGCCTGAAGATTAAACACAAATCAGAGGGAATACTAATCCATTAGCTCGAAGACATTAGAGTGAAGTCAAACATATTTTTCAATATCTTCGAAGAAATTACAAGAGTAATAGTTGTATACCTTTCAAGGGGAGTATATTAATCCAATATGGATATATGTGCACTGCACTCTTTTTTCCTTCGATCAGGTTTTGTCCCACTGGGTTTTCCTGACAAGGTTTTTAATGAGACAGTATCTTTAAGTGCGTCCAAATACTATTGAATTAAGAAGATTATCGCATTTTTTATTCAGAAGATCATGAAATTCACTAAAAGAAAACATATCAGCATGAGGGGGAGGTTACTGCGTACAAGAATTATGTACTCTTTTTTTCCTTTATCAGGATTTTTCCCCATAAGGTTTTTTCCTGAAAAGGTTTTTAATGAGACATATTTTTTTTTTTATACGGTGAACATCCAAAGGCGGAGTGTTGTAAATCAATTGGATGCCACCCTTTAGTATTCTATAACCTCCACATTAAAGATCATTATTACATAAATAATGATCATCATAATTATACCTTAATATTTTTTATAACCTCCACATTAAAGATCATTATCACTCAAATAATGATCATCATAATAGTATCTTAATGTTATATATAACTTATGTCTTTTTTATTTTCTACATTTATGATTCTTAGTCTATAAATAGAGAGTGTATAAGTTTGTATGATTTATCCATATACAAGAAATGAAAGAATAAAATAGCTACTCCCTCTCCAAAATTCTTCTTGTGTTTTAATTTTAGTTTTTGTTCTTATTCTGCAATATCTTAATATTGTATTTGTTTTATAACAATACGTCCATTATTTGACTTTTTTGTACGTTGTTAATACCTAGGAAGTTGATTGTAAAGTCAAGCCTCCACATCAACAACTGAAGAAATCGGCCCATTATAAAGTTTTAGGGCCCATTTGTTTTTTTTGTAAAACCGAATAATAACCAAATCCTAAAATCTGTAAAATCTGTATGAGCCTTAGGGGCTACAATTTGAATAATTTTTTTTTTCTCATGTTTGAATATATTGTAAATTTGTTTTTTTTTTTTTTTTTTATATTACTAAAGATTAATAATTTGATATCTATACCAGTTTTATTATTAATTGTATTGAAGCTTTATTTAATATGATAGAAATAATTAAAAACAAGAGCTTGACTACCTTACTATTAAGGGTGGTTATTGAAACCAATTTAATGGTTGTAATTATTGAGTATTGTTACTCAACTAGTAAGGTAGTTAAATCAATTAAATAAATAATAATTTGATAAGTTATATGTATATGTTATTTATAATTATAATAGGATTAAAAAACAAAATACAAATATTTATATATTTAAACAAAAATGCTCTCTCAATCAAATTATAAAGCAACTAAGAAAAAAGAGAAGTTTGAAATATTCTCTATAACAATTAAGGAAACGAGTGATACTAGGCAATTATTGAAACAATTACTTTTTTAATAGAAATCTCAAACTATAATAACATCCCAGAATTAAACAATTTCAATTTCTTAAATTTGACACTAATTTGGGCACTGTATATAGAAGGAATGAAAAATACAAATCACAACCAAATATAAAATTAAACTCATGTATTAAAAAAAATAATTACGAATTTTTAAATTATAATAATAAATATTAAGTGAAAACTAAGGAAAAAAAGTTTTGAGAGATTTTTAATTAATAATAATGTAATATTATAAAATTAAAGAAATTATATTTTAGTTATTATGTGGATCATAATTATTAATTATAATTTTTATAAAATACCTGGATGGATGCATGAGTTACTAGAGGCTGCACATATCATTTTAAAGGGGCCTAAAGGTTACCTCCTGTTCCTTTTTATTTCGACCAAAATGTTACCATCGTTTCCTTTTTATTTTGGAAATCTATATTCTTCTGTAATAGGCGGTGGATTACCTGGCAGTTAGCACCGTTGTTAATTAACTTATTATTTTAATATTATTTGTAGATACATATAATATTAGGTGCTTTTGAAATTGTATCTGCACCTTCCCATATATATGATATAACTCCAATAAATATTCGACGGAGAAAAATCCTGTCAGAATGAAGTTCAAAAATTGATATCTTTATGTATTTAATTTACCATATTTTTCTCCAATAATATGTATAAAATAAATTTTCTAAATTTTTTCCTACAATAAATAGATCTCAAAAAATCTAAGAGGACAAAATTTGGTTTTTTACCAAATGTCAAAGTCCAACTAGTGCAAAAGTTTTAATTGAATTACAACTTTATCAATGTGTTGATCCTATTATGATTAAAAGTCCAACTAGTGCAAAAGTTTTAATTGAATTACAACTTTATCAATGTGTTGATCCTATTATGATTAAAAGTTCTGGAATCATATTTGGTTTAGCACTTGTAGAGGTGGACTTTTTTTCCCGTAAAGACTGTGGAAGCGCGCTTGTATGTGGCTTAAACCAGAACTCAGAGAAAGCCAATAAAATAAAATAAAATTGACAGAGGAAGGATCTTCCTGGTTTAAAGAAAATCAATTCTGGCTGGATTTTTCTCCATCACATGCCAACAAATTCTAATATACTTGATCTGCTTGCCATTTACTTTAATATTTTTTTTAACTATTAGTAATAATTATCAAATTATTGCATAGTATATAATATTATATCAGCTTAAACGGCACTGCAACTTTAAAACTTTTGTACCAATTGGACTTTGAGAAGACAAATTTTCCCTCCTGCATTTTTAGTATATATATATATATATATATATATATATAAACAAATTACAATTTAACTACCTCATTGAAATGCGTTTACAGATGAAGCAACAGTTTCAATATTATTGCAATTTAACCCCTGCCATTAATAAAATTCTGTTACATTTAACGGTATTAAATTAGTGAAAAGATGAAATTACCCTCATATAATATAAGGTCTCTCTCTTCCACTCATCAGACTCTCTCTCTCTCTTCTTTTCCTTTTTTTTCTTCTCTTTTTCCTTTTCTTCTTCTTCTGTTATTCTTCTTCATCGAACCCGATCTAGGTTCATATTCTTCTTCTTTTGCTTCTTCTTTTTCTTCTTTTTCTCTTCTTCTGCTATTCGTCTTCTTCTCTTCTTCTGCTTCATCTTCTTTTTCTACTATTCTTCTTCTTCTTTTCTTTTGCTTCATCTTTTTCTTCTCTTCTTCTGCTTTATCTTCTTCTTCTGCTATTTCTCCTCGAACCCGATCTGGGTTCATCCGAATGAACCCAGATTTGGGTTCATCATCCAATGAACCCAGAAATCTGGGTTCACTTAAACCTAGATTTTTGGGTTCTCATGAACCTAGGATCTTGGTTCATTAGGATGATGAACCCGATCTGGTTTCATGAACCCAGATCTAGGTTCACAAATGAACCCATATTTCGGGTTCATTTGTGAACCCAAATTTCGAGTTCATTTGTGAACCTAGATTTCTGGGTTCATTCCCAGAATTTTTTTTTTTTTTTTTTTTTAGATTATTTGAGTTGAACTAATAAATTTTATTTTGTTGTTGATTGGGTTAATCTGGTAATTGTTTGGGTTGATGATTTTTTTTTTTGAATTGGTGATTGTGGATGATTTTTTTATGGTGAATCGATGAAGAAGATGATGAGAATGATGGGTTGAAGTTTGATTTTTTGTTAATATTTAATTTTTTATTTTAATTTTGTTTTTGTTTTTTTTCATTTTCTTAAATTGATCTCTACCGTCCATCTCAAGATAGACGGTAGAGATCTGGTTAAACTTTTTTTTATTTAAGTTAAACTTTTTTATTTAAGTTATTTTAAAATTTTTAAAATTTATCTTAAAAAATTAAAAATAAGATTAAAAGATAATTTTACCTCTCACACATTTAATTTTAACGGATGAATATTAACGGGAGGGGGGTAAATTGTAATAACAGTGAAATAGTTACTCCGCCTGTAATCATGTTTTAATTGGGTAGTTAAATTGTAATTTGCTCATATATATATATATATAGCTTATCTATGGGCTAAAAGAGTTTTTTTTTTTTAATCCCAAACTCTTTTTTATTTTTGTATTGTTTGCTTGTCAATCTAGTAGAGGTATTAGACAATTAAAAAAACTGAAATACATATATAAGGATAAGCTCAGATTTTGAGTTTTTTCAAATAGATATTTTTTAGTTTTCTTTTTCAAAAAAATTAAAATTTCTAATATAATTGGATTGTATCATGTTAATATCAATAAACTCTTAAACTTAAAACCCTAATACATTTTTTTTAACAAAACACTCCACCTTTATTCTAAGTATTTGTTTCAATAAAAAGCCCTCAAGACTTTCCTTGACTAAAGTTTTCTAATGTTTTGAGTGTTCTGATTCTTTCTGTTTTTTTTTGGGTTTTCAATTGGTTTTTCACATTAAATATTTTTCTTGATGCACATATATGAACACTAAATTGGAATAGTAATGTTGTGTAATTATTGATGATTTGGAAGTAAAGCCATAACATAACACAGATTTATTTCGTAACGTGGGATGAATGAGGAACGTGATCAAATTACAATTCTTTTCATACATCGAAATTAATTAGCTTATGTTATTTGTAGTGATATTCAATTGGAAGAATTCTATTCCTATTAGCTTTGAGTCTTTGATATTTTATTTCAAAACCCGCATTTTCATTCTATTATAGTGTAATATTGTAAATTATAAATATAGTATTTTTTTTCAAATATTAGTTGTAATATTATTTTTTAAATATCATTTTTGATAATTTTATATCAAAACAGATTTTAAAAACAGTACAACCAAACAATCAATAATTTAAAAGATTTTTTTAATTGATAACCAAATTGTCAACAACTTTTTATAATCTCTATACTTGAAAATAGAGAAAATTCTAATTTATTATTTTATATTTACAGCGGTGGTCACAGGTACATCGCCTGGTTGTGTTCTGGTTCGTTCCGGCCCCGACAAGTAACTCAAAAACTCACAAGAAGTCTCCGAAGGAACAAACAACAACTGTGTTATATGTTTGGAGGATGTCAACGATGAAGATGATGAACCTGCAAATGTCCACAAACCTTTTATCCATAAGTGGCTCCACAAATTGGGTTCTTCTTCGACAAGAAGCCTTCCTGATCATCTTGATGATAGTGTCACGTCTCATTATTTTCAACTACCAAGTGAAATTGAAAATGAAAAAGATGCATACAAATCAACTGCATCTAACTCAAACTAGCTTGCATAGGTATATGAAAACATGCATCTTGGTGTAGTGGTAGATATTCTTCCATATATTTCGAGGGTTTGAATTTCTTCTATTGTTCTTAAATGATAATTACAACAATTTTACCTCGTAAAGATCTAAACAACACTTGAATTATGCTGATAAGTATATTTTCCTGCAGTTAGACAACACAACCTTAACATGCATTCAGTTTCAAAAAATTAAAAAAAAAGCCTCAACATGCATACAGTGTTGCTTGGTCTGGAATCCATATTGGGGTAGAAAGTTTATCTTAATTGCATAATATTATTTGATGTTAGTTGACTTTTTATTAATTTTTTTTTATATAATAGGATAATGTATCTCGTCTTTTTATTATATTTTAATTTAACTAATTTTTATATTTGGATAAACCATGTTTTTGAACAATCATAATAATTTGACATAATTATAATAATTCAGGATGTGGAAAAAGAGATACAACCTCCAAGTTGTAAGTGTTACAAAAATAGTATCTGCCCAACTTTATTTTATCTAAATTATTCTTTTGTGTGATGTTTACTTGCTATGAGTTATAGCAATGTGTTTTAATTATAAATGGGTCCAAGTGCTAGTGGCCGTTTTATTTATGTGTCAGCCACTTTTTAGTAAAATTTTTAGTATAACATGTTTTAGTGGGTATTAATGTACGAGATATTATTTTAGGTGAAAAAGTGAGGTATGCCACTATCATTGTGTTGTATTATAAGATTTAACTACGATATAGAAATGATATAATTATTAATTGATAAACAAAGAATTCAGTTTTAAATTTCAATTATCAATTCGTAAAATATTCTTTTTTAAAATCATTAAATTGAAATTTAATTGCTTGTCATAACAAATCATGCAACCTAGGCTACGTAAACTTTTTCTATAATTAATTTAATTTATATTGTTACAAATTAAATTTAATTTGTGTTATTGTATAAATTACTCACGTGCCATTTGGTAACGTAGATATCATTAATAATATTTTTTTTATTTATTATACGTCATATAAATTCATGAATAAACTCTTTATACTTCCAAAATCATCCCATAGCGCTCTAATACTATTCATCAGCTCAGGGACAATGTCATGTGTCAACCTTAAGTCTTAAATACTATAGTTGGACAATTTTCTATTAGCTTAAGCTTTTGGGTGTAGTGGTAACTAACATGGTATCAGAGCTTGGAGGTCTCTGGTTCAAATCCCCTCTCCCCCCTTTTATCTTAAAATCATCTCGTTACACATATGACAGGGGGTCATCTGTTATTTGTCCACGTTGCACGTGAGGAGGCGTGTCACGTGTCAACCTCAAGTCTTAAATACTATAGTTAAACTATTTCCTATCAGCTTAAGCTTTTTGGTGTAGTGGTAACTAACAGACGACATCTACTAACTTGTACTATCAATGTTAGACCCACATACACTACTATTACGGTATCAATTCCACTAAAATTTGATTACCAAACAGCCCTATACTGTTCAACGTAGTTCATTATACCAAATCCTAAATTCTTAGCTTCTCATTAGTTTGTGCCCATCACAAAGCTAACATACCACATTATCCTACAATAGACATTATTGTGATGTTAACAAAGAAATTTTTGGTCCCACAAGCTAAATCCCAATCCCAACAATCCAAAAAACGCATAAACAAGCCCCAATATCATGTTTAGCAAGTCAGAGAGATTATGCAAGTTACCTTTCTTCCTTCATTCAATTTCTGCCTTACTATTTGTCCCAAAGTAGGTTGAAAGAAGGAAAATTTTGGAAAAAAATAGAAAAATTAGTGATGAACCATGTTGACAAGAACAAGTGTACATTCATATATATATATATATATATATACACATATATATGCTTACCTCCACTAGTTGAAAGAATTCAGCAACAACATTTTGTGCTCCTAAATCCTTTGGTGGTAAATGAAAGGTGATCGCCCCATTTCTGTGCTACAAAAGAGAACCTGTATAAGTAAATTATACAAAGTAAGATAGTATGTGTGTGTGTGTGTGTGTGTATATATATATATATATATATATATGCGCTTACCTCCACTAGTTGGAAGAATTCATCAACAACATTTTGTGCTCTTAATTCCTCTGGTGGTAAATGAAAGGTGATCACCCCATTTCTGTGCTACAAAAGAGAACTTGTAAAAGTAAATTATACAAAGTAAGATAGTATAGACACATACAATGGTGATTAACTAATCCTTTTTGCATAATTGACATTTCATGTTCAAAATTTTGAAGCATTCTAAAGCTAATCAAGTTACATGTTCCAACCAGAACAACAACA
Source organism: Litchi chinensis (assembly GCA_019925255.1). Taxonomy (NCBI): domain Eukaryota; kingdom Viridiplantae; phylum Streptophyta; class Magnoliopsida; order Sapindales; family Sapindaceae; genus Litchi; species Litchi chinensis. The sequence continues at coordinate 20,958,838 of CM034472.1, read as the reverse complement.
ACACTAATGATATCTATAACAAACTTACGTAGAACAAGAGTGAAAAAAGGTAGGCTTAAGTCATGTGCACTTTATTTACTAGAAATCTACTCATAATTGAGGTTAATTCTAGAGAAAAGACATTTTAATTCTTCAGATAGACAACATAAGTGAAATTTTGTCACAAATACTACATAGAAACAAAAAAGAGTCATTATTTTGTAAGTATAGCAATGTTGCCTTGTAAACCCAAGTAAAAATTTGTGTCAAGTAATGTTTCATCTCAAGGACCAAATCATTTTGTTATTAATTTCAACATTTTCTTCACAATGGAAACCATTCTATTAGCAGGTTGAGCATCTCCAGTTATCCCATCATCCAGAGGTTCAATCAACAAAAGTATATAACACAATCCTTTTAACTTCGGGTGAAGGTATTTATACACCATACAATATCATAGGGTGAAGGTATTTATACATCATACAATATCATACCATGACAACGCCAAATATGTATGTTTGTGTGCTTATGCACATATCACATGTTAATTCACCAAGATTTAAGAAAATAATTGCAACATTTACCTTGTCTTTGACCAAACCACCTGATGTGAAAACTCCTGCACTTTCCAAAGTCAGAAGGATCTTTTTCTGCAGAGAACACTCCATGATTTAGCACAAGAAGCAAATAGCAATTATAAACCAGTAAGAGCTTGCAAAAGGAGATTTATATCAAGTCACTAGCAGTTAACATAGTAACAGAAACACTTGCCAAATGTACTAGTGCAAAAGCAAGAATAGAGGTCCACTGCTATGTGACGAGTTTTCCAAGTAGTTTTGACAACTTGAAACTCGGGCACCTTAATTCAGGATGGTCCCCAACAATTTCTGCCGTTCTGATGGGAATCTTGTATCGTGACCCAAGTACCACATATTTCTTGTATCAATTATTATCCAACACAAAGAAAATACTTTATGCTAATACAGACAACTATAAATTGTCGGCTATTGGTGCCCCCACAAAAACAATGTAAAATATGCAATGACCAACAATAAAGTTCATTTACTCGTGAGGGAATATATTTAGGCAAAATCGGGGGTAACAAAAGAACTATCACATGATAAAGTTAGAAGAAACAAGGTTTGAATGCACTTCACTTTCATCATCGATAACTCTTTCCATGAGATAAAGATTACAGAGCTTTGTGATCTCCAACAACACCTCCAGCACAGAGGACCTTACAGTTGCTTGGTGCTGCACATAACAAAATTAGTCAATTTCAATCCTTCTGTAACTCTACATCAAGCACACAAAGATCACATAATAGTGAATCTTACTGCTTGAAGCTCCTCTGGACTGCTTCCTCCGTGTTATAGAAATGAAGCCATTGACTTAAGCAAGTAGGTGAAGTTTGAATTGGTGTGAAGAAATTGGAAGATAATTTCAACATTTTTGGTAAAGCACATTTGACTTTGTGGAAGTGTATTTTATTGAAAATGGAGACATATGGATGACAGATCCAATTTAAATTTGTGAAGGTGTGGTCAATAACTTATGCATGAAGGCCATTACAAATATTAAAATATCGAAACTTCATGTTGAAACAAATTGATTTGCACTCTCACATGATGCTTCTCTTTTTCTTTTTTTTTTTTCCTCGTTTTTGTTTTTCTCTTCCTCCTTTTCTCTTCCACCTCTACTACTCCCCTAGGCAACATTTTTATAATTTGCACTTTAAATTTTAAATTACAATAGTTTGAGTGTCAAATGGGTTGGCCTGGCTATTTGGCCCGTCTAAATGAGTGGCGATATTTTCACCCCTCAAAAATTGCATGTGCACCCCAAATTAGTTTTTTTTTTTTTTTTTTTTGAATATACAGAATTATCATTGAGTAAAATTATTAAAAAGATAAATATTTTATAAGTGCATCAACCAATTATTAATTAACATATCATTTATATCATAAACTCATTTTATTCTTTCAACCCTAATTTTTCTTTTTGTTGCAAATTATGAAGAATGAAACAAAATTTTTAAATAAAATTAGTTGTGAAAGGATATGTTATACACTAATTTATGTTGTTTTTATTATAATAACAATATATTTGTTTTTTATCTTGCAAAATAAAATTTATGTTAATCTTCTACGCAGCAAACTTGGTTTGTGTACTTTCTAATGTTATCTTGAAATATAGAATAAAACATAAGAAGGAAGAAGAAAGCGAGAGACCAGAACCCAAAAAAAATACTGTCACGACAAGCATTGTAAATATGTCCATGAATGTGATAGCCAAGCTCTCTCTCCCTCTTCTTCTTCTTCAAACAACCCAAAACATGCCTTTTTTGCTGCTCAACTATTATTCTCTGGTTTGAACAACCTGTGTCTCTGTGTTTGGAGACAACCATCATTTACAGTGATCGTCGTCTCATTCATGGACATATTGATGAGATGTATTTACAAAATATATACAATAAAAATAAGAATAATGGTAGTCTTACTATTAAGTGGGGTATAAAAACAAATTAGAAAAATTTTAAATTTTATTTTGGATGTACAAACCAAAGAGGTGTATATACCATTTTTGAGGGGTGGAAACATCACCACTCTAGATTATGAGCCCTATTTGGCCCAAACTCAAGCCCATTTGATATATATATGTGTGTGTGTGTGTGTGTGTGTGTGTGTGAGTGTGTGAATGGGTGGGCGGAGGGGGGGTGGGGGGCTAGTGTTTAAATAGGTTAATTGTATTATTTAAATTTAAAAGTTTAAGTATACCATGCTCAATAGAAAATACATTATTTAAGATCCCAATAATAATAATAAAAAATGGACCCTTAAAATAATTTGTAGTTTTAGGGAATCTCATTTACCATTATCCCTTTTAGTTACTATTGTGATTGAAATGACTAAAGTACCACTATGGTTTCGTCTTTCCACATTAACATCAAACTTTGAATTTTAATGCCAACTTTAATGGTGAATTTTAATGCCAACTTTAATGGTAAGAGGTTTTTTTTTTTTTTTTGGATATATTCATACATAACATGGTGATTTGATCTACATCATAAATTAGTAAAGTGAATATTAGTGATTTTAAAAAGGGATATTATGAAGAACCCCCTTGAAAAGTAAATTAATCGGGATTTACCTCCAATTTTTTTATTAGATGAACCATTCTCTATCGATTAAAAAAACCGATTGATATTAAATTTGAAGGGCATTGGATAAGTAATTTTATTTGTTTTAATAAAATTAAATAAAAAATTGAAAAAATAAATAATTAAAAACAAAAAAATAATTAAATAATTTTTAAACTCTCTCTCTACCATTCCCTCTCTCCCGCTTTCATCTCTCTTTACCATTTTCTCTTTCACTCTATCATTTTCTTCTCTCTTTCACTCCTCCATCTCTCTTTTTCTCTACCCCCTGCATCTTTCTTCACCATCGGCAACCAACTCGCACCCTTCTCCCTTATCTCCTTTTTTTTTTTTTTTCTTTTTTTTGGTTATTAGTTTTGGGTTTTAACCCAGAACTAGATTGTTTTAGGTTTGAATCAAACCCAGAGCCATCTAGTTCAAGGTTCAAATCAAACCTAGAGCCATCTAGTTCTGGGTATTATTGAAGCTAGAATCAGACGATTCTGGGTTTTGATTCGAACCTAGTACTAGACGGTTCTGAGTTTCAAAATCTAAAACTGTCTAGTTCCAGAACCAGATGGTTTTGGGTAGGATGTGGTGAGTGGGAGGTTTAGGGCTGTTCTGGGTGGTTTGTGATAGTGGTGGGTAGGTGTAATAGGTGGGTCGTTTAAGGCTATTCTGGATTGTGGGTGGGTGGTTTAAGGTTGTTTTGGGTTTAGCAGAGTGGGTGATGTGCTTTGGGAAACCTAGATTTTCTTGTTTAGAAGAATAGTGCTCTACATCTTGTTTCAATTGTTTTTATGTTGGATTCTTATTTTTGCGGTCTTGTTTAGCATCTTTCTTGTTGTATTTCATGTTACTTTGTGCATATATGTGAGAAAGAAAATCAATATCAAAATCCCTTGATTATTGTTAAGTTGCATTTGAATTCAAGGATGTGTTTGTGTGTTGTTAGAAACCTAGAAATTTGGGTTTCCAACAAGTAGCAACCTAGAAGTTCCTAAAAACCCATAAAATCTGGGCTTCCAGCAACTTGAAAACCCAGATTTTTCTAGAAACTTAGATTTTTTTATTAATTATTATTTTTTATTTTCAATTTTTTTTTAATTTAACGTAAAGTGTATTTCAGTCATTACATAAGTTTGAAGGGTATGATAAACATTTTACACAATCTTGATAAAGGTATTTTGGTCATTTCATGATTTTGGATAAAAAATATTAACTTTTTGGATAAAAAGTTAACGGCGGGGTGTAGCTCACCTAATTAAAAAAAAAAAAAGGGAGAAAATCCAAATTAATTTATTTTGGGGGGGGGGGGTGTTATTCATAATATCCCTTTTAAAAAATACTGAGAAATTTGACTATTATGTCAAACTACATGGAAAAAATAGAATTATCCCAATATTATATCACTAACCATAACTATGTCTTTCGGAGTGACCAACTATGGATTTTATGAGGTTTTAGGAAAATTTTACGCATTTCAAATTCATATCATTTCCAATATTATTGAAACATTTCCAATTTTGAATTAAGTTTTTCTTCCAATATATTTTTTTAAATTTTTAATAACTTATTTTTACTTATAAAAAATTTTGAACCAAATAATGGGTTGTTGAAATTTTTAGTCAAGACATCAAATTGTTGTTGATGTATATAAATGCCTATATATTGAAGACGTCAACAAAGCATTAAATGAGGCTGTCATCATCTACAAATTTCACTCCTTTGTTATCCAGTGTTTCTAATTAATTATTTTGCCGAGCCAACATGTCCAATTTATCAAATCCATTCTGCAATTCATATGTTTTGACGTTCACTGTGAATATACACACCAATTCAATAATTAAACGTTAATCATAGTTATTATTGTTATTATAAAAAATAAATAAACAACTCCATAAGTTTATATGAAGTTTAAGCAAAAGGATTTATAAAATGTAAAAGTTAGATGATCTCATATAACATTGCTCTTTATCATCAAAAATAGAAAAAAAATTTAGTGAATCAAAATGTGCCTCTTCAATCAAATGAAACCCCTCTCTAGCTTTGAAAAGAGCTAGGTCAAATAAAAATGTGAAAGTCTAAAATTGATGTTCAACACAAAAAATACTAACTAATGTCGTATAAAGTTCTTAACGTGCCAAAGTTTTACTTGGAAATGAAAAGTGACTTACTCTTCTAAATAATGACATGTCATATAAATAATGACTTGTCTTTAAATACATTGTGAGATGTGTGTGGACATATAAGTGAAATGCTGTTAGTAATACTAATTACTGAACAAAGGCCATGAAACTAAATTTTAAATAAAAAGAGGAAACTACACATTACAATAAAATGTCGTTATTTGGCCATTTGTTTTTTATTTTTTATTTAAACTACTGAAATTGTGAACATGTAAATTTTCACATAAAAATTGGACACAAACCATTCAAACAATCATATGATAGGAGAAATATTAAGTCTTGGATGTAATTTGCATGGTATATCTTCTTTTAAGCCATGTTATGTCAAAATTAAGTATACTCCATTATGTATATTCTTATATTATATTATATAATTTGATTAAATGATACCGTGATTTGAAATTTTGGATTAACTCAATGCATCGTCCAAACTAGTAGCCATGTCCCATCTGTCCTTTCTCTCAACAGCATTTGGTGCGTGAGATTGGAGCGAACTATTTTAAAAAATTGAATTAGATTATATAAGATTGGACAATTAAATTAGTACTATGATATGTTTGGTGTAGGACTAAAAATTATACTATCATTTGTTTGTTGTCGTATGTGATTTGAAATTGATGCTATTCCTATTTTTTTAAAAAATGAGTCGTTGTTATAAAACAAATGCAATATTAAGATATTGCAGAATAAGAACAAAAACTAAAATTAAAACACAAGAAGAATTTTGGGAGGGAGTGTAGCTATTTTATTCTTTCATTTCATATATATGGATATCAAATATAAATTTATGTACTATCTATTTATAGGCTAAGAATCATTAATGTAGGAAGAAGAAAAGACATAACTTATACATAATATTAACATACTATTATGATGATCATTATTTGAGTAATAATGATCTTTAATGTGGAGGTTATAGAAAATATTAAGGTACAATTATGATGATCATTATTTGTATGATAATGATCTTTAATGTGGAGGTTATAGAATACTAAAGAGTGGCATCCAATTGATTTACAACACTCCCCCTTTGGATGTCCACCGTACAAAGAATATGTCTCATTAAAAACCTTATCAGGAAAAAACCATATGAGAATAAAAATCCTGATAAAGGAAAAAATAGTACATAATTCTTGTACGCAGTAACCTCCCCCTCATGTTAATATATTTTCTTTTGGTGAATTTCATGATCTTCTGGATCAAAAGTGCGATAATCTTCTGAATTTAATACTATTTGGATGTGCTTAAAGGTACTGTCTCGTTAAAAACCTTGTCAGGAAAACCCTTTGGGACAAAATCTGATCGAAGGAAAAAAGAGTGCAGTGCATGTATGTTTGTATTGAATTAATATACTCCTCCTGAAAGATATACAACTCTTACTCTTGTAGTTTCTTTGAAGATATTGAAAAATATGTTTGACTCCACTCCAGTGTCTTTGAGCTAATGGATTAGTATTCTCTTTGATTTGTGCTTGATTTTCAGACTGAAACAATATCTTGTTTTCTCAAAATCTTATATCTCAAATTCTCTTTTCAAATATTCAACAGTTCTTAGGAGCTCTTCAGGAGTTCCAATTTAATTCATGTCATTGACATATATTGCTACAGTTGCAAATCCAGATTTTGATTTTTTATGAGTACACAAGGACATATAGATCATTAATATATCCCTCTTTTGTGAGGTATTCACTAAGACATTCATCCGGATTGCTTTCAGTCATATAAAAACTATTGTAACTTTATTGAATACAAGTTACGAGAATTTGAATTATATGTTTTAGGCATTTTAAATCCTTCAGGGATTTTTATATATATGTTGGTATCTAATGACCCATATAAATATGTCATTACCACATTCAAAAGGCACGTTTAAAGTCTTTTGAAAACTACCAAACTAATTAAAAATTGAAATGTAATCGTATCCATCACAGGTGAATACGTTTCATCTTATTACGTTTACAAATACCCATTTATATCCATGGGTTTGACGTCTTCAGGCGTCTAGACTATTGGTCCAAATACATCATATTTGGCTAATGAAGTCAATTATGTTTGAATTGCTTTATTCCACGTAGGCAATCATGTTTTTTTCAACACTCATTGATACTATGTAGTTCATGATCATCATTTACAATCATGACTCCATAGTTCTTTAAAGAAATCTTTGCATTTCTAAGATTTTGTATCTCTTCAGAAGATTGTACCACTTCTAGGGTACTAGCCTTTGTATGGGCTATTAATTCTCATCATATGAAATTAACTATGAGACAATTTATTTTTACATTATCAATATTAGGTTTCTGCAGTAAACCTTTGAGATACAATTATATCTCACTATCTCAATTTTTATATGAGTAATTATTTTGATCAAAACATATGACGTCTTCAAGCGTCCACATGACAAGTTTAATATAACTATACAAATATAGCTCTGCTTTTGTTTTGATCAATAATTTTTATGTCGACATTTATCCACGATATATTATTCAACATCCTCATAATTTTTCTATAATATGCAGAGCAATAAAATTTAAGATCTTAATTTTCTTTAAATTTTCAGTACACACGCCTCTTCAGGGGCTATTGTAAACTTTCACACATTCTTAGGGCAAACTATAATATTTATAGTTTGAGCACATACAATTTTTCATATATAATTAAGATCCCTTTTGAGTTCCATAGGGGGAGATTCAAAGAGTTCTATCTCTTAAAAAATATTTAACTCTTCAGGAGTTGTATTTATATGATGATGATTATATATAGCTCGAGCATGATCTTTAAAATGATCATGATCTTTCATTATTTACTTCAAGGAATAATAACTTTGCATCCAAATTTACTTTTCACACTTCTATGTGTAATGAATGATTTATTTGTTGTCATTTATATAAATTGTTCTTCAGGAACAATCACCTGGGTTAATGTGTTGGCAATGAATATAAAATCACTCATGTATACAATTTTCAAGTAAACAATCCTTTGAACTTCAAGTTCATATGACTTATACAGTAATCGTCATAATGAATTATGCATGTCAACTATAATATCACATCGTTAAGTTTTATAATTTTATCTTTATTCTCCCCCTAACGACGAGAAAATTTATTCATTGGCATCATGTTGTTATTCTTCATTAATTTATTTGCATCATCATAATGTCCTTCTGAGACTTAATTCTATCATCATAATATCCTTCTGGGACTTAATTATACTGTCTTACTATACTTCAGGGTGATATATTAGACTATCATATTATTTTTCAATGACTCAAATATCACATAGTGTCCTTAAGGGACCAAACATATAGTGTCATTCAATGACCAAATTGTAATATTAATTATTGTCCTTCAGGGACATTTACTAGGTAAGAATCTTCAGATTCTATAATGGATATCCATATTACTTCCAATAATTTGATACATCATTTTCTTTGTATCATTGGATGAAAAACAAACTTTTGATTCATCATAATTTTTTATCTTATTATACTTATGATCATATAATAGTCATCATAAAATATGCTTTTGGCATATGACAGTATGAATAATACAAATGCGATATACTTTTATTAATGTATATCTAAATAGATTCCTTCAGGATCTATTAAAGTAACAAAGTTTCGCATATATAATATTGTTATTTTTCACTTTGTAATATGCAAATTTGCTCTTCTAGAGTCTTCGTATATCGGTAAATAATTATGTATACTTCAGGTACACAATTATTAAAATTTCATATTCCAGTAATAGTAAACATTTTGCTTACTTTACTTTGGTGTGAAATCCACTTCAGGTGGTTAAAATTTATTATGATCATCGAGACTTTATTGACCATAATCATCGCCATGACTATTAGATGATTTAACATTTACTTCAGGGAATGATATTAATTAATTTAGTCATGCGATATAAATGATTTTTCACCCATTGATTATTAACATTGCTACTTCCGGAGCAAATTTGAAATACAAATTATTTCAATCATCTGACTACATTTATTTGGAGATCAAATATACGTATACATATATGTTTCTTTAAAAATATAAATTAATCCTTTTACCAAGATATATAAATCATAATCACAGTGAATTAATGAACAATTTCTCAAAATATAATTACAACGAATTGTAATGAACATTTAATATAATTAATTAAGGTATAAGAAAATATATGTCATGTACCTTATTTCATATCTTACTCTTGAAGAAAGAAGAAAAACAAAAATAACATTATCCTTCACTAACAAAAATTTTATGAGAAATAATAATAATTATATAATTTAATATAAGAAAAATAAAAATATTGTACCTTCTCTTCTCAAAAACCCAAGCTTCAGGCTATAATGTAATTGTGTATCATAATTACATGTTCAATATGATAATAACTCAAAACTTCAGTTTTTGATAGAACTAAGAATGAAATTTGTTTCCAAATCGCATTAAAATTCTTTTCCAAATCACATTAATCACTATAATTAGTTTTAGAACTTCAGGTTCTAAGTAAATTACAATAATACTTTAATATTATAATATATTTTAAAAGATCTCAAACAAAATCACTATTAGGAAACTCTAATAGTCGTTGCTACCTAATTTCCATATCTAATAACTTATGCCACTATCAGACTCATATTATCACTGGAAAGGTAACAATTTAACCATAATACAAATAGATTTAACTATGTAACATGAGGTATGAGATCGTTATATATATCTGATCAAGTAATCAGTATTAAATACATAAATATGAAAATACATACCTCGATGCGTTGAAAATTATAAACAGAAAGATAGAATACTTTAATGTATTTACGAATTTAAATTTCACGATCTATATATCTTGAAATCATAAACAGAAATTAGTATAAAGATTTTCAAGTCTCTACTCACCTTCAATGAGGAGACATATTTTCAAATTTATATGCTTGGTTCGAGATGGGTTTTTTATCTCATATCAAATTCGAATTGATTTAATTTTTCTCAGTCTTTTTCATTTATAATTTTGAAACTTCTGGTTCCAAAATCTAAATAAATTATAATCTATAATTAAAGTAAAGATCTGAAACTTCAGGTTTTAAGATTCAAATAAAACTGAGAATAAATTTATTGAGAATCTAAAACTTCTGGTTCAGATTTAAAATACAAAAATTCTGATTCAAATCGTTCATCGAGAATCCAATCAATTAAAACGAATTTGATGGAACCATTATATTATATGCAAAAAGTAAAAACATAACATCACAAGATCGAATCTATTCAATCTTTATTTAATTTTTCATAACCCGAAAGAGTCACATTACTTTCTATCTACATGTACATACATAACATTGGTTTCATATATGAAACATAAATTTGTACATTTTATTGTCTTTTGTGTTTAGATCCATGGTCTAAGACACACTCTTTAAATATAATAGGCAAGGGCTAATTATGTTGCTTTAGACAACTATAATTTATTTGATATATACAATTGCCCACACTGAATATGAAAGCCAACAAAATTTAATTAGAATTTAACTAGAATTTCTAGTTTCAGATGAATTAGCACTATAGAACTTCTGGTTCTAATAGATAAATATATCAAAATTCATAATTCTAATTAATTGAAAGTGAAGAACTTTTGGTTTTAATTAAATTGAGATTATAGAACTTCTGGTTCTATTTGAAAACTAAAGCTTTTAGTTTTAATTTTTGCTTGCAAACTTCAGGTTGCAGATTAGAAAACTAGAAGAAATATCATATTAAATAAAATATCAAAATGTAAGTTCAATGATATAAAATTTACTTTCGAATGCAGAAGATCCAAAAATAGCAATTTCCATATAACAATATTCATAAAATTATTTAAACAAATACCAAGAACATTGATATCTCACAGAGAGCAAAAATATATATTATATTTTTATATATTTTATGTATAGTACATAAACAATAAAAGAATATTTTTTTTTCTCTCCATACGTAGAACAAAGACAAACTTCACATATATATTTTTTTCTTTTCTTTCTTTTTGCATCAATCAAACCAATAAAACAATTTTTTTATTAAATATGTTCTTTTTGTACAATTAATCAAATCATAAAAATAGTATATGAATTTGAAGCTTTTAACATATGCTTTCAAAACAAGATACATATTGCATATATTTAAATAACATATAAACCATAATAGCAAAAAGACAATCAATTAAACCTGAAGAAAAATTTATTTTGGATTTAACAAAATATTTGTTAGTATAACATGACCTCTATATGAAACACATATATTAGCAAGATTATTTGAATCAAATAGTAGAGAATAGATCACATGAATAAAATCTATCATACCAGATTCATTGTACTCAGTTGGTTAAAGCCTCGTGTTGATAACGTGTTATAAAACAAATGCAATATTAAGATATTGCATAATGAGAACAAAAACTAAAATTAAAACACAAGAAGAATTTTGGGAGGAAGTGTAGCTATTTTATTCTTTCATTTCATGTATATGGATATCAAATACAAACTTATGTACCCTCTATTTATAGGCTAAGAATCATTAATGTAGGAAGAAGAAAAGACATAAGTTATACATAATATTAACATACTATTATGATGATCATTATTTGAGTAATAATGATCTTTAATGTGGAGGTTATAGAAAACATTAAGGTATAATTATGATGATTATTATTTGTATGATAATGATCTTTAATGTGGAGGTTATAGAATACTAAAAGGTGGCATCCAATTGATTTACAACAGTCGTTGCATTGTTCGCATTTGGTTTATTGTAGTATAAATGATCTCTATAATAATAAATGTTCAGCTTCAGTATTTGTTTCCTTCTTCAATTATCAGTGCTTTGACTGTTGATTTCTTGGTCTACAGTTGGCCATATATGACTAATTATGTATTTCTGCATTTTGCTTTATCTTTAACAAAATCCTAAAACTGAAAATTCATTACAATTTACAGTACATATATAATTATTCTTACAAAATAGATTCATGAATTACAAAACAATATTCAACATATAAGGAATTGAACATATATACACAAAAAAATACTTAACTTTGCAATAGTGATATTGAATGTATGAAGCTCACTATAATATATAATATAAACATACACTATATTCAATATATTATAAGTAATTAATTAAATGAGATTTTCACATCAAAATATATAATTTAGTCATAAATACAGTGGTATTATAATTAAATAAATGAGCTTTTCATATCAGAAGACATATTTCACACACTACAAAACTCTACTGTGTAATAATGCTTATTATGAAATTTTTTCTCGGAGATGACTCTATAATAAGTAGAAGAAGCAAACAAAAACGAAGAAAAAAATCTGATATTTGAAAATTATTTTTGAGGAAATTTTTATTAATTTTTAATTGACATCATAAGATGGAAATAGCAAAAAAGAAGAAATATCAATATTTAAAATTACTATCGAAAATGAAATAAAATGTACAAAAGATGTAAGAAACCCACGACTATCTCCATCCTAGATATCCATGCTCCGAGCGATCATATAAAACACAAGTGGGGGTACTCTGTTAATCCTTAATTTATGACTGATTCCTTTATGAGTTCACGAATTAATTTCATGAATCAGATCTTCTAAAGCCAATATTATTATTATTTTATTTTTTTTTAAAAAAAAAAGGAAGAAAAGAACATGAGACATATTTAGAACTCAATCATATAAATATAAGAATATATAGCACTGATCAACCTCAACTCATCAAATACTATTTCATTAAAAACTAATTTTGCAAAACAAAGCTCTAACAAACCTTTTTTTTTTTTTTAATTTCAATATTAATTACCATGCCATATACTATAATATAAAAAGAATAAGGAAATTACAAATTAGCTACCCTGTTCAAACATTTTTACAGGTAGAATCAACTTTATATATTTATTACAAATTACCCACCCACCATTAGTATAGGTTAGTCAATGATTAGTCAACTTTAACAAATCTTGGGATATTTTTATCTTTTAATTATATTTTATAGTCAAAAATAAAAAATAAAAAAATATTAAATAATTAAAAAAAAAGACCTCTATAGAGATTAATTTGAAAAAAAAAATTAAAAACTAGGGATTGATTTCTGGTTTCCAGTCTTTAATCAAGCCCAAATATCATCTTCTTCAAACATCCAATAGAAACCCCAAATATCATCTTCAATCAACCCAAATATCAGCTTCTTCAAACCTAACATCATAAAAACTCAACATCTTCAATCATCAAAAGCCAACATCTTCATCAAACAACAAAACGAACCCAAAAATCTGGGTTCGCTGCGAACAAACCCAGAAATTTGGGTTTGTTTGAGATTTCTGATTTCATTCGCAGCAAACCTAGAAATCTGGGTTCATTATTTCTAGTTCGTTTTGAGATTTCTGGGTTCATTCACAGCGAACCTAGAAATTTAGGTTCGTTCAAAATGAACCCAAATGAACCTTGAACGAACCCAAAATAAATATGGGTTTGAAGAAGAAGAAGAAAAGAAGAGAAAGAAGAAGAAGAAGAAGAAGAAGAAGAAGAGAAGAGGAGAACACCCACCTAAAACATCGCAAACATCATTACCACAAATCATACTCACACCCAGAACAACCGACATCATTTGGGTTTTGAACTTGTTTAAGGGAAGAGAGAAGGAAGAGGAAGGGAAGAGGAAGCACTGTCGGTGCTCCGATGATGATTCGGGCCCGAGTTGGTGATGGGGAAGAAGAAGGAAAGGAGGTCGGTGAAGACGAAGCACTACCAGGAAGAGGAAGAAAGGTCGACGATGGGGAAGATGAGGAAGTGAAGGTTGGTAATGGTGGATGTGGAAGAAGAAAAGGAGGTCGGCGAGAGGGAAGATGAAGAAGTGGAGTTGTGCAGATTGGCGATGGAAAGAAGAAAAGGAGGAGTGAAAAATAAAATTATTTTGTTTTATTTTAGCATTCTGTTTTAAGTTTATAAAAAATATTTTAATTTATTTGTTTAATATTATTTATAATTCAAGGTTATTATGGTTATTTCGTTATTTGACTAGGGTAGCTGTTAAAATTAACAGTTTTTGATTGGGAGTGGGTAGCCAAATTGTAATAAATAGATAAAATTTACTCCACCAGTAAATTGTTTCCAATCAGGTAACTAATTTGTAATTTCCTCTAAAAAGAATACAACAACAATGGGAGATAGTTATCAACGTCATGTCAAGGAAAGTTTATTCCCAGTCACTTTAGTATATTAATTATAATATAAGGAGACAATAGGAAAAATAATAATAATAATAACAACATTGTGGTTTGATGAATAAACAATCAGTTATGGATAAAAAAAAAAAATTAATATAGACTTATATTGATCATGCATGCACGTTATTTGAAAGATTTGTGGTAGATGTTGTTGCACTTGGAAGGAACTCGATCCCAGTTGTTAAAATCCTCTAAACATATATAATACAGTAGCTGTACTTCGAAATACTGTTACTTCTTTTGTAGATAAGAGTCCCTGCAGGAGAGACTGGATGCAACTTTGTTAATTTCTGTTGATCTTGTGTTCCTTGAAGTGCCGGGCTATAAGTACCACAGCCATGCATCATCCAATACGATGAACAAGATAAAGTAACGATAATCATGGCCACATCTTTAGAGAAACCTGGTACATGTATATTGTCTAGGTAAATTATAAACGATAGACTATAAGCATAATAAACAACAAAAAAAAAAAATCCAATTAGTAAAAATTCCATAAAGAACTAACACTCCTCATACGTTCAGCACTCCATATTACTTGACGTTGTACTGTCCACCTAATCGAAATACATATTCTATTATTAGAATAATGTATGTGAGTATAAACTATAAATTAATATAATAATGATTCATCTTAATTGTTGTTTTCGTCCAAACTTTAAAGGCTTACTTGTACAAGTGTTGACTGAGAATGGCCACTAGATTCAAGTATGGCGTTCCCATCTCTTGGAGTGATGGATTTGTCTCCGGTTTTTTCAGTTTCTTTTGATAATGGGAAATAGGAAGATGTGTCACAGTCAGGATGATAAAACCTTTTATACTTATTTTGTCCTAGTTAGTACTCTTTTCCTTCTTCTAAGTTTTTTGAAAATTTTCAAATACAAAATGGGAATGAAGTTTTCGGTTTGAAAAATAGAGATCAGGATTTTCTAGATCTTCAAATTTGCTTGTACTGAAATTATTTGAATAGATTGATTTGAAGATTAAATGAAATATGTATTTGAGAATGGTTAAATCGTATAATGGAATTTGCTTATGAATTTTTGTTAATAAAAAGGGAACGATATAATTAAAAATGTAAGCATTTGATTTGTACAATTCTATATAAGAATAAGATAATTTTCAAATACAATACTAAAGATCTGAACCTAAGCAGTCTTTAAGAGAAAAGAACTTAAATGTAAAATTCTTCAGATACATAAAAAAATAATAATAATAATAAATAGAATTAATTTGAATTTAATATCAAATGCACTTTTAAGTTTTAAAACTAAAATTATCAAATATCTTTGATCAAAAGCTGCTTTAATATATCTATATATATTTTTTGAAAACAAAAACTCCTTTAAATTAGTGTACCATTGAAATAGATATAATCCTAAAAAATCCCCAACTTTTGATAGATTATCTATTTTCCACTATATAATTTTATTTTTATCCAAAACATTACATAACTTTAACTTAAACACTCAAAATCCCCCTGGAGACATATGAAAGGACGGTAATACCCTTGATGGTAATAGATTCCATTAGGTTGTTACAGTTAACCGTTTGACTCCAGGGGTAAAAAAGGAAATTCAATGAAAATTTAATAAAAATATAAAAATAAAATAAATAATATTAAAAAAGATGTTTTTATTTAAAAATAAAAAACATATATAAAATATTTTCATTCTCTCTCTCTCTCTCTCTCTCTCTCCCTCTTTCTTTTCCTCTTTTACTCTCCATCTCCGACTAGATTTGCCGATGGTTCGACGACAACAATGGTATGGTGAGGACCCAGGTTTTGGGTCTCCATAATTGGAAGCTTGGTTCGGGCTTCCAATCATAGAGAACCAGAACCAAGGTCTCCACCATTAGGAGACCTATTGTGTAGACCTTTCTGGGGCTCTCCAATCGTGGAGACCTTTTTGGGTCTCCACTGGAGACGTAGAAGGGTCTCCAATTGTGGAAATCGTTTGGGTCTCTACCGTTGGAGACCTAGGTCTAACGGCGAAGACTAGTGGGTTTTTTTTTTTCCCTCTTTTTCTGTTATGTTGTTTGGGTTTTTTTGTTTTATGGTATTTACTAATGATTATAGGAAATTAATGATTTTAGGAGGTTAATGATGAAAAATATAGGTTTCTAGGAGAGAGAAGAAGAAAAAGGGAGAGCGGGAATCCAGAAGTATGGGAGGATGAAATTGAGATGGAATTCATAGTTGTGGAGATCCAGATTGGAACTCTTTTTCTTTTTTTTTATTTTCTTTAATTTTTTAATTTAGTTTGTTTTTATTTTTTAAAATATTATAGAGGCAGTTTAGTCTTTTTACCTCATGTACATATTAGTTACATTTTTTTATCATAAAAGTGACAGAATGATATTTTTTGGATAAAAATAAAATTATATGGGGGAAAATGGGTAATCTAGCAAATGTTAGTTAGTTTTTAAGGAATTTTCCTTTCAAATATGTGTGTTTACTTCACTTGGAGGAATTGAAATGAGAATCAGAATAATTTGAAATCTGAATAGCTTGAAATCAGAATGATGTATCGGAATCAAAATAAGATATTTATCTCAACTGTAGAAATTGAAATCCAAATCAGTAGTATTCTCATTGAACTGTTTAATTTGTTTTGAAATCGGAATGAATTAATTACAAATTACTAAAATGCCCTTGAATGAAATCATGTATTGATTACAATATGTAAAAAAGTATTTAAGATGTAGTATTATATTTTTGTCATGTAACTCATTATAATAAACTAAAAAATGAATTTCTTAATGATATTATTATAAGCATATTATGTAATTTTCTTTTTTTTTTTTGGAAAGAACATATTGTATATCTATATTGTACATCAAGTATAGTGATTTTTTTATATATAAAATGTGATCAAAATAGGTCTTTTTTTCTAAAAAGAGAGAGAGAGAGAGAGGGAAGGGTATGTGATATTTTTACATTGAATTTGGAAATGAGAATGGGATTCCCAAGTGGGGTAGGGGGAAGGAAATTCTCATTCCACAACCCCAAATTGATGTCGAACTCATATTTTTACTCCCATTACGAAATAAGTTTTAAACAAGTAAACATCATCAATCAATTTTATAATCTATTCTCATTCCTTAATGTATAAAGTAAATACATTACATTAATGGTGCATTTATTCTGCTAATAAACTGGAATTAACATTACCATAAATTGACCAGTATATTGCAACTAGTATTGTTCAAAGCCTCGGTTGTTAAATGTTATACAAGTTAATATTATTATTATTATATCTCTAGAACACATAAACATTAATAGTGTATTTATTTCACTTGGAGGAATCAGAATAATCTAGAATCGGAATAATATATCAAAATTAGAATAAGTTATTCACTTCAACTATCACAATCGGAGTTGGAATCGAAATTAGTAGTATTCCCATTAAACTATTTATTTTACTTTGGAATTGGAATGCATTAGTTAAAAGTTACAAAAATGTCCTTTATTAAAATTATGAATTAATTATAATACGCAAAATAGTATTTAAAATGTAGTGTCATATTTTTGTCATGTAACTCATCATAATAGGCTAAAAGAAAATGAACTTTTTTAACAATATTATTGCAAATATATTGTGTATTTTTTTTTTTTTTAAAAAGAACATATTGTGTATCTATATTGTATATCAAGTCGTGATTTTTTTATATAAAATGTTATCAAAATAGATTTTTTTGTGAAAGAATGGTATAAGAGACTTTTTACATTAAATTTGAGAATGAGAATGAGATTTCTAAGTGGGGTGGGGGGAATGAGATTCCCATTTCACAATCCTAAATTGATGTGGGACTCACATTTTCATTTCCATTACAAAATAAATTTTAAGTAAATAAACAATATCATTCAATCTCATTCCCTAAACCATAATGTAAACACACCATAAATTCATCAAAATAGGAGCAAATTAATTGTGCACAATCACCTAAAAATTTTGTCGGGCTCCAAACTTTCAACACAATTTATCGTGAAGCATTGAAACCTCATTCCAATGTATATCCTTCAGCTCACCTTCAAATTCAATGACAAACCAATAAACACTTACTGTAAATACATTTTTATTAAGCTCTTTTTCATTTTCCTTGGATTTAGACCACGTTCCTATATCCGTCTTTTATAAAATTTATAGTGGCTCTCATGCATTATAATTTTCAAACACTTCCATTTCTTCTATTATAATATTTTACCACTTCAAATATGGCACGCACATGAAGATGAAGTGCGCTTTAACATATCCAGTTAATCAACAGTTTAATATACACTGTTGATTGAACTCGCCAAGGAAGCTCAGGAAGACTCAAAATTGTATGCAGAAGGAGATATGGAGCTTGGTGAGTACAAAAAGCTATACGGGTTGACTCAGTGCACAAGGGATCTTTCAAGCTATGAGTGCAAGAAGTGTCTTGATGGCATAATTGCTGAAGTTCCAAGCTGCTGCGATGGAAAAGAAGGAGGTAGAGTTGTTAGTGGCAGCTGCAATTTTAGATACGAGATATATCCTTTTCTTCATGAAGATGATTAAAGCTTGATGTTCTGGATATAGGAAAATCGTCCACACGCATGAGTAAATAAATAAAAATATTGTTGTAACAATATATAATGCTATTAGAGTTGTTAGGGGTCTGATCGTCAAATGAATGACGCCCCTAGATATATGTTGTTGGTTTTTTATTTTATTTATTTATTTTTTTTTTGGTTTTGGAGATAATTTGTTTGTTTTTCGTGTTTCTGTTGTCAAATTCAATGGCATCTGTATACATGCAGATGAATTTAACCTATTATTGTGATTTGCAATCAGATTTTATTTTAAGTTAACATGTAACTTTCATAATAAAATTAAATTAATTATCAATGTGCGAGATTATATTAATTAAAAGGTATCACGTTTCAAGTTTATTCACCGGAATTGATTAAAATGGATTATTTGGATTATACATATCCATGATAAAAGTACTGACTTTTGCAAGCAGAAGATTCCATTATAGGACAACAATCTAGTCTTGCAATATTTATATGTCATCTAATTCTACAAAAAAAATCTTTAAAATTACTTCGTACATGTTTCTTTCTTTCTTTCTTTTTTATTTTTTTATTTTTTTATGTTTCCTCAAATGTTGATAAGGCATAAAATAAAATCTTTTAATAATAAAATGTCTATAAAATGGCGATTGATTCCTTCTTGATGTATTAAGTTAAATTGAATAATTTTACTTAAGAGTGTAATTCAATTCATTACATATATATTTTTTGGAGAACCCATTACTTCTTTTCTTCTTTTCAATCATATTTTTTTTAATTTCTAATTCAAATTATTTGTTAATTTGTTACAAATTTCTTTTATAACTATGTTGAAATATATAAGATATAAACCACCATGTGTAGTGTTAGATACTTAGATTCAACATAGTATATATGAGCTACAAAATCATATGTTGAATGCTCGAGCTTAGTCATAGTCCATTTTTGTCAGTATTAATATATCTAAAAGACAAACTTGTGAACTCCGGTATCAAGAGTTTTCTCCAATTGTCTGTTCTGTGATTGTCGATTCTCTAATTAATATACATATATATATATATATATATATATAATTGAGGAGATCCTAAAGCAGGGTTAGATTGTGAAGATGAGATTGAATGAGTTAGATTTTGAAAATGAGATAGAAATGGGGTATAAGTTCTGTAAGAATTGGAGTTTTACGAGTTTGAACAATCATTGACCATCCAAATTGAATTACAGTACGGATTTTGATAAGATGTTTTCGACTTGTCACTTGGTCTCCAGGTGGCTATCCATGACTAATTACATATTTCTGCATTTTGCATTGTCTTTAACAAATTCATAAAACTTAAGATTCATTACAATTTACAGTACATATATAATTATTCTTACAGTATAGATTCTTGAAAAAACAATATTCAACATATAGAGAACTAAACATACATACATAGAAAATACTTAACTTTGCAATCACACAACAGTGATATTGAATGTATGAAGCTCACTATAATATATAATATATACATACACTATATTCAATGGTATTATAGTTAATTAAATGAGTTTTTCACATCATAAGATATAATTTAGTGATAAATACACGAGTTTGATTACCTTACTGATTGAATAGACTTACCTATATGTAACCAGTAAGATAGTTGTTATATGTATTTTTCGGACTCATTAAATGGGCTGGTAAAAGTCCAGTTTAGGCCTAGTAGGAGGCCAAATGAAGTCAACCCAATCAAGGCCCATTAGACAAGGCCCATATTTCAACTCTAAGCCCAGCAATCTTCTCAGCTCGCAGCAACGAGCTCATTTCACAGCCAGGTCGCAGCTCGTTCCACCGTTCACAATAAGCACAGCTCGCTGACTGCTTCTCACAAGCACCAGCTCGAGACCGCCATAGACAGTAGCTCGCTCATAAACGTAATTAATGCAATATCTCTCAGAACAGACAGTTACCTAATCAAACAATGATTCTCTCTCCAGATATGGAAGTTAATTCAAATTCAAATTCGAGTCAACCTTATCTCGAGATTTTTGGGGATATTTCCTTATTATATTCAACCGATTAGGAAGTGTAATTAAATCATGATTCTTTTCCTATTTTATAGCTTCCTAATCTGTAACAACTCTTCACATATAAATAGGGGTTAAAACCATTGTAAAAGAATTTAAGGGAGACAGCTGTGGACGTAGGCACACTTGCTGAACCACGTTAAAAATCCTGTGCATTCCTTGTTTGATTCCTAGTTCTTTATTGCCTTGTTCTTGTTTTCTGTGTTTTCTCACATTGATTGCAGGTATTGGGCATTGATTACCCATCGACTGAAAATCAACGTCGACAATAGTCAAACCTAATATAGCAATATTATAATTAATTAAATGAGCTTTTCATATCAGAAGTCATTATATAGTAATAAATACACACAGTACAAAACTCTATTATGTAATGGTGCTTATTAAGAAATGTTTTTTCAGAGATAACTCTACAATATGTAGAAGATAGCAAACAAAAACAAAGAAAAAATTTAATATTTTTAAATTATCCACTATGATATTTTTATTAATTTTTAATTGACATCATAAGATAGGAAGATTGTGAAGAACGAAAAAAGTAAGAAATATCAACATTAAATTACTATCAAAAAAGAACATAATGTACAAAAGAAGTAAGAACTGTATAACTATCTCCATTCTCTATATAAGAGCCTCTCCAATATTCTTATAGATTGTAAAAAAATTACATGTCATATAAGATAAATAAACATTGAGTTAAAATAAATTTTTCCAATATAATTATGTCAACATAACTATCTATTTGTAAAGAGTGTATTAAACAGTTTTGTCAGCAAATCTATAATTAATTAATTCTAACTTTCAAATGTAATTAAAATTGAATAAAAATGGAAACATTAAATGAAAAATATAGAAGCATTAAATGAAAATATATGAAGGTATTAAATGGAAATGCATGGAAGCATTGAAGAATAATTTTTTAATTTGATTATCTATAAAATGCTACCTATATCATGTGGAAAGTAAATATCTTGACATTGATGATATGATATTTTTTTTTTTCTAAAAAACAATCCATAAGAGTATTGGAGATGCTCTAACTCTAAGTGGTGGTACTTTATAAATCCTTAATTTATAACCGGTTTCTTAACGAGTTCATGAATTAATTTCATAAACCAGAGTATAATCTTTTAAAGCCTATATATATTAAAAAAACGAAACAAACAAAAAGGATTGGAAGAAGAATGTCAATGATCAGGAATATATAACACCTATCAACCTCATCTTATCAAATACAATATCATTAAAAACTAATTTCGGAAAACAAAACTCTAATAAACCCATTTCTTTTCAAATTTCAATATTAATTACCATGCCAGGTACTATAGCATATAAAAAATAGAACAAAAATAGGAGACAGTGGTCAATGTTATGTTAAGGAACGTTTGTTCCCAGTCACTTTAGTATATTATAATTTAAGGAGACAATAGCAAAAATAAAAATAATAATAATAATAACATTGTGGGTTGATGAATATACAATCAGTTATGGCAAGAAAAATAATTAATATAAACTTATATTGATCATGCATGCGTGCTATTTGATAAGAACTTGGCAATCAAAAATCAAAAGATGTGTCAATTTACTTCATTTGTAGATAACAGTCCCGCAGGGGAGACTGGTTGCGACTTTGTTAATTTTTGTTACCTGAAGTGCCGGGCTATTAGTACTATAGCCATGCATCATCCACTATGATGAACAAGATAAAGTAAAAATAATCATGCCCACATCTTCAAAGAAAAATGGGATGTATATTGTCAAGATAAATTATAATTGATAGAGTAAAAGCATAATAAACAATAAAATAAAATCCAACCAGTAAATATTCCATAAAGAACTAACACTCCTCTTATGTTCAAGACTCCATATCACTTGACGTTGTGCTGTCCATCTAATCAAAATAAATAGTTTATAGTTAGAATAATGCATGTGAGTACAAACTATAAATTAATATAATACTGATTCATCTTAATTGTTAATTTCGTCCAAACTTTAAAGGCTTACTTGTTCAAGTATCGACTGAGAATTGCCACTAGATTCAAGTATGGCGTTCCCATCTCTTGGAGTGGTGGATTTGTCTCCGGTTTTTTCAGTTTCTTTTGATAATGGGAAATAGGAAGATGTGTCACAGTCAGGATGATAAAACCTTTTAAAAGGAGAGCAACAAAATTTCCACAATCTTGTAATGACCCCAGATTTATCATGGACATATGATTTCAGGTCTTCATCGTTGGCATCCTCCATGCATATAACACAATCGTCACTGTTCGTCCCTCCGGAGACCAGTTCTGAGTTGTCCGCCCCGCGGGAGGCCTGTTCTGAATTGTTGTCCGTCGTACCGGCGACTTGTTCTGAATTGTTGTCCTTTCCTCTGGAGAGTATTTTTCCTTTTATTGCTATATCGAATCCTATTTTTAGTATAAAAGAACCAACGAAAAGACAAAAAAAAATGTAAGCATAGATGAACGGCCCCATCAGTATATAATAGATTGTTAGACAGAGGAGGTAAGATAAATGAGTAACAAAATAAATATCGAAAAAAATTTTGTCTTCCAGAGGAAAAGGTAAATCTTTCCGGTTCCGCATGAGGAAGAGGATGCGGTGGTGCTGCTGGTCGAGTAGAGAGGAGAGTAGAAAGAGGAGGAGAAGAAGTGGTATTTAATGGTATAAAGTCTCAAAAATAATGATGTTTGATTTGGATGACATAGACTCAAAGATTGAATTCGAGTTCTAGTCTATCACGTACACCATATAATAATAGGAATACTTTTATAAGATTTTCCTATAAATGATTAATATTTCACCTTTCCATTTTGGGTTTTTATTTTAATTTTATAATAAAAAAAAATATTTAATACAAATTTCACGTTGGCTGGTTTGATTATTAATTGAAATACGGAAAAGGTTGAAATTTTCTCTATAACAATTAAGGAAATGAGTAATATTAGGTAATTTATTGAAAGAATTTCCTTTTAAACTCTATATATATATAAGTTTTTTTAATTAAAAACTCTCAAATAATATATATAGATATATATTATTTCCTTATTTATAATAATAATTCTTTAATTATTATAGTGCATGTTAATTAGTATTAACATTATTTTCAGTTAATATTTTTTAGTCAAAATTCAAAATAAAAAATTGAAACTAGAAAGTCAAAAAATGTTGTTATTAGTATCCCAATTCAATATCTTCTTAGTCTAAGGAGTCGTTTGTTTTTTTATCTGAAGATTGAACAGTGCTGCTGAAGACTAAAAACTGAATAGTCACTGAAATCTGAAATCTGATAAATATGTTTGTTTTTTTTTTTCTCTTACCTCTGAATGTATAATAATCTTGTTTGTTTTTTAAAGTTAAAATTGTCTGAATATTAGCAATATGACATTTATATTTTTTTATTATTAGCTGTTAAGTAGTTTTATTTAATATGATACAAACAATTATAATAAATTATTTAACAAATATTAAAACATTTATATATATAATATTTTGATTCATAATTAAAATAAGATGAATTATTATAGTAGAGTCAATTAAATTTATATATTCAAATAAAAATAAATAAAATGGTTTATATTGATTTACTACTACAACAAAAATTGAAATTGTAAAGTAATATACATCGATAACAGGTTCAATAACAAAAAAAAAAAAAAAAAACCTTTGAGGTTCTATTATACATCGATAATAGATTCGATAAAAACTGAGATAAAAAAATAAAAAGAGAAACAAGAGGAGAAATTTTGAGGTTCTGTTATACACAAATAAATTCTCATCAATATACATAAACTAAAAACACTAATAACACAATAAAACTTTAAGTTTTAACAAATAAACACAATATGAGCTACTCCACAAGTAGATTAATAAAAAAAATCAATAAAGATTCTTACTGAAATTTGATTGGAGAAATATAGTAATCCAGTTATAGGAAAATTTGATGTTGAGATGTTTAGGGTTTTTATTTTTTAATGTTGTTTGTTAAAACATTAAAAGAAATTTGTATAATGTAAAACTAAGATAAACTTGGAAATATGTTATTTTAGGAAGGATAAACTTGGAATAATATATTTATAAATCATTAAGTGATTTTGTATTAAGTGAAAAGTCAAAAAATGTAACTTTTTTTTAAAATGGTTTTTGGGTTGTTTTAAGTGGTTTGACTACTTAAAAAAACAAACAAAAATATTTTAATTGGCCTAATTCAGCACCATTAAGTGTTAAGTATAAAAAACAAACAATTCCTAAGTAATTCAAATCTCATCGAGACTAGAGACAAGTTATGGCCTATGGGTGAGGAAATGGTTTGTTATTTCGCTTTTGAAAAAATAGAAAATGATCGTAGAGAACATTTTGTTTTACATTATTCAATGACAGTTAAGTTTAATTATTAAATAGTTGAAAAATAATGTTAATTTGTAACAACCATATTACTATATTATTTAAACAATAAATTTGGATAAAATTTTGAGTAATATAGCATCACTCTTAGTTTAATGTTTAAAGGTCTAAAATACCTATATTATTATTACAAAGAAATCTCACCATTATTAATAATTATATAAATCAAACAACCTAATCCCACAATAACCAAAAACTATATAAATCTAGTATTATGTTAATTTAATCTCTACTGTAGATATTATAAACATTGCAAATATTCTATTCTATATAAAAAAAGAGTTATATATTGTAAATATACTAAGAGGTATTATAAGGAAATTTTTTCATTTAATTTCCTAGAATCACGAGTTAGTTTCCTTAATTGTTATAGAAAAATTTCTCCTTTTTTATTAATAATCAAATATATTTTATGAAAGAAATAGACAGAATCCATTAAAATCAAAGATATTCATTATTCTTTATACGAAAATTTGAGAGTGAAACTAACCAATCAAAAATTTAATCAAGTATATTTCTTTTGGAAAGTTCAAATATCAATAAAAAATGTTAAACTTGATAGATGGTGGTTGTTTAGTCAAACTCTAATAACCTTTTGTTTTTTTCCTTTCTCATACGTTAAAACTTAAACTTCTCTTATAAAAAACTAAACACAAAAGAAAGTTAATAGGGAATTCTTACTCTTGTTTTTAATATTAATTTATACTTATGTTGTCCTAGTTAGGATTTATCTTGTAATTGCCCTTTTCCTTTTTCTAAGTTTTTGGAAATTATTAGGATTATATAATTTTTCAAACACAAAATGGGAATCACAAACCAGAAAATGGAGTTTCCGGTTTGAAAAATAGAAATCAAGATTTTCTAGATCTTCAATTTGAAAATGGATCCGAGAAATAAAATTTTATTATTACTTTGTTTTTTAAAGGAAAATAAAGTTTTTAATTTTAGGATATCGAGGGAGAGGAAGCTTTCCTAAACCTTCAATTTCAACGCAGCAATCAAATTGGGGAAATTTTTGAAAGAGCCTTTTGCGGCATGAAAATTGGCTCTTTATTAAGTAACAGTGTAACACTAAACAATAAAGTTGATACTATAGATAGTGGCTGTTCAATCAAACTCTAAGAGCATCTCTAATGCAAATGTGGATTGTGAAAAAATGGAGTGCCACGTAGGATAAATTGATAGAGAGTTAAAATTATCCACTCCAATGCAAACTTCTCTAATCACTATCAAGCTGACATGGTAAAATAAAAAATAGAGGCTATCAACCTCAATGTCTATTTCTAGATAGTCTTCTGGACAGCCATGTCAACCATAAATTATTGAAATTTTCATTAAATAATATTTATGGTAATTTACTTTAATGATATGTTATTGTTTGAGTTTTTATTATTGAAATCAATAAAATAGCATTGGAGAGCTCTTTTAAACTTGAATGTCTATCACTCCATATTTATGCCATGTAGGATACACATTTCTTTGACATTGATGATATATCTATTTTTTTAAAAAGACAATCCACATTTGCATTGGAGATGCTCTAATAAACTGCTCTTATACGTGATAAACTTGAAGTGAAATTCAACCTCAGAGTCTGCGTCCTGAATCAGACACCATCTATTGTTTTCTCTTTATCTATAGTTATTATCAACTTCTACCTCTTGTCAGATTCTGAAAAACCTTATATCATTAAACACCACTCACGCTTCTGTCTCTCGTCTCCATATCTAGTCAACCAGCAGCACTGCCGTATCCTGTTCGTCATGTCGTTCCTCTCTATCTATATTTATTATCTCCGTCTACCTCTAGTCTGGCAATGTTTAATTCATACTTGCGCTGTTATTCTTTCTACAGTGTTCTTTATACCACTCTGCTTCACACCGCCCTGGCTACAATGCATATTGTTTTACATTATTGGTTTTTGTCTCACTGCACCTGTAGCATTCTTCTTGTTACCAAAAATACGAAGCAATTTAGAACAAGTCTCGGAAGAAGCGGACAACAATTCAGAACAAGTCTCCCCGGACAACAACTCAGAACAAGTATCTGGCGGGATGAAGAGTGTTATATGCATGGAGGATGCCAACAACGAAGACCTTGAACCATATGTCTATTTCCAATTACCAAACAACACTGAAGAAACTGACAACAAGTCCAAAAGATGGGAAGGCCATACTTGAATCTAACGGCAACTCATTGCAACCGCAATCCCAGTCTACACTTGAATAAGTAAGTAACACCCTTAGGAGTTCGGATCACAAAAACAACAATCAATTTGAATCATTATTATATTCATTTATAGTTCACTCACATGTATTATTCTAATAATAACATGTTTTTATCAGGTGGACAGCAGAACGTCGTCAAGTGACGTGGAGATCTCTTCATATCATGGAACTTTTATTTATGATATTACGTAGTTGGGTCTTTTTTCTTCTGCTTTTAGATTAAATTATGCAAATTTATCTGGCTTTATAATGACAAAAGCTATCTATTATGATGATGATGGATGACGAATTTTTGGAATTGAGATTTAGAAATTCTTGTTTTGTATTATAAATTTTAATCAAACTTTTTAATATTTATACTTACTGTTACTAGCCAGTGAGACTGTCTTCCCCTATAGAATTAGGAAAACAAATTCTCAATTCATAGTATGGAATTTTGTGCTTACAGCCTATTCACCATGGTTATTTATTTTAGTTTAGGTTGTGATTATTTTTTGTGCTTTGCAATTGAATTCTCATTTATATCAAAAGAGTATTGTAAATTTAGCTACAACAAATATTAATTAGGAAAACCTAGCATCGAAAAGACAAAAGCTGGAGGCTGATTACTTACATAAGATGTGCTAATTTTGATATCCTATGTTTGGCACATTTTAGTTGGTTGTACCTATCTTGAATTAATGAATCTAGGCATAAAAACGGTGATGTTAAATAATTTCTCAAAAGTATAAGTGGAATGATATATTATATGGTCTCAAAGATCTATATACTACCTCACTTTTGATGTTAGTATGTTTTAGACATGGTGAACATTTGTATGAATCTACCTGAGGAAAACTGACAGTGTTATAAATTGTTTCAAATTCATTTTCAGTTTTTCTTTTCTTACCCTTTATATATATATATATATATATATATATTTCAATGAGTATAAATCCAAAGAATTTTAAGTTTAATAAAATTTTAAGTTACTATTCCTATATATATGTATGACCAGTGTTTAAATAGGTTAATTATATTATTTAAATTTAAAAGTTATAAGTATACCATGCTCAATAGGAAATACATTACCTATGATCCAAATAATTAAAAAAAAAAAAAAAGACTCTTAAAATAATTTTGAGATAATTTTTGAGATGCACTATAGAGATTACCAATGGAAAGCAACACATGGTAGGAAATTAAAGAAGTCTATGGCCGCGGATTGAAATTTTTTATCCAATCATAGTTTAAAAATACAATAGGTTTGACTGTACACAATAAGGCGTGAGGAGTGAGGTCTGGTCATTGGTGTATTGCAGAGAAGAAAAACCAAAGAAAATACAATAGTTTTAGGGCTAAAATATTATAGGGATAATCTCACCTTCCCCTTTGTAGTTCGATGTATTTGGTAATGACTCTTCTATAGTTTTAAGAAATCTTATTTGACTCTGTAGCGTTACTGCCATGATTGAAATAACCGAAATGATTAAAATATCATTGTGGTTTTGTCATTTTATATTAACAATTAAATTTTGATTTTTAGCGTCAACCTTAACAAAAAGAATTTTTTTGATATTTTTATATTCTACATAAGGATTTGATCTATTCATAAATCGACAGGAGAAATATTAGAGATTTTCAAAAATACTAAGGATTTTGATTATTATGTTAAACTATAGAGGAAAAATAGGATTATCGCAATATTATATCCCTAAGTATAAATAAGTCTTTCAAAGTGACCAACTATGGAATTTTGTGAGGTTCGAAATTTTTACCCATTTCAAATTCATATCATTTCCAATTTTGAATTAACTTTTTTCTTTCAATACCTTTTGTATTTTTAATAAATTATTTTTCTTATTAAAAAAATTTAATCGAATTATGGGTTATTAAAATTTTTAGTCAAGACGTCAACTTGTTGTTGATGTATGTAATAATGTAAATGCCTATATATTGAAGATGCCAACAAGGCATTAAATGGGGGTGTCATCATCTTCAAATTTCATTACTTTGTTAGCCAATATTTCTAATTAATTATTCTGCGGTGCCAAAATGTCCCATTTATAAAATCAATTTTGCAATTCATATATTTTGACGTTCATTGTGAATTAGCTTACCATTTCAATAATTAAATATTAGTTATTTTTATTATCGTTATTATTAAAAAAAAAAAAACTGCTTAAGTTTTGATGAAGTTTAACCAAAAAGATTTTGTAAAAGTTAGCTAAACATTGCTCTTTATTATCAAAAGAGCAAATTACAATTTAGCTTACTGGTTGAAAATTTATATTACGTAGAGTCACATTTTGTGATTTATTATAATTTAGTCTATCGTTGTTAAAAAATCTTTATTAAAATTAATTGAGGTAGAGATAACATTGTCTTTTGATCTTATTTTTAATTTTCTATTAAAATAAATTAAATAAAAAATTAATTTGTTGAACTAACTCAAATTTCATTTAGGTTCTGAATGAACCCCAATTCATCTGGGTTCAAACGAACCTATATTCGTTCTAAAGCCCACTCACCCAGATTTCATCTGGGTTCTATTCAAGCCCAGATGAAATCGAGGTTATTGAACCAATTCGGATTCATTTGGATTGGATTTGAACGTAGATGAAATTTGGATTCGAAGAAACAGGAAAGGAGGAGCCAGATGAAATCTAGGTTCAATTTGAACCTTGATGAAATTTGGGTTCAAAGTAGAGGAGAAAGAGGAGAAGAAAGATGAAGAAGAAGAAGAAGAACAAAAGAGGGAGAGAGATAGAGAGAGACACAAACCATTTGGGTTCATCTTATTTAAATTTAAATTTATTTATTTATTTTTTCAAATTGATCTTCATCGTCCATCCTCAAATGGACGATGAAGATCTAATGAAAAAATTTATTTCATTTTTTAATTTTTCAAATTAATCTCCATCGTCAATGTGAAGATCGATGGTGAAGATTTGATAAATTTTTTTATATATTATTTAATTATTAATCATTTTTAATTTATTTTTAAAAAATAATTACAAAGGTGAGGGCATTTTGGTCTTTATATCAATCTTCGGTTAAGTCTAATGGAATTTTATACCGGTGATAGGCTAAATTGTAATAAATCATAAAATGTGACTCTGCCTGTAATAAATTTCCAATCAATTTGCTAAATTGTAATTTGCTTTTATCAAAAATAGAAGAAATCTAAGTAAATTAGAATGTGCCTCTTCAATCAAATGAAACCCCTCTCCATCTTGCTAAAGAGCTAGGTCAAATAAAATGCTGAAGTCTAAAATTGATGTTTAACAATTAACACAAAAAAAAAAAAAATGTTAGCTAAATGTCATATAAACTTCTTCACATGCTAAAGTTTTACTTGGAAATGAAAAGTGACTTATGCTTTTATATATATAAAATTATAAATAATGATTTGTCATCAAATTGGTTGTGTAGGAGACAACACCACTCCTATATTTTCCCTTATATGGCTTAAACAAAAACTGGGACCTACTTTTCCTCTCCACCTGCTGCCACTACCAGTTATACTAGAAATTCCGTCAACTTTATCAGGGCAAGTCGGTTACTCAACAGAATTTTGTAACATACAACTAAAGTTATGCTGCTGCAATACTGCATGCAATTAATATGTTTTCAGATTCATAGTGCGTTCTCAGCCACCAATTCAATTATTAGTTACAAATTTTTTATTTAATTTTTAAAAAACAATATTGCAGCGCATTGAACGAAAAGAAATCATTTAATATGCATAGAAAATTTTGAAAAATTGCAAGTACTACTTTTTTTTTTCCTCTTTTGAAAATTATTCCATACATGTCTTATAGTGATATCTCTGTTTTCTAGTTTGGTTACATTTCTCATAATAACAAGAAATTAAGTATTATTTTTGTCATTTACCAAACTAAAACAATAAACTATTTGTTGAAATCCCTGGTTCACATTAAATTTATATGTTAAAGGATTTGGGCAATCAAGTATATTAATATAAAAGTGTTTTACAAAATCTTAAAGAGATGTTTGAATATTGGTATTTTATACCAAAACAAACATACAAGTAAAACCATAAATAAAACCTTTCAAAAAATATATCAAAAAGAAATAATCATCAACTTTTCTCCTTTAATTTTTTCACATGAAGACATTTGATTGATGATGTGCTTTTGTAGTTGAAAATTTAAAATTTATTGTTCTGATTTACTGTAACAATGGTAATCAGGGAAGAGGAAATTAATGGCTTTGTTAATTCTATTAACGTGTTC
The DNA here is from genome assembly GCA_019925255.1 of Litchi chinensis. Lineage (NCBI taxonomy): Eukaryota > Viridiplantae > Streptophyta > Magnoliopsida > Sapindales > Sapindaceae > Litchi > Litchi chinensis. Next base: position 20,926,813 of record CM034472.1, on the reverse strand, counting down.
AAAAATTTGGATTGAGAACAGTCCCAAATTTGTACTAGAAAATATAGGAAAATCAGTCTGATTAAGAGTAAAATAAGAATGATGTAAATCAACATTTTCATCTTTACCCAACCACGACCCAAATGGGTTTTCAATCTTCGTCCTAAACTCGAATTAGCTTAGGGCTAGATGCCCCAAACATAACCCAATTTCAGCTGGTTTAATATATATATATATATATAGATATATATATAGACACACGCACAAAAAAATTTTAAGATGTAATATATTTTAAGATCACACTCAAATTTTAATTTTCACTTAAATATAAATATATATTATGTTAAAAAAGCATTTTTAAATTTAGACATACACCTAAAGTCTAACATACCTTTATAAAAAACTCAAACATAAACTGAAATTTAATTGAATTTCATGAAAAACTAATAAATCTTAAATTTAAACAACTACATGAGTACCACTTAAACAACATAACATTCATTAAACTTTATATGACAATGCCGATCTATTAAAATATCGTCTAAAATTCCATTGAAACATTTCCATTATTTGCAGATACACTTTGTTTGAAAATATCTTATAACACTATATTAAATAAACGTAATAGTAATGATGATGACGACAAAAACATTAATATATAGTAAAAAACAACAAAACGAGTAACCAGGTCAGGATAAGTAAAAAAGTTTGACTAAAACCCTATATGAAAAACTAATCAAAACAAAAGTTTTGATCAAAATCCGACCCGCTCTCTGGTTTTATTGTTTCCAACTCACCCTAAATGACGTGGGTCCTACCGGTTTGGGGTGGATCTGCTAGTTGAGACTTTGACACTTGTTATTCCTTACTCATATATGAAATAGTATATGGTTTGCATCACTCAGTAAGAAAATAAAATAAGATTGTGAAGTCCGTAAATCCTAACTGCATGAATTCCTATCATGGGCTTCATTTAACTGACCGATAAAAATTAGTTGATTATTACACAAATATACTATTTATATTATATTTGAACAAATATTTAGTGAAGTGAAATGTATATTCTTCGATGTAATAGAATCTTTCTCTTTTTAAAGAGTGAAAGAACCAAATTTTAGATTCAAAGTAAAGTACTGTTAAAGTTAAAAATTTTAAAAAATAAAAAAGAAAAATAAAAAGGCTTGTTGATGTTTGTTTTTTGACATTAAGGTTTGTCGATGTCATATTACAATATATAGTTTAACATGCCAAAGGTTGATTTGGAAAGGGTTTTCTTCTATTGGGCAAACAAAAGCTGAAATACTTTCTTCCCTTTCTACCAATTTCAGAGGTGCCACTAACAAGGTACACCACCATGGCAAAGTCGGCTACTCATATAGTACAATAGACCTGTGGTATAGCATACTACTCATAAAGTACATAGTGGATTTACAATAAGGTTAATTATTACCTTTCCCCTCATCCTTCGGTATGAAGTATTTTTTTTTATTTGTTTGTCTCTCTATTAAAAATTGAAAAATAATGATATAAAGTTATTTATTTTTGTCATTTAGCAATATAATAAACAATTTGTTAAAATTCCTGGTACAAAATATCTCTTTTCTCTCCGTACGAGTAGCTAAAACGCTCGTTCCTTCTCTCTCCTCTCGTCTCTCACTCCATTTCTCTTCTGCCTTTCATTGTTATTTCACTCCAGCTCTCTGCTCTGCCTTTCCATTCTCTCATTCTCACTCCAGCTCTCTTCTCTGTCTTTCCGTTCTCTCGTTCTCACTCCAGTTCTCTTCTCTGTCTTTCCATTCTCTCGTTCTCGCTCCAGCTCTCTTGTCTGATAAGTCACTATGGACTTGAATGAGCCTCTGCTAGAACAGGAGGGTGTGGGGCATGAACAACCACCGCCATGGTGTAACTTACTTGAGGTAGTTTTCTTGGTTCTTGGTTCTTGGGTTTCTTGGTAGTTTTCTTGGTTCTTGGGTTTCGTGATTTTTTCGTTCCATTACTAGAACAGGAAAGTGTGGGTATGTGGATTTGCTTGTGTGTGTGTGTGTATGTACCGTCCCTCGCTTGGTCGCTGGTTGGTATATACACACATGTGGAGAAATACACACACACACATATATATATTCACTTGCATATTTTTGAGATCGCGGGTCGCTGGGTGGTATATACACACATGTGGAGAAATATATATATATATATATATATATATATATATACACACACATGCACGCACGCGTGTATAGCCAACAGATCTACACACACATATATATACACTTATGTGTGTGTGTATATATGAGTGTAGATATATATACAACGTGTATAGCCAACTGATCTACACATATATATATACATACATGTATGTGTGTGTATATATATGTGTAGATATATATATACAACAAGCTGTAAACATGTATATATGTAGATATATATACAACAAGCTGTTCGTGTGTTGTATATATATGTGTGTGTGCACAGCCAACTGTACGTGGTTATGTTTCTGGGTTTTTTTGAAACTTTTCTGTATGTGGTATTTTTGTTTCTGGGACATTTTTGCTTTTACAGATGTGCTTTTTTTGTTTTTGTTTTTGTTTTTTTTGCTTTTATGTGTGTGTGTGTATATATATGTATATGTATGTGTGTGATATATATATATATATATACAAGAAGCTATGGACAGCGTATAGCCAACAGATCTAGACACACACACATATATGTATACACATATGTATGTGTGTGGATATATATACAACAAGCTGTTCCTGTGTGTGCATATATGTGTGTGTAGATATATATATATATATATATATATACACAACAAGCTGTTCGTGTGTGTGTGTATATACATATGTATGTGCGAGTGTGTACAGCCAACTGTACGTGGTTTTGTTTCTGGGTTTTTTTTTTTTTTTTGTTTTTTAATGAAACTTTTCTGCTTATGGTTTTTTTTTTTGTTTCATGTGTTTTTTTTTTCGCATTTATGTTTTTGTTTCCACTGATATGAGAAAGTTTTTGTTGGGTTTTTTGGGAATATGTTTTTGTTGGGTTTTTTCGACAGGAAGTTTTTGAAGTTGAAAAAGTAGCTAGTTCTTTGGAAAGTGAAAAGTTTCAAAATTCAATCACAGTTTCTTACTTTACTTTGTTGTATGTGTGTACGTGTGTGAATGTTTTAGCTTTATATGTGCATAGAATGATTGATAATGAATGATTCATTCTGAATGAATTGAGTATTTGGAGCAAAAGTGATAATTTTGTTAAATATATGTAAGATTTTATATGAGCTTCATGGTTGCATGGCCATTAGAAGGAGAAAAGAAGAAGAAGAAGAAACGTAGGCTGACGTTTTTTTTTTTTTTTTTTTTAAATTGTAAATATTTTAGGCTGCGAGAAAGGAGTCTTTAACGAGGACTGAGGAGATTAGACTTATTTTTGCTGTTAGAAATATATATGCATATATATATATATATATATGATATGATATATTTTAAAATTGATTTTATATGAGTTTCTTGGTTGTATGGCCATTAGGAGGAGAACAGAATATATGACATACGTACACACACATACATACAAATATATATGTATATGCATATGTATATATATATTTGTATGTATACATATACATACATATAAACGCACGTACAACCAACGGATCTAGACCAAGAAACGAGTTGAAAAACATCATATCACATCCATTATCCATATTGTAGCTTAGATTTGAAATACTGTGTATTCATATTGTATTTCAATTTGCATATATGTATCTATGTGTGTTTGGATAAAAAGGGCACTCAAAAGTCAAAACTCATATATATATATATATATATATATATATAAGTATATAAATATATATATATATAGGCGCGTTTTAATTATATATATGTATGTGCAGGTGGAGATTTGGTTCCTGATTCTTTCGATCGTCTGGCTTTTACAGCCGTCGTTGTTTCAAACAACCTGGCTATTGTATGGCCCATTTATTAATATGGTAAGATTTATGGGATATATTGTTTGTAAAAATAAGTAACTTTCAATTTAGAGTTTCTTATAGTTTAAAATATTTTAAAAGATTTATATATATATATATTCTATCCAAAATTTTGAAAAATGTATTATAATCTAGTTATTTTCACTTTAGGCTTTTAATAATTTTATCAGAATCTAAGTGTTTCAAAAAATACATGTTTTAAATATATTGAAAGAACTTTTTTTTTTTTTCACCTGAAACTAATGAAATTCACTATTTAATTTTGCTTTTTCGGTTCTGATGTATACATATTTTGATGTAACAGATATTTGCTCTTTGGCTATGGACGAAAAACTTGGAGTTATTCTCTTTTGCAAATGTGGATCTTCAAAGAGATCTACATTTAGGGCCTCAACGTCTTCCACCTGATCATATATTTCAGATAATAAATTTAATATTGAGCTCTTAATAATTTATAGTTGTATTATTTTATTATATTTTTAATGGAACTAATTTTTTTATTTATCAAACAATTTTTTTAATATTTTAGTGTATCCGAAAGATGATGTGGGCTGGCATGTTGGCTTTCTTCGCACATTTTTTGTTCTATTCATACTCAAAGAGTGAGCAGTGGGCTGCCTTAACACCGGTATAAGATATTAAATTTTTTTGATTAATATCGAATGTTTTAACGCTATAACATACTCATAGGTTTTGATATTTGCACTTTTCTTGAAATTAACCTAAGTTCAAATCTGAATATTGCAGGCGATTTTATATATTGCTATTGCAGTAATTTCGATCATTCCTTGCGGTTCTCGATATCACGACGCACTTGTCGATCTGGGAGGCCGATTATATCGAAATATTTTACTATGCTCCACCGAGGTAAGTTTGTCATACTATTAACTACTGTTATTTTATTTTATAGGTAGTCAAAATTTATCAATATAATTATTAATTATATGTTGTATGCTGAATACAGGATCCTCAATTTGCAAACACCTTTGTAGCCGACATAATGACATCTATGATGAAGGTATGTGTGCTATTGAGTAGTTAGGTGCATTATTGATTTATTCATTAAAGTTTGTTGTTATGGGTTTATATCAACTATTGAGTGTAATTTTGAATTTAAGTAGATTTTAAATTGAATCGAATATTAATTTAAATTATTTCGAAAATCAATTTGTAGGTTAACCTTGTGTATTTAATGGTTTTTAGGCATTTTTATATATAAATTTCAGTAAAATGAGTCAAGGCAAGCCATGTCACTTTGCCCTAAATTGGTTTGGGTGTGGGCTGGACATCAAAAAGCGGTTCTGAGCACCGGTTGAATGAATGGCAGCCTACGTTAAATGAGTTTTGGGTTTGGGACATCTCAATCTGGCCCGAACCAACTAGTCACCATGCTTAATTATAAATGCATACAATTTGTTAGCAAACAATTATGAACGAGCAAATTGCACTAATTTTCCCTGATCATATCCATAATTGCATTTAACCTTGGATTATTACTTTATTAAGCTGACATTTACTTTAATTTAACTAACAACCGCCCACTTCTAGTTAGTTAGTAATGACAGATTGCAATTTGGTTATTTTCGTTTGGTTATTTTCTGTTCCCATTAATTGATTAAAGAATGAAAATGTTTGGCCATTGCAATTTGGCACATCTTCCACAAAAATCTTCGCACTTCACTAAAGCCTCACCCCATCACCATGCCATTGTTGTTGCCCTGCCCCTTACTATCGCCTTGCCTAGCACAACAGTAGTGGCCCTGTCATCCTTGTTTGCATTGCACCCTTATCTAAGTATAATTCATGACATTACATGCAATATTTTCCATGAGTTGTTTTGTTAGTATATTTTACTTGTAATTGTCAAATTATTACAGGTGTTCGTGGATATAGGTAGCTTATTGTGCCGTGTGGCTTGTGACCTGGTAAGATTTTGTTCTGGTAGTACCATATATATTAGCTCAAGACTAATGCTAGAGTACATAAAAAATTTGTCCATATGTTAGGCTTGGAAGACGTGGCAATAAGGCAATTTTCCTTTATGTGTTTATTTTACAGGTAGCATTTTGTGGTGTGGTTACGGGGGCTATGTAGCAAGTTTTTTCCTAATTTTGCCAAATCTGATCTGCCTGTTTCAGTGTATTCGACTTCGGCGTGATGTGCGCAACATCATTTATGGTAAGTTCTCTTTGCCGTTATGTATACAATCTCGGGTGTTTATTTTATGAAGATGTTTACTCTACATGATTGATGGATTCTCTTCGATTTTAATTTAGTTTTATTATTATTATTATTATTTATATTGAACTAGTTAATTGAGTTATTGGAATCACATCCAACTCTGCATCCTTATCAATATATTCATCATGTAATATTCATTTAATAATAGGTCCAATTTAATAATTTTCCATTTATCTAATATTCATTTAACGAGATTATACTGTACTGATTTTATTTCCTCTTGATTTCAGCCGTCAAATATTTGCTTGTTATTGTTGTGATCTGCCTTTCAGTATTGCACTTCGGTGACTGGCCATTTGGCAGCCAAGACTCCTCTGCTAGCCCAACAAAGTTCTTTACTTGGGTTGGTTTCTGTTTTTGCAGTTCCCTCTATTCTATATTTTGCGATGTCCGTTTAGACTGGAACACCAGGTGAATTGATTTTACACCACTTAAACCTCGTTTATTATCATGTGAATCATTACAAAATAATTATGGTCATAAATAGACCTTAGCTTAACTTTGAAACAAGTACTCTAATATGTGAACCTGTAGGATTTACAAAATGATGTACTTATGCTATTATTCACTTTTTGCAGCCGTTTTGATGAGTTCTTCACTTCGAACCCGAATATTCCATTTTACAGCTGTCCGAAATTGGTAAGATTCTATATGCTTTTTAGTGGTACAACAAAAATAGAGGAAATTTTCTTTTTAGTTAGTTATCTTGTCGTAATTATTGAATGGATTTGCAGGGATTTGGTTGGGTGATGCTTTCCAATGGCGCTATTCGATGTTCCTGGCTGCTGAAGGTTGCTCTCCCTGCCTCATATCTACTCGACTTTTTAGTCACTTTTTTTGAGGTCTACAGAAGATTCCAAGGCACCATCTTCCGAGTTCTCAACTTTGTCAACCAGCAAAATGGAACACTAGCAGGAATACAGGAGCAGAACCAGCAAAATGAAGATGAGGAAGGACCTGCTTCAGTGCATCCTGGGCCAGCTGAAACAGAGGAGCAGAACCAGCAAGATGGAGACGCGGAAAAGGGACCTGCTCCAGTGCATCCTGGGCCAGTTGAGATAACTTCGGCGAACTAAGGTTTTGTTAGATTCACCCTACTTGGTTACTTTGATGCGATTTCTAAAAGAATTGAGTACCTTTAGCTTCTGTAGAGCAAGAATGGAAAAAGTAGGCCTAAGTCATGTGCACTTTATTTACTAGAAATCTACTCATAATTGAGGTTAATTCTAGAGAAAAGACAATTTTAATTCTTCAGATAGGAAACATCAGCGAAATTTTGTGTCAAGTAACGTTCATCTCAAGGGCAATATCATTTTGTTATTAATTTCAACATTTTCTGCACAACGGAAACGATTCTATTAGCAGGTTGAGAGCATCTCCAGTTATCCCATCATCCTGAGGTTCAACTAACAAAAGTATAAAACACAATCCTTTTAACTTCGGGTGAAGGTATTTATATATCATACAATATCACACCGTGATAACACCAAATATGTATGTTTGTGTGCCTATACACATATCACATGTTAATTCACCAAGATTTAAGAAAATAATCGCAACATTTACCTTGTCTTTGACCAAACCACCTGATGTGAAAACCCCTGCACTTTCCAAAGCCAAAAGGATCTTTTTCTGCAGAGAACACTCCATGATTTAGCACAAGAAGCAAATGGCAATTATAAATCAGTAAGAGCTTGCCAAAGGAGATTTATATTATATCAAGTCACTAGCAGTTAACATAGCAACAAAAACATTTGCCAAATGTGCTAGCACAAAAGCAAAAATAGAGGTCTACCACTGTGTGACAAGTTTTAAAGAGTTTCTAATATCTGTGTAAACTAGAAACTATATGCTGTTATTATTGGAGAAAAGGATTATCACTTTCCAAGTAGTTTTGACAACTTGAAACTCAGGCACTTTAATGCAGGATGGTCCCCAACAATTTCTGCCGTTCTGGTGGGAATCTTATATCAAGACCCAAATGCCACATATTTCTGCTATCAATTATTATCCAACACAAAGAAAATACTATATGCTAATACAGACAAGTATAAATTGTCAGCTATTGGTGCTCCCACAAAAACAACGTAAAATATGCAATGGCCAACAATAAAGTTCATTTATTCATGAGGCCATACGTTTAGGCAAAATTGAGGGTAACAAAAGAACTACAACATGATAAAGTTATAAGAAACAAGGTTTGAACGCACTTCGCTTTCATCATCAAGAACTCTTTCCATGAGATAAAGATCACAGAACTCTTTGTGATCTCCAACAACACCTCCAGCACAGAGGGCCTTACAGTTGCTTGGTGCTGCAAGTAACAAAATTAATCAATTTCATCCCTTCTGTAACTCTACATCTAGCACAAAGATCACATAATGGCGAATCTTACTGCTTGAAGCTCCTCTGGAATGCTTTCCTCCAGTACTACTCCAAGCAAACGACAAGTCACCTACACAAAATAAGGCATCCATTATAAATAATTTAATGCGAGACTTCAAAATTCCAATCTTGGCTTTGCACAACAACTCAAAATTGCATTATTTAAACTATCTGGCTTCCTAAGCTATTAAAATTGCAGCACATCCCCAAATGATGAGTGCCAACTAGATACATTAAAGTGCTTTTGTTAGCAAAAAGATATGCAGTAGGTGTTGGGAGAAAAAATCACACAAACACAAACAAATCACACAGCGAAACTTTTTCTCCTCTAGATGAATTATGCAGGAAAACCACTAAGTAGAACACATATACAATCACCAAGTCAATTTTTACGTGGAAAACCTCCTAATGTGAGGAGTAAAAACCATGAGACCTTAGTCCACCCAAAATCTCCACTAATAATCAATCATGAGAGTACACAATCTGTTCCAACATTAACTAGGAACAAAATCAAGCAGCAATTATCTAGATTCCCTAATAACACAAAATTAAGGTTTAAATTACAAGTGAAGAGAAAGAACAAACTCAGCGGGTCTGTTCTGAACTGTGCCGCTCTCTGTCGGAAGCTCCAATTCCGATCTTCACCGTCCAGATTGTAGTACCACGAGTTCTGAGTATACAGTCCAAATTTGAGGTCGATCCAACGGTGAACAAAAGAGATATCATTCTTCCAAAAATACTGCACAAACAGATACCGATTTCCTGACAGCACTAATTCGGCCTCTATAAATCACGTCTGCCAACTCTGTTTACAATCGTCACCGTTCAGAATCAAAGTCCTGAAGAGATTAACGTGCTGTCCAAATTTCAGCACGATCCAACTGTTGATAAAGAAGATATCACAGTAATTCCGAGACTGTATGGGATGATTTTCTTGGCAGAAAATCTACACTTTCTTTTTCTCTTCTTTCTTCCCACTCGATCTTCTCTCTTCACAAACAATTCTTTGCTGCCTACAAACTCTCTACAGCCACTCTTACTACCTCTTTTTTTTTTTTTTCTATTTTTCTCTCTTCACTTAAAACCCTAATAACATTAGGTTTATCTACTAGGATTTCTTATTTATTGGACTTGTTGGGCCTCAACATAAGAGGGAACCCAACCCAACAGTAAGTGGTTAAGACAATTGAGATCATGAAACAAAAACTCTCATTTGTCATTGTCCAGTACATAGCATGAATTTAGGCTAAATAAAATCAAGATGCAAGCTAAAATTACTGTAAAGGTTGAGGCCCACTCCAAAAGATACATTTCAGTGGTGGATAACATTTCAGGGCATTGTGATTGTAATTGTGTTCATGTGATGAGAATTTGGTGAGCGGTTTTGAGACATTTTGAGTGGTGGCAACATTATCTAGTTAGTGACCCGGGTCATTAGATGGGTTTTTGACTCATGTCATTCGTTGACAGTCAAAGCTAACGAGCAAATGGTGTCCATTGGATGGTTCGATGTTCTTGATTTCTGTTGTCCGATATTTGTTTGAAGGATGAGGATGGATGACCAGACATCATAACCTTAGGGGGCCGTCCCATTCCGATTGGTTATGTTTACAAATGGCGTAATGACAAATGCGCCCCTAAAATATTGTGTGTTGTTAAATTTGCCTTTCTCAGTACTTATACTAATTCTATCTTTTGCATATTTATTAAAAAAATTTAAAAAGACAAACAAATTTCGTTGTTAGAGAAATCTATTAGTGGACGAGTTGATGTTGTGATGGAGGTCCTCCATCTCACATACATCTATCATAGTGAGAAGGTGTAGCATGGAGGTCTCACGTGCACTATTGGAGGTTGCAACCTCCATTCATGGATGTTGCAAGACTTATAGTCACGGTTATGTCGTAATTCACACTGAATCACGACAATAGTGTATTGTCATTACTTATTTTTTCTTTCTCTTCTTCTTCTTTTTTTTTTTTTCCCTTTTTTCCCTCATTATTCTTTTTCTGTTCCTCCTTTCCCTCTTCCACCTCTAGTACTCCTCTAGGCAACTTTTTATAATTTGCACTTTAAATGTTGAATTACAATTGTTTGAGTGTCAAAAAATTTTAGTGAATTAAAATGTGCCTCTTCAATCAAATGACACCCCACTCTATCTTTGAAAAGAGCTAGATCAAATAAAATGTTAAAGTCTAAAATTGATGTTTAACACAAAAAAAATGTTAGCTAATGTCATATAAACTTCTTAATGTGCCAAAGTTTTACTTGGAAATGAAAAGTGACTTACTCTTCTAAATAATGACATGTCATATAAATAATGACTTGTCCTTAAATAGGTTGTGAAATATGCATGGACATAAGTGAAATGCTATTAGTAATACTAATTAATTACTGAAGAAAGGCCATGAAACTAAATTTTAAGTAAAAAAATGAAACTACACATTGCATGGGAGTGTTGTTATTTGGCTATTTGTTCACATAAAAAATAGGACACGAACAATTCATCTGATAGGAGAAATATTTGGTCTTGGATGTAACTTTCATGGTATATCTTCTTTTAAGCCATGTTATGTCGTTAGTATACTCCAGTATGCATATTCTTATATTATATTGTATAATTTGATTAAATGATATTATAATTTGAAAAATTGAATTAACTCGATGCACTATCCAAATTAGTAGCCATGTCCAATCTGTTTGTTCTCTCAGGAGAGTTTGGTGCATAGGATTGGATTGAACTATTTTAAAAAATGGGATTGGATTATATAGGATTGGATGATTAAATTAGTACTATGATAAAATGGGATTGGATTGTATAGGATTGGATGATTAAATTAGTACTATGATATGTTTGGTACAGGATTAAAAATCATACAGTCAATTGTTTGGTGTAGTATAGGATTGGATAAAATTAATAATTTATATTTAATATTTTGACATTGATAGCATAACGCTATTTTTGAAAAAAAAAAAAAATAGTTGTTGCATTGTTTGCATTTGGTTTATTGTAGCATAAATGATCTCCGTAATAATAAATATTCAATTATCAATGCTTTGATTGTCGATTCTCTTGGTCTATAGTTAGCTATATATGACTAACTGTGTATTTCTGCATTATGCATTGTCGTTCACAAATTCATAAAACTTAAGATTCATTACAATTTACAATACATATATAATTATTCTTACATTATAGATTCATGAATTACAAAACAATATTCAACATATAGAGAACTGAACATATGTACACAAAAAATAATTAACTCTGCAATCATACAACAGTAATATTGAATGTATGAAGCTCGCTATAATATATAATATACACATATACTATACTCAATGGTATTATAATTAATTAAATGAGTTTTTCACATCAGAAGATATAATTTAGTAATAAATACACGAGTTTGATAACCTTATTGATTATGGAAGTTTATCTATCAATTGTAAGAGTAGTTATTAAGAAAAATCCAATAGTTGTTGAAGAAAATCCAATAGTTGTTATTGATAAGTAACATTACCTAACCAGTAAGATAGAATGATATTATAATTAATTAAATGAGTTTTTCATATCAGAAATCAGAATTTAGTAATAAATACACACTACAAAACTTACAAAATGTTTTTTTTTGGAGATGACTCTATAATAAATAGAAGATAGCAAACAAAAGCGAAATAAAAATCTGATATTTTTAAATTGTCCATGATGAAATTTTTATTAATTTTTAATTGACATCATAAGATAAGAAATTTGGGAAGAACAAAAAAAGGAAGAAATATCAACATTTAAAATTACTATCAAAATGGAAACTAAATGTACAAAAGAAGTAAGAACCGCATAACTATTTCAATCCTCCATGTAAGTGGTGGTATTTTATAAAATCTTAATTTATGACTGGTTCCTTTACGAGTTCATGAATTAATTTCATGAACCAGAGTATGGTCTTTTAAAGCATATATATATATATATATATATGGGGATTGGAATAAGAATGTTAATGATATAAATGCAGGAATATATAACACCCATCAACCTTATCTTATCAAATACAATATCATCAAAAACTAATTTCGAAAAACAAAACTCTAATAAACACTTTTTTTTTTTCAAATTTCAATATTAATTACCATGCCAGGTACTATAATATATAAAGAATAGAAGAAGAATGAGGGATAGTTACTTTATAAAAAAAAATGGGGAGATAATTGTCAATGTTACGTTAAGAAAAGTTTATTCCTAGTCACTTTAGTATATTATAATGTAAGGAGACAATAGCAAAAACAATAATAATAACATAGCGGGTTGATGAACATACAATAAGTTATGGCATGAAAAATAATTAATATAGACTTGTATTGATCATGCATGCATGTTATTTGATCAGAACTTGGCAATCAAAAATCGAAAGATGTGTCAATTTGTACTTCTTTTGTAGATAAGAGTCCCTGCAGGAGAGACTGGTTGCGACTTGGTTAATTTTTGTTCCTTGAAGTGCCGGGCTATTAGTACTGTAGCCATGCATCATCCAATATGATGAACAAGATAAAGTAAAAATAATTATGCCTACATCTACAGAGAAAAATGATGATGTATATTGTCAAGGTAAATTATAATCGATAGACTAAAAGCATAATAAACAATAAAATAAAATCCAACTAGTAAAAATTCCATAAAGAACTAATTTTCCCCTTATGTTCAAGAATCCATATCACTTGATGTTGTGCTGTCCACCTAATCAAAACAAATGTTTTATAATTAGAATAATGCATGTGAGTATACACTATAAATTAATAGTGATTCATCTTAATTGTTGTTTTCGTCCAAACTTTAAAGGCTTACTTGTTCAAGTAACGACTGAGAATTACCACTAGATTCAAGTGGCGTTCCCATCTCTTGGAGTGATGGATTTGTCTCAGGGTTTTTCCGTTTCTTTTGATAATGGGAAATAGGAAGATGTGTCAGAGTCAGGATGATAAAAACTTTTAAAAGGAGAGCAACAAAATTTCCACAATCTTGTAATGACCCCAGATTTATCATGGACATATGATTTCAGGTCTTCATCGTTGGCATGCTCCAAGCATATAACACAATCGTCACTGTTCGTCCCTCCGGAGACCAGTTCTGAGTTGTCCGTCCCGCGGGAGGCCTGTTCTGAATTGTTGTCCGTCATACCGGAGACTTGTTCTGAATTGTTGTCTTTTCCTCTGGAGAGTATTTTTCCTTTTATTGCTATATCGAATCCTATTTTCAATATAAAAAAACTAACAAAAAGACTAAAAAAAATGTAAGCATATATGAACAGCCCCACCAGTATATAATAGATTGTTAGACAGAGGAGGTAAGATAAATGAGTAACAAAATAAATATCGAAAAAAATTTTGTCTTCCAGAGGAAAAGGTAAATCTTTCCGGTTCCGCATGAGGAAGAGGATGCGGTGGTGCTGCTGGTCGAGTAGAGAGGAGAGATAGAAAGAGGAGAAGAAGAAGTGGTATTTAATGGTATAAGATCTCAAAAATAAATGGTGTTTGATTTGGACGACATAGACTCAAAGATTGAATTCGAGTTCTAGTCTATCACGTACACCATATAATAATAGGAATACTTTTATAAGATTTTCCTATAAATGATTAATATTTCACCTTTCCATTTTGGGTTTTTATTTTTATTTTATAATATAAAAAAATATTTAATAAAAATTTCAAGTTGGCTGGTTTGATTATTAATTGAAATACGGAAAAGGTTGAAATTTTCTCTATACCAATTCAGAAAATGAGTAATGTTAGGTAATTTATTTAAAGAATTTCCTTTTAAACTCTATATATATAAAAGTTTTTTATTAAAAAATCTCAAATAATATACATATATATATTTTTTCCTTATTTATAATAATAAGTCTTTAATTATTATAGTGCATGTTAATTAGTATTAACATTATTTTCAGTTAATATTTTTTAGTCCGAAATTCAAAATAAAAAATTGAAACAAGAGTTAAAAGATGTTGTTATTTGTATCCCAATTCAATATCTTCGTAGTCTAAGTAATTCAAATCTCATCGACACTAGAGACAAGTTATGGCCTATGGGTGAGGAAATGGTTTGTTATTTCCCTTTTAAAAAATAGAAAATGATTGTAGAGAACATTTTGTTTTACATTATTCAATGACAATTAAGTTTAATCATTAAATAGTTGAAAAATAATGTTAATTTGTAACAACCACATTACTATACTATTTGAACAATAAATTTGGATAAAATTTTGAGTAATATAACATCACTCTTAGTTTAATGTTCAAAGGTCTAAAATACCTATATTATTATTACAAAGAAATCTCACCATTACTAATAATTATATAAATCAAACACCCTAATCCCACAATAACCAAAAACTATATAAATCTAGTATTATGTTAATTTAATCTCTACTGTAGATATTATAAACATTGCAAATATTCTGTTCTATATAAAAAAAAGAGTTATATATTGTAAATATACTAAGAGGGATTATAAGGAAATTTTTTCATTTAATTTCCTAGAATCACGAGTTAGTTTCCTTAATTGTTATAGAAAAATTTCTCCTTTTTTATTAATAATCAAATATATTTTATGAAAGAAATAGACAGAATCCATTAAGATCAAAGATATTCATTATTCTTTATACGAAAATTTAAGAGTGAAACTAACCAATCAAAAATTTTATCAAGTATATTTCTTTTGGAAAGTTCAAATATCAATAAAAAAATGTTAAACTTGATAGATGGTGGTTGTTTAGTCAAACTCTAATAATCTTTTGTTTTTTCCTTTCTCATACGTCCTTAAAATTTAAACTCCCCTTATAAAAAACTAAACACAAAAGAAAGTTAATAGAGAATTCTTACTCTTGTTTTTAATATTAATTTATACTTATGTTGTCTTGGTTAGGATTTATCTTGTAATTGCCCTTTTCCTTTTTCTAAGTTTTTGGAAATTATTAGGATTATATAATTTTTCAAGCACAAAATGGGAATCACAAACCAGAAAATGAAGTTTCCGGTTTGAAAAATAGAAATCAAGATTTTCTAGATCTTCAATTTGAAAATGGATCCGAGAAATAAAATTTTATTATTATTTTGTTTTTTAAAGGAAAATAAAGTTTTTAATTTTAGGATATCGAGGGAGAGGAAGATTTCCTAAACCTTAAAGTTCAACGCAGCAATCAAATTGGGGAAATTTTTGAAAGAGCCTTTTGCGGCATAAAAATTGGCTCTATATTAAATAACAGTGTAACACTAAACAATAAAGTTGATACTATAGATAGTGGCTGTTCAATCAAACTCTAATAAGCTGCTCTTATACGTGATAAACTTGAAGTGGAATTCAACCTCAGAGTCTGCGTCCTGAATCAAACACCATCTATTGTTTTCTCTTTATCTATAGTTATTATCAACTTCTACCTCTTGTCAGATTCTGAAAAACCTTATATCATTAAACACCACTTACGCTTCTGTCTCTCGTCTCCATATCCAGTCAACCAGCAGCACTGCCGCATCCTGTTCGTCATGTCGTTCCTCTCTATCTATATTTATTATCTTCGTACTATAAGTATTTCTTCAGTGATGGACTTGTTGTCAAGAAGAATGCTATAGGTGCAGCGGGACAAAAACCAATAATATAAAAAAATATGATTTGTAGCCAGGGCGGCGTGAAGCAGAGTGGTATAAAGAACACTGTAGAAAGAATAACAGCGCAAGTATAAATTACTACGAAGCAATTTAGAACAAGTCTCGGAAGAAACCCAATGTCTATTTCCAATTACCGGACAACACTGAAGAAATTGACAACAAGTCCATCACTCCAAAAGATGGGAAGGCCATACTTGAATCTAACGGCAACTCATTGCAACCGCAATCCCAGTCTACACTTGAATAAGTAAGTAACCCCCTTAGGAGTTCGGATCACAAAAACAACAATCAATTTGAATCATTATTATATTCATTTATAGTTCACTCACATGTATTATTCTAATAATAACATATTTTTATCAGGTGGACAGCAGAACGTCGTCAAGTGACATGGAGATCAATATCGTGGAACTTTTATTTATGATATTAAGTAGTCGGGTCTTTTTTCTTCTGCTTTTAGATTAAATTATGCAAATTTATCTGGATTTATAATGACAAAAGCTATCTATTATGATGATGATGGATGACGAATTTTTGAAATTGAGATTTGGAAATTCTTGTTTTGTATTATAAATTTTAATGCCAAACTTTTTAATATTTATACTTACTGTTACTAGCCAGTGAGACTGTCTTCCCCTATAGAATTAGGAAAACAAATTCTCAATTCATAGTATGGAATTTTGTGCTTACAGCCTATTCACCATGGTTATTTATTTTAGTTTAGGTCGTGATTATTTTTTGTGCTTTGCAATTGAATTCTCATTGATATCAAAAGAGTATTGTAAATTTAGCTACAACAAATATTAATTAGGAAAAGCAGGGATGAGAGGTTGAATTCCATGGTCACAGAGACTTAACTGAGCAAAAGCGAGGCACGAATTCTCCCATGAGAAAAGGAGAGACTTATACGAGGCTTCACCCAGTAAAGGGGGAGCCTCTGTTAACTATCACGTCGTGACTCAGGAAGTTGACATGATCATCCCAGAGGCTTATGTCGGACCTTTATTGGGAGGAGGCATCCTCTCGCTATGACCTTCCAAGTATTTATTTTGACTATGTTCTTATTATGTAATTATTTATGGTATTTATATGATATTTAAATAAATTTTGTTGATTAAATTGACAATTTTAACCTCATAACTCTTATCAAACTTTGAGCATAATGACTACTCTGGTACCAGAAGTTGAATATTGAGCCTTTATGTCATATTTTAAGGTAAGTTTTTGCAGTCTGTTCCCCTTCCCCCCCCCCCCCCCCCCCCCCCCCCAAAAAAAAAAAAAAAAACAAAAACAAAAACAAAAAACAAACAAATGCAAATTATTTGAATATGAAGTATCCTAAAATGTTGTTACTAACTACCTCAGAACTTAATGAAAACATTTCAGAGATTTAATTTGAAACAACAAATCATTTTTAGTTCAATTTTGAGTAGTTGCTCTATGAGACTTAGGGGCCCCTATGAGCTTTAGGGGCCGTTTGTTTATCAAAGACCGAATAATAAATAAATCATGAAATCTAAAGACTGAAATTAAATAAATTTTAAAATCCTGAAATTAAATAAATTCTAAAATCTGTATGAGCCTTACGGCTGCAATTGAATGACAAGTTTATTTATTTATTTATTGAATCTATTTTAAGTTTATTTTTTTACGTTAAAATTATGTTCGATGTTTGTTCTCTCAAGAGAGTTTGGTGCATGGCATTGGATCGAACTATTTTAAAAAATGGGATTGGATTGTATAGGATTAAACGATTAAATTAGTACTATGATATGTTTGGTATAGGACTAAAAATCATACAATCATTTGTTTAGTGTAATATAGGATTTGATAAAATTAATAATTTATATTTATATTTAATATTTTGACATTGATAGTATTGCTATTTTTGAAAAAAAAAAAAAGAGTTGTGTTATAAAACAAATGCAATATTAAAATATTACAAAATAAGAACAAGGACTAAAGATAAAACACAAGAAGAATTTTGCAAAAAGTTGTTATTTTATTGTTTCATTTCTTATGCAATGATGAATCATACAAATTAAGTACCCTCTATTTATAAGCTAAGAATAATAAATATAGAAAATAGAAAAAGGCACAAGTTATATAAAATATTAAGACACTATTATGATGATCATTAGTTGAGTGATAATGATCTTTAATGTGGAAGTTATAGAAACCATTAAGGTAAAATTATGATGATAATTATTTGAGTGATAATGATCTTTAATGTGGAGGTTATAGAATACTAATGGGTGGCATCCAATTGATTTACAACACTCCCTCTTTGGATGTCCACCGTACAAAGAATATGTCTCATTAAAAACCTTATTAGGAAAAAACCCTATGGAAAAAAAATCCTGATAAAGGAAAAAAAAGTACATAATTCTTATACGCAGTAACCTCCCCCTCATGCTAATATGTTTTCTTTTGGTGAATTTTAACAAAATTCTCTGAATTGACGTATGCCAATCTTATTCACCAATTTCTCAAATGTTGTTGTAGGAAGTGTCTTTGTGAACAAATCTACCATGTTGTCAGAAGATCAAATTTGATGAACGTCTATCTCTCTTTTATTCTAAGTTCATGTGTGAAAAAAAACTTTGGTGAAATGTGTTTGATTCTATCTCTTTTTATGTAACCTCCTTTGATTTAGGCAATACAAGATGCATTATCCTCATATAAAATTGTTGGACTTTTTTTAACAAGTGGAAGATCACATGTTTTATGAATATGTTGAATAAGAGATCTCAGCCATACGCATTCTCGACTTGCCTCATATAATGCTAATATTTCAACATGATTTGAAGATGTGACAGTTAGAGTTTGCTTTGTAGAATGTTAAGATATAGCAGTACAAAGATATGTAAACAAATAACCTATTTGAGATCGTGTTTTATGTGGATCTGATAAAT
The DNA here is from genome assembly GCA_019925255.1 of Litchi chinensis. Taxonomy (NCBI): domain Eukaryota; kingdom Viridiplantae; phylum Streptophyta; class Magnoliopsida; order Sapindales; family Sapindaceae; genus Litchi; species Litchi chinensis. The sequence goes on along the minus strand of CM034472.1, from coordinate 20,907,650 downwards.
ATCCAGTATTTACATATCCAACCAATTCTGTCTTTGAGTCATTTGAATAAAACAAACTCATGTCTGATGTTCTTCGAAGATAATGAAGTACTTATTTAACACCATTCCAATATCTTCGAGTTGGTGAATAACTATATTTTGCTAGTAAATTAATAGAGAATGTTATATCAGGTCTTGTACAATTAACAAAGTACATTAGTGCACCAATAGCACTAAGATATGGTACTTCTGGACCAAAAATTTCTTCATTATCCTCTCGAGGATCAAAAAGATCTTTTTTCATATCAAAGGATCGAACAACCATTGGAGAGCTTATTGGATGAGACTTATCCATGTTAAAGCTCTTTAATACCTTTTTGATATAAGTTGATTGGTGAAGAAAAATCCATTTAGCTAGATGCTTGATCTATAAGCCAAAACAGAATTTTGTTTGGCCCAAATCCTTCATTTCAAACTCATTTTTCAAAAATGTTATCGTCTCTATGAGATTTTCATGAGTCCTAATGATATTCAAATCATCAACATAAACTGCGATAATAGCAAATTTAACTTTGATTTAATAAACACATATGGGCAAATTGGATTGTTAATATACCCTTCCTTCAAAAGATATTCACTGAGATAATTATACCATATGCATTCAGATTACTTTAATCCATACAAAGATCTTTGTAATTTAATCGAATACATTTCATGAGATTTCAAATTGCATGTATCAAGCATTTTCAGTTCTTCAAGGACTTTCATATAAATGCCATTATCAAGTAATCCATAAGTTGTCATAACATTCATTAAATGCATATGAAATCCTTCTGTAATTGTCAGACTAATTAGAAATCTAAATGTGATTGCATCCACCACTGGAGAATAAGTCTCCTCATAATCAATACCAGATTTTTTAGAGAAATCTTGTGCTACAAGTAGTGTTTTATACCTTACAACTTCATTTCTCTCATTACGTTTTTGCACAAATACCCATCTGTAGCCTACAGTTTTCATACCTTTAGGAGTTTGGACAATAGATCCAAAGATTTGACCTTTTTCAAGCGAATTTAATTCTGCCTGAATAGCGTCTTTCCATTTTGACCAATCAGTTCTACGTCGACACTCATCAACGAACTTCAGTTCAAGATCCTCATTTATAATATCAAGAGCAACTGCATATGTAAATATATTATCAATAACAGTTTCTTTTTAGTTTCATCTCTTTCCTGAAATAATATAATTTATTAAGACCTCTTCATCATAGTTATTTTCAGGAACTTGACTTTCTTCTGGGGTTATTTGTTCAGTTATATCAATTATTTCTTTTATGACTTTTTAGGAGTATTAATAACTTCAAAAGTGTCAACTTGCTTATTTTACTCCTTTTTTCTTTTTAGAATTTTTATCTTTGGAACCGAGTGGTCTACCACGATTTTGGCGTGCATTAGACTCATTTGCTGGTATATTAACAACTTGTCCTTCAAGGACATCAATACGAGTAAGAGCATTAACAGCTAGTATATGTGACTTTGTCACTTTTTTATTATCAGTAAATGCATTTGGTAATTGATTTGCAATTTCTTGCAAGTGAATTATTTTCTTAACTTCCAATTCATATTGATTTATATGAGGATTAAAATTAGATAATAATGATGTATTCCACGAAATTTCTTATCTTTCCAACTGTTGTTTCTCTCCCCCTAATGTTAGGAAAACTGTCTCATCAAATTGATAATCAGCAAATCGTGTCGTAAAAATATTACCCGTCAAAAGTTTAAGAAATTTAATAATTGACGAGAATTCAAATCCAACATAAATTCTCAATTTTCTTTGTAGACCCATTTTAGTGTGCTATGGTGGAGCAATAGGAACATATATTACACAATCAAAAACTTTTAAATGAAAAATAATAGGCTCTTTACCAGAGACAAGTTGTAATGGAAAGTATTTATGATATGTAGTTGGTCTTATACGAATAAATGCTGCAGCACGTAATATAGCATATCTTAGGCAGAACCAGACAACTTTGTTTTCATAAGTAATGACCTAGCAATTAATTTAAGTCTTTTAATAAATGATTCTGCTAATCCATTTTGTGTATGTGTATGAGCAATAGGATGCTCAACAGTAATTCCAATAGACATGTAATAATCATTAAAAACTCGGAATGTAAATTCTCCAACATTATCAAGACTAATTTTCTTGATTGTATAATTCGAAAATTGAGCTCGTAATCAAATTATTTGGGCAAGAAGTCTCGCAAATGCAACATTGCAAATAGATAATACACAAACATGTGACCAACATGTTGATGCATCTATTAGTACCATAAAATATTGAAATGGTCCACATGATGGATTAATAGGTCCATATATATCTCTTTAAATTCGTTTGAAAAATGCAGAAGATTTAATAGCAACTTTTGTTGTGGACGGCCTTGTAATTAGTTTCCTTTGAAAACAAGTAACATATGAAAAATCTTTGGACAATTCTAGTTCTTTAAAAGTTGTCCATGCAAATTTTCTATAATTCTTCGCATCATTATTGAACTCAGATGACCTAACCGGTCATGCCAAACAATAAAAGTCTTTGGATCAACAATTTTTTGTTTATAATCATATACAATTCAACTGGATTTATGAAAGTATAATATAATTTAGAAGAGCATATTGGTAATTTTTCTAATATATATTTTTTTCTCTGAGAAAATAGATGTAATATAAAGATATTCAACGTCTTTTTCATTCATCATCTCAATATGATAACCATTACGACGATGTATGTATCTAAAACTTAATAGATTTCTTTTTAATCTACTAGAAAACATAGCATCATTTATTATAAATTTTGTGCCACCAGGTAATAATATATGAGCTATTCCATAGCCTTTAATAAGGCTTGCAACAGCAGATATTGTGCTAATATTAGCTTGAGCTAATATAAGATTAAGAAAATATTTTTTATCTTTAAGTATGGTGTGTGTTGTTCCACTGTCTGTTAGATAAAGATCTTCATCATTATCTTTAGTACCAATCGTGTAACCAATGAAAACCATTTTCTTCATAAGTAAAAGAAAAAGAAAATTATAAGAACAAAGAATAAAATATTAAATACAATCCCTTGAATTTTAAACATGAACACACTGAAATCATACTGAAAAATAAAAAACATTAAATATTACCTAATACGCTTGTAACAAACTACACTAAAAACAACACACTTTTGAAAATTAGAAATACGAAACACACTAATGACATAACACATTAAAACATATTATAAATAACACATTTGGAATGGCTTATTGCAAGAACATCTTCTGAAGTCATATTTATGTTTTTATCACCAGTCAAATTTTCACATAGTTTTCAAAGAAATCTGCAACATCTAAATATGTCAAATACATAGGATCAAGGTTTTAAGTAAAGTTTGTTTCAACATCTTTTCCTTTTTCTTTTAAGGAAGCTTGGTAAAAATTAATGAGGTGTTTTGTTGTACGACATGTACAGCTCCAATGTCCTTTCATGCCACATCTGTGATAAGTGCTTTCATTATTTTTGAAAGTCTTACTTTGACAACCTTTTTCCTTTTGTTTTTCCTCATTATTCTCCCACTTCAGATGATGAGATGTATTTTTCTTGAAATTTGAGGAGTTTTGGTTATAATTACCATGACCACGACCACGACCACGCCTATGCCTAGGATCATTAACAGATGCAGCATTCGCTTCAGGGAATGTTGTTGACCCAATTGGTCAAGATTGATGATTTTTCATCAATAATTCATTATTTTATTCAGCTACTAAGAGGCATGATATCAACTTAGAATATTTTTTAAAACCTCTTTCTCGATACTGCTGTTGCAGGAGCATATTAGAGGCATGGAAAGTAGAGTATATTTTTTCTAACATATCTTCATTAATAACATGTTCTCCGCATAATTTTAATTGAGAAGTAATTTTAAATATTGTAGAATTATACTCGCTTACACTTTTAAAATCTTGCAATCATAGATGCATCCAGTTATAGCGAGTTTTTCAAAGTATTAGTGTCTTTTAGTGGTCATACATTTCTTTTAAATTATTCCAAAGAACATATGGATCTTTTACTATTAAATATTCAGTTTTTAAACCTTTATGGAGATGATGGCGAAGGAATATCATTGCCTTCGTGTGATCTTGTGAGGATGCCTCATTCTTCTTTTTTATTGTATCTCCAAGATTCTTGGCATCTAGGTGAATTTCAACATCAAGAGTCCATGCCAAATAATTACTATCAGAAATATCAAGGGCAGTGAACTCGAAGCTTTGTCAGATTCGATATGTTGAAAACTATTAATTGACAACATATAATAAAATTAATAAAACTATATAAAATGATAAAATATATAATAAACAGTTTCTCCATACATAACATAATTCAAGTATAATAATCAATAATATTATAATATACTAGATGCTTAAAAGAAAAACATACAACATACAATTAATAATTATTCTAATAGATGTATATATACTAACTTTGCATCAAACAAGAAAATTATATTTACATGTTTAATGATATGAATTCTAATTGACCAAGAGGATATAGATGAATTATAAAAAATATATTAACAATGATACTATAACTATACTTCAACGTATAATTAATTTATTGATTAACAGTAAAGTAAAACAAATATGTAATGAAGTTCATTATTACAAAATAATTGATAATCAAGTTATAACCAATATAAGAAACTGTATAATCTACTATACAAATAAAACAAAGTTGATAACCATTGATTAGCAAAGTAAAGAATTGAAAACATAACTCATCCAATAGCATAAAATATATTAATTGGTAAATAAATATATAAATAATCATGGGAATAATAATAAAGATTTATATAAATAAACAAAAAGAACATAATTCATAAACATATAAATATATAAAATATAGTAGAGAGAAAGAATGTTTAATAAATCATGTCAAAGCACTACATGTCAATAACATAATAGAAAACTAAATAAATATTATGAAAGAAATCTATTTGACTAAAACTCTACCTGGATGGAAAATAAACGGTTAGAACTTGTGCTGATAACGTGTTATAAAACAAATACAATATTAAGATATTACAAAATAAGAACAAAGACTAAAGATAAAACACAAAAAGAATTTTGGAGAGAATTGTTATTTTATTATTTCATCTCTTATGCAAGGATAAATCATACAAACTTATGTACCCTCTATTTATAGGCTATAAATCATAAATATAGGAAATAAAAAAAGACACAAGTTATACACTATTATGATGATCATTATTTGAGTGATAATGATCTTTAATGTGGAGGTTATAGAAATCATTAAGGTACAATTATAACGATAATTATTTGAGTGATAATGATCTTTAATGTGGAGGTTATATAATACTAAAAGGTGGCATCCAATTAATTTACAACAAGTTGTTGCATTGTTTGCATTTGGTTTATTGTAGCATAAATGATATCCATAATAATAAATATTCAATTATCAATGCTTTGATTGTTGATTCTCTTGGTCTATAGTTGGCTATATATGACTATTGTGTATTTTTGCATTATGCATTGTCATTCACAAATTCATAAAACTTAAGATTCATTACAATTTACAATACATATATAATTATTCATATAGTATAGATTCATGAATTACAAAACAATATTCAACATATAGAGAACTGAACATACGTACACAAAAAATACTTAACTTTGCAATCACACAACAGTGATATTGAATGTATGAAGCTCACTATAATATATAATATATACATATACTATACTCAATGGTATTATAATTAATTAAATGAGTTTTTCACATCAGAAGATATAATCTAGTAATAAATACAAGAGTTTGGCAACCTTATTGATTATGTAAGCTTACCTATCAATTGTAAGGGTGGTTATTAAAAAAAATCCAATAATTGTTATTGATAGGTAATCTTATCTAACCAATGAGAAAGAACGATATTATAATTAATTAAATGAGTTTTACATATCAGAAATCATAATTTAGTAATAAATGCACACTACAAAACTTACAAAATGTTTTTTTTTGGAGATGACTCTATAATAAATAGAAGATAGCAAACAAAAGCAAATAAAAAATCTGATATTTTTAAATTATCCATGATGAAATTTTTATTAATTTTTAATTGACATCATAAGATAAGAAAATTGCCAAGAACGAAAAAAAGAAGAAATATCAACATTTAAAATTACTATCAAAGTGGAAACTAAATGTACAAAAGAAGTAAGAACCGCATAACTATTTCCATCCTCCATATAAGTGGTGGTATTTTATAAAATCTTAATTTATGACTGGTTCCTTTACGAGTTCATGAATTAATTTCATGAACCAGAGTATGATCTTTTAAAGCATATATATATATATATATATATATATGGGGATTGGAATAAGAATGTTAATGATATAAATGCAGGAATATATAACACCCATCAACCTTATCTTATCAAATACAATATCATCAAAAACTAATTTCGAAAAACAAAACTCTAATAAACACAATTTTTTTTTTTCAAATTTCAATATTAATTACCATGCCAGGTACTATAATATATAAAGAATAGAACAAAATGAGGGATAATTACTTTATTAAAAAAAAATGGGAGATAATTGTCAATGTTACGTTAAGAAAAGTTTATTCCTAGTCACTTTAATGTAAGGAGACAACAGCAAAAATAATAATAATAATAACATAGCGGGTTGATGAACATACAATAAGTTATGGCATGAAAAATAATTAATATAGACTTGTATCGATCATGCATGCATGTTATTTGATCAGAACTTGGCAATCAAAAATCGAAAGAGGTGTCAATTTGTACTTCTTTTGTAGATAAGAGTCCCTGCAGGAGAGACTGGTTGCGACTTAGTTAATTTTTATTCCTTGAGGTGCCGGGCTATTAGTACTGTAGCCATGCATCATCCAATATGATGAACAAGATAAAGTAAAAATAATTATGCCTACATCTTCAGAGAAAAATGATGATGTATATTGTCAAGGTAAATTATAATCGATAGACAAAAAGCATAATAAACAATAAAATTAAATCCAACTAGTAAAAATTCCATAAAGAACTAACACTCCCCTTATGTTCAAGAATCCATATCACTTGACGTTGTGCTGTCCACCTAATCAAAACAAATGTTTTATAATTAGAATAATGTATGTGATTATACACTATAAATTAAAAGTGATTCATCTTAATTGTTGTTTTCGTCCAAATTTTAAAGGCTTACTTGTTCAAGTATCGACCGAGACTTACCACTAGATTCAAGTATGGCGTTCCCATCTCTTGGAGTGATGGATTTGTCTCCGGTTTTTTCCGTTTCTTTTGATAATGGGAAATAGGAAGACGTGTCAGAGTCAGGATGATAAAACCTTTTAAAAGGAGAGCAACAAAATTTCCACAATCTTGTAATGACCCCAGATTTATCATGGACATATGATTTCAGGTCTTCATCGTTGACATGCTCCAAGCATATAACACAATCGTCACTGTTCGTCCCTCCGGAGACCAGTTCTGAGTTGTCCGCCCCGCGGGAGGCCTGTTCTGAATTGTTGTCCGTCGTACCGGAGACTTGTTCTGAATTGTTGTCTTTTCCTCTGAAGAGTATCTTTCCTTTTATATCTATATCGATTACTATTTTAAGTATAAAAAAACAAACGAAAAGACAAAAAAAAATGTAAGCATAGATGAACGGCCCCATCAGTATATAATAGATTGTTAGACAGAGGAGGTAAGATAAATGAGTAACAAAATAAATATCGAAAAAAATTTTGTCTTCCAGAGGAAAAGGTAAATCTTTCCGGTTCCGCATGAGGAAGAGGATGCGGTGGTGCTGCTGGTCGAGTAGAGAGGAGAGATAGAAAGAGGAGAAGAAGAAGTGGTATTTAATGGTATAAGATCTCAAAAATAAATGGTGTTTGATTTGGACGACATAGACTCAAAGATTGAATTCGAGTTCTAGTCTATCACGTACACCATATAATAATAGGAATACTTTTATAAGATTTTCCTGTAAATGATTAATATTTCACCTTTCCATTTTGGGTTTTTATTTTTATTTTATAATATAAAAAATGTTTAATAAAAATTTCAAGTTGGCTGGTTTGATTATTAATTGAAATACGGAAAAGGTTGAAATTTTCTCTATAACAATTAAGGAAATGAGTAATATTGGTAATTTATTGAAAAAATTTCCTTTTAAACTCTCTCTATATATATATGTAAAAGTTTTTTTAATTAAAAACTCTCAAACAATATATATAGATATATATTATTTCCTTATTTATAATAATAATTCTTTAATTATTATAGTGCATGTTAATTAGTATTAACATTATTTTCAGTCAATAGTTTTTAGTCCAAAATTCAAAATAAAAAATTGAAACTAGAAAGTCAAAAAATGTTGTTGTTAGTATCCCAATTCATGAATATCTTCTTAGTCTAAGTAATTCAAATCTCATCGAGACTAGAGACAAGTTATGGCCTATGGGTGAGGAAATGGTTTGTTATTTTCCTTTTAAAAATAGAAAATGATTGTAAAGCACATTTTGTTTTACATTATTCAATGACAGTTAAGTTTAATTATTAAATAGTTGAAAAATAATGTTAATTTGTAACAATCAAATTACTATATTATTTGAACAATAAATTTGGATAAAATTTTGAGTAATATAGCATCACTCTTAGTTGAATGTTGAAAGGTCTAAAATACCTATATTATTATTACAAAGAAATTTCACCATTACTAATAATTATATAAATCAAACACCCTAATCCCACAATAACCAAAAACTATATAAATCTAGTATTATGTTAATTGAATCTCTACTGTAGATATCATAAACATTGCAAATATTCTATTCTATATAAAAAAAGAGTTATATATTGTAAATATACTAAGAGGGATTATAAGGAAATTTTTTCATTTAATTTCCTAGAATCACGAGTTAGTTTCCTTAATTGTTATAGAAAAATTTCTCCTTTTTTATTACTAATCAAATATATTTTATGAAAGAAATAGACAGAATCCATTAATATCAAAGATATTCATTATTCTTTATAATACGAAAATTTAAGAGTGAAACTAACCAATCAAAAATTTTATCAAGTATATTTCTTTTGGAAAGTTCAAATATCAATAAAAATATGTTAAACTTGATAGATGGTGGTTGTTTAGTCAAACTCTAATAATCTTTTGTTTTTTTCTTTCTCATACATCATTAAAACTTAAACTCCTCTTATAGAAAACTAAACACAAAGGAAAGTTAACAGAGAATTCTTTCTCTTGTTTTTAATATTAATTTATACTTATGTTGTCTTGGTTAGGATTTATCTTGTAATTGCCCTTTTCCTTTTTCTAAGTTTTTGGAAATTATTAGGATTATATAATTTTTCAAGCACAAAATGGGAATCACAAACCAGAAAATGAAGTTTCCGGTTTGAAAAATAGAAATCAAGATTTTCTAGATCTTCAATTTGAAAATGGATCCGAGAAATAAAATTTTATTATTATTTTGTTTTTTAAAGGAAAATAAAGTTTTTAATTTTAGGATATCGAGGGAGAGGAAGATTTCCTAAACCTTAAAGTTCAACGCAGCAATCAAATTGGGGAAATTTTTGAAAGAGCCTTTTGCGGCATAAAAATTGGCTCTATATTAAATAACAGTGTAACACTAAACAATAAAGTTGATACTATAGATAGTGGCTGTTCAATCAAACTCTAATAAGCTGCTCTTATACGTGATAAACTTGAAGTGGAATTCAACCTCAGAGTCTGCGTCCTGAATCAAACACCATCTATTGTTTTCTCTTTATCTATAGTTATTATCAACTTCTACCTCTTGTCAGATTCTGAAAATCCTTATATCATTAAACACCACTTACGCTTCTGTCTCTCGTCTCCATATCCAGTCAACTAGCAGCACTGCCGCATCCTGTTCGTCATGTCGTTCCTCTCTATCTATATTTATTATCTCCGTCTACCTCTAGTCTGGCGATGTTTAATTTATACTTGCGCTGTTATTCTTTCTACAGTGTTCTTTATACCACTCTGCTTCACGCCGCCCTGGCTACAAATCATATTTTTTTATATTATTGGTTTTTGTCCCGCTGCACCTATAGCATTCTTCTTGTTACGAAAAATACGAAGCAATTTAGAACAAGTCTCGGAAGAAGCGGACGACAATTCAGAACAAGTCTCCCACGTGACGAACAACAACTCAGAACAAGTATCTGGCGGGACGAAGAGTGTTATATGCATGGAGGATGCCAACAACGAAGACCTTGAACCATATGTCTATTTCCAATTACCAAACAACACTGAAGAAATTGACAACAAGTCCATCACTCCAAAAGATAGGAAGGCCATACTTGAATCTAACGGCAACTCATTGCAACCGCAATCCCAGTCTACACTTGAATAAGTAAGTAACCCCCTTAGGAGTTCGGATCACAAAAACAACAATCAATTTGAATCATTATTATATTCATTTATAGTTCACTCACATGTATTATTCTAATAATAACATGTTTTTATCAGGTGGACAGCAGAACGTCGTCAAGTGACATGGAGATCTCTTCATATCATGGAACTTTTATTTATGATATTACGTAGTTGAGTCTTTTTTCTTCTGCTTTTAGATTAAATTATGCAAATTTATCTGGATTTATAATGACAAAAGCTATCTATTATGATGATGATGGATGACGAATTTTTGAAATTGAGATTTAGAAATTCTTGTTTTGTATTATAAATGTTAATGCCAAACTTTTTAATATTTATACTTACTGTTATTAGCCAGTGAGACTGTCTTCCCCTATAGAATTAGGAAAACAAATTCTCAATTCATAGTATGGAATTTTGTGCTTACAGCCTATTCACCATGGTTATTTATTTTAGTTTAGGTCGTGATTATTTTTTGTGCTTTGCAATTGAATTCGCATTTATATGAAAAGAGTATTGTAAATTTAGCTACAACAAATATTAATTAGGAAAAGCTAGCATCCAAAAGACAAAAGCTGGAGGCTGATTGCTTACATAAGATGTGCTAATTTTGATATCCTATGTTTGGCACATTTTAGTTGGTCGTACCTATCTTGAATTAATGAATCTAGGCATAAAAACGGTGATGTTAAATTATTTCTCAAAAGTATAAGTGGAATGATATATTATATGGTCTCAAAGATCTATATACTACCTCACTTTTGATGTTAGTATGTTTTAGACATGGTGAACATTTGTATGAATCTACCTGAGGAAAACTGACAGTGTTATAAATTGTTTCAAATTCATTTTCAGTTTTTCTTTTCTTACCCTTTATATATATTTTTTTCAATGAGTATAAATCCAAAGAATTTTAAGTTTAATAAAATTTTAAGTTACTATTCCTATATATATGTATGACCAGTGTTTAAATAGGTTAATTATACTATTTAAATTTAAAAGTTATAAGTATACCATGCTCAATAGGAAATACATTACCTATGATCCAAATAATTAAAAAAAAAAAAAAAAAAAAAAGACTCTTAAAATAATTTTGAGATAATTTTTGAGATGCACTATAGAGATTACCAATGGAAAGCAACACATGGTAGGAAATTAAAGAAGTCTATGGCCACAGATTGAAATTTGTTATCCAATCATAGTTTAAAAATACAATATGTTTGACTGTACACAATAAGGCGTGAGGACTGAGGTCTGGTCATTGGTGTATTGCAGAGAAGAAAAACCAAAGAAAATACAATAGTTTTAGGGCTAAAATATTATAGGGATAATCTCACCTTCCCCTTTGTAGTTTGATGTACTTGGTAATGACTCTTCTATAGTTTTAAGAAATCGTATTTGACTCAGTACCGTTACTGCCATGACTGAAATAACCGAAATGATTAAAGTATCACTGTAGTTTTGTCATTTTATATTAACAATTAAATTTTGATTTTTAATGTCAACCTTAACAATAAGAATTTTTTTGATATTTTTATATTCTACGTAAGGATTTAATCTATTCATAAATTGACAGGAGAAATATTAGAGATTTTCAAAAATACTAAGGATTGTGATTATTATGTCAAACTATAGAGGAAAAATAGGATTATTGCAATATTATATCCCTAAGTATAAATAAGTCTTTCAAAGTGACCAACTATGGAATTTTGTGAGGTTCGAAATTTTTACCCATTTCAAATTCATATCATTTCCAATTTTGAATTAACTTTTTTCTTTCAATACCTTTTGTATTTTTAATAAATTATTTTTCTTATTAAAAAAATTTAATCGAATTACGGGTTATTAAAATTTTTAGTCAAGACGTCAACTTGTTGTTGATGTATGTAAATGCCTATATATTGAAGATGCCAACAAGGCATTAAATGGGGGTGTCATCATCTTCAAATTTCATTACTTTGTTAGCCAATATTTCTAATTAATTATTCTGCGGTGCCAAAATGTCCCATTTATAAAATCAATTTTGCAATTCATATATTTTGACGTTCATTGTGAATTAGCTTACCATTTCAATAATTAAATATTAGTTATTTTTATTATCGTTATTATTAAAAATTAAAAAAAAAAAAAAAACTGCTTAAGTTTTGATGAAGTTTAACCAAAAAGATTTTGTAAAAGTTAGCTGAACATTGCTCTTCATTATCAAAATAGCAAATTACAATTTAGCTTACTGGTTGAAAATTTATATCAAGCGGAGTCACATTTTGTGATTTATTATAATTTAGTCTATCATTGTTAAAAAATCTTTATTAAAATTAATTGAGGTAGAGATAAAACTGTCTTTTGATCTTATTTTTAATTTTCTATTAAAATAAATTAAATAAAAAATTAATTTGTTGAACTAACTCAGATTTCATCTAGGTTCTGAAATGAACCCCAATTCATCTGGGTTCAAACGAACCCAGGTTCGTTCCAAAGCCCGCTTACCCAGATTTCATCTGGGTTCTATTCAAGCCCAGATGAAATCGAGGTTATTGAATTAATTCGGATTCATTTGGATTTGATTTGAACCTAGATGAAATTTGGACTCAAAAAAGCAGGAAAGGAGAAGCCAAACGAAATCTAGGTTCAATTTGAACCTTGATGAAATTTGGGTTCAAAGTAGAGGAGAAAGAGGAGAAGAAAGATGAAGAAGAAGAACAAAAACAAAAGAGGGAGAGAGATAGAGAGAGACACAAACCATTTGGGTTCATCTTTTTTAAATTTAAATTAAATTTTTATTTTTAGTTTTTTTTTTTTCAATTGATCTTCATCATCCATCCTCGAATGGACGGTGAAGATCTAATGAAAAAATTTATTTTATTTTTATTTAATTTTTTAATTTTTCAAATTAATCTCCATCGTCAATGTGAAGATGGATGGTGGAATTTGATAAAAAAATTTTATATATTATTTAATTATTAATCATTTTTAATTTATTTTTAAAAAACAATTACAAAGGTGAGGGCATTTTGGTCTTTATATCAATCTTCGGTTAAGTCTAACGGAATTTTATATCGATGATAGGCTAAATTGTAATAAACCACAAAAGTGACTCTGTCTGTAATAAATTTCAACCAATTGGCTAAATTGTAATTTATTTTTATGAAAAATAGAAGAAATCTAAGTAAATTAGAATGTGGCTCTTCAATCAAATGAAACCCCTCTCCATCTTGGAAAAGAGCTAGGTCAAATAAAATGCTGAAGTCTAAAATTCATGTTTAACAATTAACACAAAAAAAATGTTAGCTAAATGTCATATAAACTTCTTCACATGCTAAAGTTTTACTTGGAAATGAAAAGTGACTTATGCTTTTATATATATAAAATTATAAATAATGATTTGTCGTTAAATAGGTTGTGTAGGAGACAATACCACTCCTATATTTTCCCTTATATGGCTTAAACAAAAACAGGAACTTACTTTTCCTCTCCACCTGCTGCCACTACCAGTTATACTGGAAATTCCGTCAACTTTATCAGGGCAAGTCGGCTACTCAACGGAATTTTGTATCATACAACTAAAGTTATGCTGCTGCAATACTGCATGCAATTAATATGTTTTCAGATTCATAGTGCGTTCTCAGCCACCAATTCAATTATTAGTTACAAATTTTTTATTTAATTTTTAAAAAACAATATTACAGCGCATTGAACGAAAAAAAAAATCATTTAATATGCATAGAAAAATTTGACAAATTGCAGGTACTACTTTTTTTTTTTTTTTTTCCTCTTTTGAAAATTATTTCATACATTTCTTATACTGATATCTCTGTTTTCTAGTTTGGTTACATTTCTCATAATAACTAGAAATTAAGTATTATTTTTGTCATTTACCAAACTAAAACAATAAACTATTTGTTGAAATCCCTGGTTCACATTAAATTTATATGTTAAAGGATTCGGACAATCAAGTATATTAATATAAAAGTGTTTTACAAAATCTTAAAGAGATGTTTGAATATAGGTATTTTATACCAAAACAAACACACAAGTAAAACCATAAATAAAACCTTTCAAAAAATATATCAAAAAGAAATAAGCATAAACTTTTCTCCTTTAATTTTTTCACATGAAGACATTTGATTGATGATGTGCTTTTGTAGTTGAAAGTTTAAAATTTATTGTTCTGATTTACTGTAACAATGGTAATCAGGCAAGAGGAAATTTAATGGCTTTGTTAATTCTATGAAAGTGTTCAAAAATTTGGATTGAGTACAGTCCCAAATTTGTACTAGAAAATATAGGAAAATCAGTCTGATTAAGTGTAAAATAAGAATGATTTAAATCAACATTTTCATCTTTACCCTCAAACATTGTCAAAATTTTCAAATTGTTAATTATTTTATCTTGCAATCGAGATTTGATGTTAACACATTCGATCAAGGACCAATCGGCCAACTTTAAACATAAACACTTGTTGAAATGGGGCACCCAAACCCAACCACGATCCAAATGGTTTTCAATCTTCGTCCTAAACTCGAATTAGCTTAGGGCCAAATGCCCCAAACATAACCCAATTTCACCTGGTTAATTTAATATATACATATATATATATATATATATACACACACACACATACACAAACACAAATTTTAAGATGTAATATATTTTAAGATCACACTCAAATTTTAATTTTCACTTAAATATAAATATATATTATGTTAAAAAAGCATTTTTAAATTTAGACATACACCTAAAGTCTAACATACCTTTATAAAAAACTCAAACATAAACTAAAATTTAATTGAATTTCATCAAAAACTAACATATCTAAAATTTAAACAGCTACATGAGTACCACTTAAACAACATAACATTCATTAAACTTTATATGACAATGCCGATCTATTAAAAATGTCATCTAAAATTCCATTACAACATTTCAATTATTTACAGATACACTTTGTTTGAAAAATATCTTATAACAATATATTAAATAAACGTAATAGTAATGATGATGACGACAAAAACATTAATATATAGTAAAAAACAACAAAACGAGTAACCAGGTCGGGATAAGTAAAAAAGTTTGACTAAAACCCTATATGAAAAACTAATCAAAACAAAAGTTTTGATCAAAATCCGACCCGCTCTCTGGTTTTATTGTTTCCAACTCACCCTAAATGACGTGGGTCCTACCGGTTTGGGGTGGATCTGCCAGTTGAGACTTTGACACTTGTTATTCCTTACTCATATTTGAATTAGTATATGGTTTGCATCACTCAGTAAGAAAATAAAATAAGATTGTGAAGTCCGTAAATCCTAACTGCATGAATTCCTATCATGGGCTTCATTTAACTGACCGATAAAAATTAGTTGATTATTACACAAATATACTATTTATATTATATTTGAATAAATATTTAGTGAAGTGAAATGTATATTCCTCAATTTAATAGAATCTCTCTCTTTTTAAAGAGTGAAAGAACCAAATTGTAGATCCAAAGTAAAGTACTGTTAAAGTTCAAAATTTTTAAAAATAAAGAAGAAAAATAAAAGGCTTGTTGATGTTTGGTTTTTGACATTAAGGTTTGTCGATGTCATATTACAATATATAATTTAACATGCCAAAGGTTGATTTGGAAAAGGTATGCCAAGGGTTTTCTTCTATTGGGCAAACAAAAGCTGAAATACTTTCTTCCCTTTCTACCAATTTCAGAGGTGCCACTAACAAGGCGCACCACCACCATGGCAAAGTCGGCTACTCATATAGTACAATAGACCTGTGGTATAGCATACTGCAACAGTATTGGATTATATGTTTTTTGTTTTCTAGTCTGGTTAATTATTACCTTTCCCCTCATCCCCTCATCCTTTCGTATGAAGTATTTTATTTTATTTGTTTGTCTTTATATATACCATGATAGATGATGAAGAAGAAGACATTTTTCTTGCGTTTTTTATTTCATATTTTGAGTTTTTTTTTTTAATGTTTTTAATTTGTAATTTTAGTGGTGATGTGTCCAAATCTTACTGGATACTTTTTTTTTTAGCTTTCATTTTGACGGACTACTTAATTTATTTAATTATTTTGAAAGTTTTAAATTACCTTTCTAGCGATTGATGTTAGTTAACTCGTTAATCAATGATTTGATGAGATATTAGTGAAATTAAGGTCATATCTTAGAATGGAATGTAATTTTATAAAAAGTTATGAAAATTAATACAATTTGTCCACTTAAAAGCAAACAAATCAAAAAACCCTAACAACCTAACAAACAACATGACAATCCATAGAAGTGGGACCAGCTTGATGGCATGCAAAAAGTTGCTTACGATCAACTTTTTCTCTCTGTTTACTTCATTTAGATAATTTGCTCATTTTTTATGTTATATATTTGTAATTAATATAAACTTTTCTTTTACGTTCAAAAAATTACTTAGTAATTTAATTATTTGAAAATTTTGAAAAATTACATAAAGTTATTCGGAAGTCTGAACTAAAATTTTGAATTTTTTGTTTACATTTAATCTAATATAATAAACCAAAGTTCAATATCTAATGCAACATATAATCAAACATAATCTTTTGTTAAAAATGGTGCCATGAAATCCAATATATAAATCTATTCTTATCTAATACAATACTACAATACGGTGCACCAGATTATCTTATATTAACTGATAAGTTATATCAAATGATGGAATTCCATCGAAATACATTATTTCATCAATGTACCTCAAATAAAAAAAATTTAGTTTGAAAAGAATTTGAACATAAAATCGATCCAAATTTAAATACATTTCTCAAAATAAAAAAATCAGATCCAGCCTGATGGCATATAATCAAGTAGCTTCAAATAAACAGATCAAAGTCTCAGGGCGATCATGATCAGCGTGACTGTGGTGGGTTGCACAGTGTACCTGATGCACCCAAACATTTCCCTTCACAAAACGGTTGTTCCAGGCGCCAAAACACACACACACACACTCTCTCTCTCTCTCTCTGTCTAGTTTTTGTTTTGAGGGACACACTCTCTCTATTAAAAATTGAAAAATAATGATATAAAGTTATTTATTTTTGTCATTTAGCAATATAATAAACAATTTGTTAAAATTCCTGGTACAAAATATCTCTTTTCTCTCCGTACGAGTAGCTGAAACGCTCGTTCCTTCTCTCTCCTCTCGTCTCTCACTCCATTTCTCTTCTGCCTTTCATTGTTATTTCACTCCAGCTCTCTTCTCTGCCTTTCCATTCTCTCATTCTCACTCCAGCTCTCTTCTCTGTCTTTCCGTTCTCTCGTTCTCACTCCAGTTCTCTTCTCTGTCTTTCCATTCTCTCGTTCTCGCTCCAGCTCTCTTGTCTGATAAGTCACTATGGACTTGAATGAGCCTCTGCTAGAACAGGAAGGTGTGGGGCATGAACAACCACCGCCATGGTGTAACTTACTTGAGGTAGTTTTCTTGGTTCTTGGTTCTTGGGTTTCTTGGTAGTTTTCTTGGTTCTTGGGTTTCGTGATTTTTTCGTTCCATTACTAGAACAGGAAAGTGTGGGTATGTGGATTTGCTTGTGTGTGTGTGTGTATGTACCGTCCCTCGCTTGGTCGCTGGTTGGTATATACACACATGTGCAGAAATACACACACACACACATATATATATACATATATATATTCACTTGCATATTTTTGAGATCGCGGGTCGCTGGGTGGTATATACACACATGTGGAGAAATATATATATATATATACACACATGCACGCACGCGTGTATAGCCAACAGATCTACACACACATATATATACACTTATGTGTGTGTGTATATATGAGTGTAGATATATATACAACGTGTATAGCCAACTGATCTACACATATATATATACATACATGTATGTGTGTGTATATATATGTGTAGATATATATATACAACAAGCTGTAAACATGTATATATGTAGATATATATACAACAAGCTGTTCGTGTGTTGTATATATATGTGTGTGTGCACAGCCAACTGTACGTGGTTATGTTTCTGGGTTTTTTTGAAACTTTTCTGTATGTGGTATTTTTGTTTCTGGGACTTTTTTGCTTTTACAGATGTGCTTTTTTTTTTTTTTTTTTTGTGTGTGTGTATATATATATGTATATGTATGTGTGTGATATATATATACACAAGAAGCTATGGACAGCGTATAGCCAACAGATCTAGACACACACACATATATATATACACATATGTATGTGTGTGGATATATATACAACAAGCTGTTCCTGTGTGTGTATATATATGTGTGTAGATATATATATATATATATATATATACACAACAAGCTGTTCGTGTGTGTGTGTATATACATATGTATGTGCGAGTGTGTACAGCCAACTGTACGTGGTTTTGTTTCTGGGTTTTTTTTTTTTTTTTTTTAATGAAACTTTTCTGCTTATGGTTTTTTTTTGTTTCTTGTGTTTTTTTTTTTTCGCATTTATGTTTTTGTTTCCACTGATATGAGAAAGTTTTTGTTGGGTTTTTTTGGAATATATGAGAAAGTTTTTGTTGGGTTTTTTGGGAATATGTTTTTGTTGGGTTTTTTCGACAGGAAGTTTTTGAAGTTGAAAAAGTAGCTAGTTCTTTGGAAAGTGAAAAGTTTCAAAATTCAATCACAGTTTCTTACTTTACTTTGTTGTATGTGTGTACGTGTGTGAATGTTTTAGCTTTATATGTGCATAGAATGATTGATAATGAATGATTCATTCTGAATGAATTGAGTATTTGGAGCAAAAGTGATAATTTTGTTAAATATATGTAAGATTTTATATGAGCTTCATGGTTGCATGGCCATTAGAAGGAGAAAAGAAGAAGAAGAAGAAGAAGAAACGTAGGCTGACGGTTTTTTTTTTTTTTTTTTTAAATTATAAATGTTTTAGGCTGCGAGAAAGGAGTCTTTAACGAGGACTGAGGAGATTAGACTTATTTTTGCTGTTAGAAATATATATGCATGTGTGTGTGTATATATATATATATGATATGATATATTTTAAAATTGATTTTATATGAGTTTCTTGGTTGTATGGCCATTAGGAGGAGAACAGAATATATGACATACGTACACACACATACATACAAATATATATGTATATGCATATGTATATATATATTTGTATGTATACATATACATATATATAAACGCACGTACAACCAACTGATCTAGACCAAGAAACGAGTTGAAAAACATCATATCACATCCATTATCCATATTGTAGCTTAGATTTGAAATACTGTGTATTCATATTGTATTTCAATTTGCATATATGTATCTATGTGTGTTTGGATAAAAAGGGCACTCAAAAGTCAAAACTCATATATATATATATATATATAAGTATATAAATATATATATATAAGCGCATTTTAATTATATATATGTATGTGTAGGTGGAGATTTGGTTCTTGATTCTTTCGATCGTCTGGCTTTTACAGCCGTCGTTGTTTCAGACAACCTGGCTATTGTATGGCCCATTCATTAATATGGTAAGATTTATGGGATATATTGTTTGTAAAAATAAGTAACTTTCAATTTAGAGTTTCTTATAGTTTAAAATATTTTAAAAGATTTATATATATATTCTATCCAAAATTTTGAAAAATGTATTATAATCTAGTTATTTTCACTTTAGGCTTTTAATAATTTTATCAGAATCTAAGTGTTTCAAAAAATACATGTTTTAAATATATTGAAAGACTTTTTTTTTTTTTTTTTTCACCTGAAACTAATGAAATTCACTATTTAATTTTGCTTTTTCGGTTCTGATGTATACATATTTTGATGTAACAGATATTTGCTCTTTGGCTATGGACGAAAAACTTGGAGTTATTCTCTTTTGCAAATGTGGATCTTCAAAGAGATCTACATTTAGGGCCTCAACGTCTTCCACCTGATCATATATTTCAGGTAATAAATTTAATATTGAGCTCTTAATAATTTATAGCTGTATTATTTTATTATATTTTGAATGGTTCTAATTTTTTTATTTATCAAACAATTTTTTTAATATTTTAGTGTATCCGAAAGATGATGTGGGCTGGCATGTTGGCTTTCTTCGCACATTTTTTGTTCTATTCATACTCAAAGAGTGAGCAGTGGGCTGCCTTAACACCGGTATAAGATATTAAATTTTTTTGATTAATATCGAATGTTTTAACGCTATAACATACTCATAGGTTTTGATATTTGCACTTTTCTTGAAATTTACCTAAGTTCAAATCTGAATATTGCAGGCGATTTTATATATTGCTATTGCAGTAATTTCGATCATTCCTTGCGGTTCTCGATATCACGACGCACTTGTCGATCTGGGAGGCCGATTATATCGAAATATTTTACTATGCTCCACCGAGGTAAGTTTGTCATACTATTAACTACTGTTATTTTATTTTATAGCTAGTCAAAATTTATCAATATAATTATTAATTATATGTTGTATGCTGAATACAGGATCCTCAATTTGCAAACACCTTTGTAGCCGACATAATGACATCTATGATGAAGGTATGTGTGCTATTGAGTAGTTAGGTGCATTATTGATTTATTCATTAAAGTTTGTTGTTATAGGTTTATATCAACTATTGAGTGTAATTTTGAATTTAAGTAGATTTTAAATTGAATCGAATATTAAAATTTAAATTATTTCGAAAATCAATTTGTAGGTTAACCTTGTGTATTTAATGGTTTTTAGGCATTTTTATATATAAATTTCAGTAAAATGAGTCAAGGCAAGCCATGTCACTTTGCCCTAAATTGGTTTGGGTGTGGGCTGGACATCAAAAAGCTGTTCTGAGCACCGGTTGAATGAATGGCAGCCTACGTTAAATGAGTTTTGGGTTTGGGACATCTCAATCTGGCCCGAACCAACTAGTCGCCATGCTTAATTATAAATGCATACAATTTGTTAGCAAACAATTATGAACGAGCAAATTGCACTAATTTTCCCTGATCATATCCATAATTGCATTTAACCTTGGATTATTACTTTATTAAGCTGACATTTACTTTAATCATTAACTAACAACCGCCCACTTCTAGTTAGTTAGTAATGACAGATTGCAATTTGGTTATTTTCGTTTGGTTATTTTCTGTTCCCATTAATTGATTAAAGAACGAAAATGTTTGGCCATTGCAATTTGGCACATCTTCCACAAAAATCTTCGCACTTCACTAAAGCCTCACCCCATCACCATGCCATTGTTGTTGCCCTGCCCCTTACTATCGCCTTGCCTAGCACAACAGTAGTGGCCCTGTCATCCTTGTTTGCATTGCACCCTTATCTAAGTATAATTCATGACATTACATGCAATATTTTCCATGAGTTGTTTTGTTAGTATATTTTACTTGTAATTGTCAAATTATTACAGGTGTTCGTGGATATAGGTAGCTTATTGTGCCGTGTGGCTTGTGACCTGGTAAGATTTTGTTCTGGTAGTACCATATATACTAGCTCAAGACTAATGCTAGAGTACATAAAAAATTTGTCCATATGTTAGGCTTGGAAGACGTGGCAATAAGGCAATTTTCCTTTATGTGTTTATTTTACAGGTAGCATTTTGTGGTGTGGTTACGGGGGCTATGTAGCAAGTTTTTTCCTAATTTTGCCAAATCTGATCCGCCTGTTTCAGTGTATTCGACTTCGGCGTGATGTGCGCAACATCATTTATGGTAAGTTCTCTTTGCCGTTATGTATACAATCTCGGGTGTTTATTTTATGAAGATGCTTACTCTACATGATTGATGGATTCTCTTCGATTTTAATTTAGTTTTATTATTATTATTATTATTTATATTGAACTAGTTAATTGAGTTATTAGCTACGTGGGAGTTATTAGAATCACATCCAACTCTGCATCCTTATCAATATATTCATTTATTAGAATCACATCCAACTCTGCATCCTTATCAATATATTCATCATGTAATATTCATTTAATAATAGGTCCAATTTAATAATTTTCCATTTATCTAATATTCATTTAACGAGATTATACTGTACTGATTTTATTTCCTCTTGATTTCAGCCGGCAAATATTTGCTTGTTATTGTTGTGATCTGCCTTTCGGTATTGCACTTCGGTGACTGGCCATTTGGCAGCCAAGACTCCTCTGCTAGCCCAACAAAGTTCTTTACTTGGGTTGGTTTCTGTTTTTGCAGTTCCCTCTATTCTATATTTTGCGATGTCCGTTTAGACTGGAACACCAGGTGAATTGATTTTACACCACTTAAACCTCGTTTATTATCATGTGAATCATTACAAAATAATTATGGTCATAAATAGACCTTAGCTTAACTTTGAAACAAGTACTCTAATATGTGAACCTGTAGGATTTACAAAATGATGTACTTATGCTATTATTCACTTTTTGCAGCCGTTTTGATGAGTTCTTCACTTCGAACCCGAATATTCCATTTTACAGCTGTCCGAAATTGGTAAGATTCTATATGCTTTTTAGTGGTACAACAAAAATAGAGGAAATTTTCTTTTTAGTTAGTTATCTTGTCGTAATTATTGAATGGATTTGCAGGGATTTGGTTGGGTGATGCTTTCCAATGGCGCTATTCGATGTTCCTGGCTGCTGAAGGTTGCTCTCCCTGCCTCATATCTACTCGACTTTTTAGTCACTTTTTTTGAGGTCTACAGAAGATTCCAAGGCACCATCTTCCGAGTTCTCAACTTTGTCAACCAGCAAAATGGAACACTAGCAAGAATACAGGAGCAGAACCAGCAAAATGAAGATGAGGAAGGACCTGCTTCAGTGCATCCTGGGCCAGCTGAAATAGAGGAGCAGAACCAGCAAGATGGAGACGCGGAAGAGGGACCTGCTCCAGTGCATCCTGGGCCAGTTGAGATACAGGAGCAGAACCAGCAAAATGGGGATGCAGAAGAGGGACCTGCTCCAGTGCCATTAGATCATCCTGTGCCAGCTGGGATCAACAACAACGGTGACCAAGTATAAGAAAAAGTCTTTACATATATGTTTTGTCAAAACATAAAAACTACTTGTTGGCGAACTAAGGTTTTGTTAGATTCACCCTACTTGGTTACTTTGATGCGATTTCTAAAAGAATTGAGTACCTTTAGCTTCTGTAGAGCAAGAATGGAAAAAGTAGGCCTAAGTCATGTGCACTTTATTTACTAGAAATCTACTCATAATTGAGGTTAATTCTAGAGAAAAGACAACTTTAATTCTTCAGATAGGAAACATCAGCGAAATTTTGTGTCAAGTAACGTTCATCTCAAGGGCAATATCATTTTGTTATTAATTTCAACATTTTCTGCACAACGGAAACGATTCTATTAGCAGGTTGAGAGCATCTCCAGTTATCCCATCATCCTGAGGTTCAACTAACAAAAGTATAAAACACAATCCTTTTAACTTCGGGTGAAGGTATTTATATATCATACAATATCACACCGTGATAACACCAAATATGTATGTTTGTGTGCCTATGCACATATCACATGTTAATTCACCAAGATTTAAGAAAATAATCGCAACATTTACCTTGTCTTTGACCAAACCACCTGATGTGAAAACCCCTGCACTTTCCAAAGCCAAAAGGATCTTTTTCTGCAGAGAACACTCCATGATTTAGCACAAGAAGCAAATGGCAATTATAAATCAGTAAGAGCTTGCCAAAGGAGATTTATATTATATCAAGTCACTAGCAGTTAACATAGCAACAAAAACATTTGCCAAATGTGCTAGTACAAAAGCAAAAATAGAGGTCTACCACTATGTGACAAGTTTTAAAAGAGTTTCTAATATCTGTGTAAACTAGAAACTATATGCTGTTATTATTGGAGAAAAGGATTATCACTTTCCAAGTAGTTTTGGCAACTTGAAACTCAGGCACTTTAATTCAGGATGGTCCCCAACAATTTCTGCCGTTCTGGTGGGAATCTTATATCAAGACCCAAGTGCCACATATTTCTTCTATCAATTATTATCCAACACAAAGAAAATACTATATGCTAATACAGACAAGTATAAATTGTCAGCTATTGGTGCTCCCACAAAAACAATGTAAAATATGCAATGATCAACAATAAAGTTCATTTATTCATGAGGCCATACGTTTAGGCAAAATTGGGGGTAACAAAAGAACTATAACATGATAAAGTTATAAGAAACAAGGTTTGAACGCACTTCGCTTTCATCATCAAGAACTCTTTCCATGAGATAAAGATCACAGAACTCTTTGTGATCTCCAACAACACCTCCAGCACAGAGGGCCTTACAGTTGCTTGGTGCTGCACGTAACAAAATTAATCAATTTCATCCCTTCTGTAACTCTACATCTAGCACAAAGATCACATAATGGCGAATCTTACTGCTTGAAGCTCCTCTGGAATGCTTTCCTCCAGTACTACTCCAAGCAAACGACAAGTCACCTACACAAAATAAGGCATCCATTATAAATAATTTAATGTGAGACTTCAAAATTCCAATCTTGGCTTTGCACACCAACTCAAAATTGCATTATTTAAACTGACTGGCTTCATAAGCTATTAAAATTGCAGCACATCCCCAAATGATGAGTACCAACTAGATACATTAAAGTACTTTTGTTAGCAAAAAGATATGCAGTAAGTGGTTAAGACAATTGAGATCAAGAAACAAAAACTCTCATTTGTCATTGTCCAGTACATAGCATGAATTTAGGCTAAATAAAATCAAGAGCAAGCTAAAATTACTGTAAAGGTTGAGGCCCACTCCAAAAGATACATTTCAGTGGCGGATAACATTTCAGGGCATTGTGATTGTAATTGTGTTCATGTGATGAGAATTTGGTGATCGGTTTTGAGACATTTTGAGTGGTGGCAACATTATCTAGTTAGTGACCCGGGTCATTAGATGGGTTTTTGACTCATGTCATTCGTTGACAGTCGAAGCTAACGAGCAAATGGTGTCCATTGGATGGTTCGATGTTCTTGATTTCTGTTGTCCAATATTTGTTTGAAGGATGGGGGTGGATGACCAGACATCATAACCTTAGGGGGCCGCCCCATTCCGATTGGTTATGTTTACAGATGGTGTAATGACAAATGCACCCCTAAAATATTGTGTGATGTTAAATTGCCCTTCTCAGTACTTCTACTATTTTTATCTTTTGCATATTTATTAAAAATTTTAAAAAAGACAAACAAATTTCATTGTTGGTGGAATCTATTAGTGGAGGAGTTGATGTTGTGATGGAGGTCCTCCATCTCACATACCTTTATCATAGTGATAGAGGTCTAGCAACCTCCTTTCATGGAGGTCTCACGACCGCTATTGGAGGTTGCAACCTCCATTAATGGATGTTGCAAGACTTATAGTCATGGTTATGTCGTAATTCACACTGAATCACAACAATAGTGTATTGTCATTACTTATTTTTTCTTACTCTTCTTCATTTCCTCCTCATCCTCCAAGTCCACCACTTTCTTCAACTCCTCCACATAATACTACTCTTCCTTTTCTACTCCATCCTGCTTCTCTCTCTCTCTTTTTTCTTTTTCTTTTTTCCCTCCTTATTCTTTTTCTCTTCCTCCTATTCCTCTTCCACCTCTACTACTTCTCTAGGCAACTTCTTATAATTTGCACTTTAAATGTTGAATTACAATTGTTTGAGTGTCAAAAAATTTTAGTGAATCAAAATGTGCCTCTTCAATCAAATGATAGCCCACTCTATCTTTGAAAAGAGCTAGATCAAATAAAATGTTAAAGTCTAAAATTGATGTTTAACACAAACAAATGTTAGCTAATGTCATATAAACTTCTTAATGTGCCAAAGTTTTACTTGAAAATGAAAAGTGGCTTACTCTTCTAAATAGTGACATGTCATATAAATAATGACTTGTCCTTAAATAGGTTGTGAAATATGCATGGACATAAGTGAAATGCTATTAGTAATACTAATTAATTACTGAAGAAAGGCTATGAAACTAATTTATAAGTAAAAAAAAGAAACTACACATTACATGGGAGTGTCGTTATTTGGCTATTTGTTCACATGAAAAATAGGACACAAACAATTCATATGATAGGGGAAATATTTGGTCTTGGATGTAACTTTCATGGTATATCTTCTTTAAGCCATGTTATGTCATCGGTATACTCCACTATGCATATTCTTATATTATATTGTATAATTTGATTAAATGATATTATAATTTGAAAATTTGAATTAACTCGATGCACTATCCAAATTAGCAGCCATGTCCGATCTGTTTTTTCTCTCAGGAGAGTTTGGTGCATGGGATTGGATTGAGCTATTTTAAAAAATGAGATTAGATTGTATAGGATTGGACGATTAAATTAGTACTATGATATGTTTTATACAAGACTAAAAATCATGCAGTCATTTGTTTGGTGTAGTATAGGATTGAATAAAATTAATAATTTATATTTATATTTAATATTTTGACATTGATAGTATTTCTATTTTTGAAAAAAAATGAGTTGTTGCATTGTTTGCATTTGGTTTATTGTAGCATAAATGATCCCCGTAATAATAAATATTCAATTATCAATGCTTTGATTGTTGATTCTCTTGGTCTACAGTTGGCTATATATGACTAATTGTGCATTTCTGCATTGTGCATTGTCGTTCACAAATTCATAAAACTTGAGATTCATTACAATTTACAATACATATATAATTATTCTTACAGTATAGATTCATAAATTACAAAACAATATTCAACATATAGAGAACTGAACATATGTACACAAAAAAAACTTAACTTTGCAATCATACAACATTGATATTGAATGTATGAAGCTCACTATAATATATAATATATACATATACCATACTCAATGGTATTATAATTAATTAAATGAGTTTTTCACATCAGAAGATATAATTTAGTAATAAATACACGAGTTTGGCAACCTTATTGATTATGTAAGCTTACTTATCAATAATAATCTTTGAATTAGTTGTAAGGGTGGTTATTACAAAAAATCCAATGATTGTTATTGATAGGTAACGTTACCTAACCAGTAAGATAGAACGATATTATAATTAATTAAATGAGCTTTTCATATCAGAAATCATGATTTAGTAATAAATACATACTACAAAACTTACAAACTCTTTTTTTTTTGGAGATGACTCTATAATAAGTAGAAGATAGCAAACAAAAATGAAGAAAAAATCTAATATTTTTAAATTATCTATGATGAAATTTTTATTAATTTTTAATTGACATCATAAGATAAGAAAATTGCGAAGAACGAAAAAAGGAAGAAATATCAATGTTTAAAATTACTATCAAAATGGAAACTAAATGTACAAAAGAAGTAAGAACCGCATAACTATTTCCATCCTCCATATAAGTGGTGGTATTTTATAAAATCTTAATTTATGACTAGTACCTTTACAAGTTCATGAATTAATTTCATGAACCAGAATATGATCTTTTAAAGCATATATATTTATATATTTATATATACATATATACGGGGATTGGAATAAGACTGTTAATGATATAAATGCAGGAATATATAACACCCATCAACCTTATCTTATCAAATACAATATCATCAAAAACTAATTTCGAAAAAGAAAACTCTAATAAACCCTTTTTTTTTTTTCAAATTTCAATATTAATTGCCATGCCAGGTACTATAATATATAAAGAATAGAACAAGAATGAGGGATAATTACTTTATAAAAAAAAGAATGGGAGATAATTGTCAATGTTATGTTAAGAAAAGTTTATTCCTAGTCACTTTAGTATATTATAATGTAAGGAGACAATAGCAAAATAATAATAATAATAACATAGTGGGTTGATGAATATACAATAAGTTATGGCATGAAAAATAATTAATATAGAATTGTATTGATCATGCATGCATGTTATTTGATCAGAACTTGGCAATCAAAGATCGAAAGATGTGTCAATTTGTACTTCTTTTGTAGAAAAGAGTCCCTGCAGGAGAGACTGGTTGCGACTTAGTTAATTTTTGTTCCTTGAAGTGCCGGGCTATTAGTACTGTAGCCATGCGTCATCCAACGTGATGAACAAGATAAAGTAAAAATAATCATGCCCACATCTTCAGAGAAAAATGGTGATGCATATTGTCAAGGTAAACTATAATCGAGAGACTAAAAGCATAATAAACAATAAAATAAAATCCCAGTAGTAAAAATTCCATAAAGAACTGACACTCCTCTTATGTTCAGGACTCCTTATCACTTGACGTTGTGCTGTCTACCTAATCAAAACAAATATTTTATAATTAGAATAATGTATGTGAGTATAAACTATAAATTAATAGTGATTCATCTTAATTGTTGTTTTCGTCCAAACTTTAAAGGCTTACTTGTTCAAGTATCGACTGAGAATTACCACTAGATTCAAGTATGGCATTCCCATCTCTTGGAATGATGGATTTGTCTCCGGTTTTTTAAGTTTCTTTTGATAATGGGAAATAGGAAGATGTGTCACAGTCGGGTCGATAAAACCTTTTAAAAGGAGAGCAACAAAATTTCCACAATCTTGTAATGACCCCAGATTTATCATGGACATATGATTTCAGATCTTCATGGTTGGCATCCTCCATGCATATAACACAATCGTCACTGTTCGTCCCTCCGGAGACCAGTTCTGAGTTGTCCGCCCCGCCAGAGGCCTGTTCTGAATTGTCGTCCGAGACTTGTTCTGAATTGTTGTCTTTTCCTCTGGAGAGTATTTTTCCTTTTATATATATGTCGAGTTCTATTTTTACTATAAAAAAAATAACAGAATAACAAAAAAAAGTGAAAGCATAGATGAACGGCCCCATCAGTATATAATAGATTATTAGACAGAGCAGGTAAGATAAAACAGTAACACAATAAATATCGAAAGAAATTTTGTCTTCCAGAGGAAAAGGTAAATCTTTCCGGTTCGGCATGAGGAAGAGGAAGCGGTGGTGCTGCTGGTCGAGTAGAGAGGAGAGATAGAAAGAGGAGAAGAAGAAGTGGTATTTAATGGTATAAGGTCTCAAAAATAAATGGTGTTTGATTTGGACGACAGAGACTCAAAGATTGAATTCGAGTTCTAGTCTATCACGTACACCATATAATAATAGGAATACTTTTATAAGATTTTCCTGTAAATGATTAATATTTCACCTTTCCATTTTCGGTTTTTATTTTAATTTTATAATATAAAAAAATATTTAACAAAAATTTCAAGTTGGCTGGTTTGATTATTAATTGAAATACGGAAAAGGTTGAAATTTTCTCTATAACAATTAAGGAAATGAGTAATGTTCGGTAATTTATTGAAAGAATTTCCTTTTATACTCTATATATATATATAATTTTTTTAATTAAAAAATCTCAAATAATATACATAGATATATATATTATTTCCTTATTTATAATAATAATTCTTTAATTATCATAGTGCATGTTAATTAGTATTAACATTATTTTCAGTTAATATTTTTTAGTCCGAAATTCAAAATAAAAAATTGAAACAAGAGTCAAAAAATGTTGTTATTTGTATCCCAATTCAATATCTTCTTAGTCTAAGTAATTCAAATCTCATCGACACTAGAGACAAGTTATGGCCTATGGGTGAGGAAATGGTTTGTTATTTCCCTTTTAAAAAATAGAAAATGATTGTAGAGAACATTTTGTTTTACATTATTCAATGACAATTAAGTTTAATCATTAAATAGTTGAAAAATAATGTTAATTTGTAACAACCACATTACTATACTATTTGAACAATAAATTTGGATAAAATTTTGAGTAATATAGCATCACTCTTAGTTTAATGTTCAAAGGTCTAAAATACCTATATTATTATTACAAAGAAATCTCACCATTACTAATAACTATATAAATCAAACACCCTAATCCCACAATAACCAAAAACTATATAAATCTAGTATTATGTTAATTTAATCTCTACTGTAGATATTATAAACATCGCAAATATTCTATTCTATATAAAAAAAGAGTTATATATTGTAAATATACTAAGAGGGATTATAAGGAATTTTTTTCATTTAATTTCCTAGAATGACGAGTTAGTTTCCTTAATTGTTATAGAAAAATTTCTCCTTTTTTATTAATAATCAAATATATTTTATGAAAGAAATAGACAGAATCCATTAAGATCAAAGATATTCATTATTCTTTATACGAAAATTTAAGAGTGAAACTAACCAATCAAAAATTTTATCAAGTATATTTCTTTTGGAAAGTTCAAATATCAATAAAAAAATGTTAAACTTGATAGATGGTGGTTGTTTAGTCAAACTCTAATAATCTTTTGTTTTTTTCTTTCTCATACGTCGTTAAAATTTAAACTCCTCTTATAAAAAACTAAACACAAAGGAAAGTTAATAGAGAATTCTTACTCTTGTTTTTAATATTAATTTATACTTATGTTGTCTTGGTTAGGATTTATCTTGTAATTGCCCTTTTCCTTTTTCTAAGTTTTTGGAAATTATTAGGATTATATAATTTTTCAAACACAAAATGGGAATCACAAACCAGAAAATGAAGTTTCCGGTTTGAAAAATAGAAATCAAGATTTTCTAGATCTTCAATTTGAAAATGGATCCGAGAAATAAAATTTTATTATTATTTTGTTTTTTAAAGAAGAATTAAGTTTTCAATTTTGGGATTATAGAGGGAGAGGAAGATTTCCTAAACCTTCAAATTCAACACAGTAAACAAATTGGAGAAATTTTTCAAAGAGACTTTTGCGGCATAAAAATTGGCTCCATATTAAATAACCCAACACTAAATAATAAAGTCGATACTATAGATAGTGGCTGTTCAATCAAACTCTAATAAGCTGCTCTTATACTTGATAAACTTGAAGTGGAATTCAACCTCAGAGTCTGCGTCCTGAATCAAACACCATTTATTGTTTTCTCTTTATCTATAGTTATTATCAACTTCTACCTCTTGTCAGATTCTGAAAACCTTATATCATTAAACACCACTTACGCTTCTGTCTCTCGTCTCCATATCTTGTCAACCAGCAGCACTGCCGCATCCTGTTCGTCATGTCGTTCCTCTCTTTCTATATTTATTATCTCCGTCTACCTCTAGTCTGGCGATGTTTAATTTATACTTGCGCTGTTATTCTTTCTACAGTGTTCTTTATACCACTCTGCTTCACGCCGCCCTGGCTACAAATCTTATTTTTTCATATTATTGGTTTGTGTCTCCTTGCACCTATAGAATTCTTCTTGTTACCAAAAATACGAAGCAATTTAGAACAAGTCTCGGAAGAAGCGGACAACAATTCGGTACAAGTCTCCCACGTGACTGACAGCAACTCAGAACAAGTATCTGGCGGGACGAAGAGTGTTATATGCATGGAGGATGCCAACAACGAAGACCTTGAACCATATGTCTATTTCCAATTACCAAACAACACTGAAGAAATTGACAACAAGTCCATCACTCCAAAAGATAGGAAGGCCATACTTGAATCTAATGGCAACCCATTGCAACCGCAATCCCAGTCTACACTTGAATAAGTAAGTAACACCCTTAGGAGTTCGGATCACAAAAACAACAATCAATTTGAATCATTATTATATTCATTTATAGTTCACTCACATGTATTATTCTAATAATAACATGTTTTTATTAGGTGGACAGCAGAACATCGTCAAGTGGCATGGAGATCTCTTCATATCATGGAACTTTTATTTATGATATTACGTAGTTGGATCTTTTTTCTTCTGCTTTTAGATTAAATAATGCAAATTTATCTGGATTTATATTGAAAAAAGCTATCTATATGATGAAGATGGATGACGAATTTTTGGAATTGAGATTTAGAAATTAATTCTTGTTTTGTATTATAAATGTTAATGCCAAACTTTTTAATATTTATACTTACTGTTACTGAGACTGTCTTCCCCTATAGAATTAAGAAAATAAATTCTCAATTCATAGTATGGAATTTTGTGCTTACAGCCTATTCACCGTGGTTGTTTATTTTAGTTTAGGATTAATTTTTGCGCTATTGAATTCTCTTTTATATCAAAGGAATACTGTAAACTTAGCTACAACAAAGATTAGCCTATGTTAACTCTTACGTGGTGAATCAGGAAGCTGACCACATGGTCATCCCAGAGGCTCACATCGGATCGGACCATTATTGGGAGGAGTCATCCTCTAGCTATTATCGTCAAGTATTTTATGTTTACTATGTTCTTACTATGTAATTATTTATGGTATTATATCATATTTAAATAAATTTTGTTGATTTAATTGACAATTTTAATCTCATAACTCTTATCAAAGTTTAAGTATAATTACTGATAACTAATAGGACCGTAAGTCTATTTAATTAGGAGTGAATTACCCACAACCTCCCTACAAATTTGATATGCACAAGCGCGTATAACATTTCGGTTTTTTTGTAGCGTCCTCCCTTGACTAATAGATTGACTGGGTTTGACCATCAATGTTATGGGCTTGAAGGGTAAAATGGTCATTTTGCTGCAAAATCAACACACAACAATCTGACAGCACTTAGGGATAATTTCATCTTTTAATACCTTTTAAACGGTCAAAGTGACCATGTCATGGTCAAATCCAGTAAATCCGGACGCTCTAAAAACATCAAAAAGTTGTATCCACCTATGAATATCAAATTTACAGGTAGGTTATGAGAAATTCTCCCATTTAATTAGTATCAAAGGTTGAATATTGAGCCTTTATGTCATATTTTGGGGTAAGTTTGTGCAATCTCTTGGGAAAGTAAAAAATTAAAAACTACTTTAAGTTATTTGAATATGAAGTATCCTAAAATGTTATTACTAACTACCACCGAACTTAATAAAACATTTATGAGATTTAACTTGAAACAATAAATAATTTTTAGTTCACTTTTGAGTACTTACCCTATAAGCCTTAAGGGCTGCTATGAGCTCAAAATAACTAGAATCAAGAAATATAGGCCCAATAGTTGATTTGAAGGAAGAGTCCAAAATGGTAGCCCAAAGGGTGGGCCAATATCAAATTCAGCCTAATTAAAGCATAGAGACAGGAACTGATCCCTTGATGTCAAGAACTGTTACAGTCTCTTGCTATCTTCCTATCACTTTGCCAAATTCTCCAAAATTCTCCATTGACACTCAGCAAAAACTCTAACATTCATAGTTGTTCACCATCTTACTCATATTTCATTCCCAATTGTTCATCATCTTACTTATTTCCCACTATCATTTATTTCTATTTATTTTAATTTCCACATTTTTATTTTCTATTGCCCTACAATTATAACTTTAGCGTTGAAATGCTTTTGGCTAGCACCAACTTAGTGTCAAGGTAATACGTCCATTATTTAACTTTTTTGTACGTTGTTAATACATAGGAAGTTGATTGTAAAGCCAAACCTCTACATCAACAACTGGAGAAATCAACACATTATAAAGTTTTAGGGTCCATTTGTTTTTTTTGTAAAACCGAATAATAACCAAATCCTAAAATCTATATGAGCCTTAGGGGCTACAATTTGAATAATATTTTTTTTTTCCTCGTTTTTGAATATATTGTAAATTTGTTTTTTTTTCAAATTACTAAAAATTAGTAATTTGATATCTATACCATTTTTATTATTAATTGTATTGAAGCTTTATTTAATATGATAGAGATAATTAAAAACAAGAGCTTGACTACCTTACTATTAAGGGTGGTTATTGAAACCAATTTAATGGTTGTAATTATTGGATAAGGTTACTCAACTAGTAAGGTAGTTAGATCAATCAAATAAATAATAATTTGATAAATTCTATGTATATGTTATTTATAATTATAATATGATTAAAAAACAAAATACAAATATTTATATATTTAAACAAAAATGCTCTCTCAATCAAATTATAAAGCAACTAAGAAAAAAGAAAAGTTTGAAATATTCTCTATAACAATTAAGGAAACGAGTGATACTAGGCAATTTATTGAAACAATTCCTTTTTTAATAGAAATCTCAAACTTTAATAACATCACAAAATTAAACAATTTCAATTTCTTAAATTTAGACACTAATTTGGGCACTATATATAGAAGGAATGAAAAATACAAATCACAACCAAAAGTTTCAGAAACAAATATAAAATTAAACTCATGTATTAAAAAAATGATTACGAATTTTTAAATTATAATAATAAATATTAAGTGAAAACTAAGGAAAAAAATAGTTTTGAGAGATTTTTAATTAATAATAATGTAATATTATAAAATTAAAGAAATTATATTTTAGTTATTATGTGGATCATAATTATTAATTATAATCTTTATAAAATACCTGGATGGATGCATGAGTTACTAGAGGCTGCACATATCATTTTAAAGGGGCCTAAAGGTTACCTCCTGTTCCTTTTTATTTCGACCAAAATGTTACCATCGTTTCCTTTTTATTTTGGAAATCTATATTCTTCTGTAATAGGTGGTGGATTACCTGGCAGTTAGCACCGTTGTTAATTAACTTATTATTTTAATATTATTTGTAGATACATATAATATTAGGTGCTTTTGAAATTGTATCTGCACCTTCCCATATATATGATATAACTCCAATAAATATTCGACGGAGAAAAATCCTGTCAGAATGAAGTTCAAAAATTGATATCTTTATGTTTTTAATTTACCATATTTTTCTCCGATAATATATATAAAATAAATTTTCTAAATTTTTTCCTACAATAAATAGATCTCAAAAAATCTAAGAGGACAAAATTTGGTTTTTTACCAAATGTCAAAGTCCAACTAGTGCAAAAGTTTTAATTGAATTACAACTTTATCAATGTGTTGATCCTATTATGATTAAAAGTTCTGGAATTATATTTGGTTTAGCACTTCTGGAGGTGGACTTTTTTTCCCGTAAAGACAGTGGAAGCGCGCTTGTATGTGGCTTAAAACAGAACTCAGGGAAAGCCAATAAAATAAAATAAAATTGACAGAGGAAGGATTTTCCTGGTTTAAAGAAAATCAATTCTGGCAGGATTTTTCTCCATCACATGCCAACAAATTCTAATATACTTGATCTGCTTGCCATTTACTTTAATATTTTTTTAACTATTAGTAATAATTATCAAATTATTGCATAGTATATAATATTATATCAGCTTAAACGGCACTGCAACTTTAAAACTTTTGTACCAATTGGACTTTGAGAAGACAAATTTTCCCTCCTGCATTTTGTATATATATATATATAGTTTATCTACGGCCTAAAAGAGTGTTTTTTTAAATCCCAAACTCTTTTTTATTTTTGTATTGTTTGCTTGTCAATCCAGTAGAGGTATTAGACAATTAAAAATACTGAAATACATATATAAGAATAAGCTCAAATTTTGAGTTTTTCCAAATATATATTTTTTAGTTTTCTTTTTCAAAAAAATGAAAATTTCTAATATAATTGGATTGTATTATGTTAATATCAATATACTCTTAAACTTAAAACCCTAATACATTTTTTTTAACAAAACACTCCACCTTTATTCTAAGTATTTGTTTCAATAAAAAGCCCTCAAGACTTTCCTTGACTAAAGTTTTCTAATGTTTTGAGTGTTCTGATTCTTCTTTTTTTTTGGTTTTCAATTGGTTTTTTACATTAAATATTTTTCTTGATGCACATATATGAACACTAAATTGGAATAGTAATGTTGTGTAATTATTGATGATTTGGAAGTAAAACCATAACATAACACAGATTTATTTCGTAACGTGGGATGAATGAGGAACGTGATCAAATTACAATTCTTCTCATACATCGAAATTAATAAGCTTATGTTATTTGTAGTGACATTCAATTGGAAGAATTCTATTACTGTTAGCTTTGAGTCTTTGATATTTTATTTCAAAACCCGCATTTTCATTCTATTATAGTGTAATATTGTAAATTATAAATATAGTATTTTTTTTTCAAATATTATTTGTAATATTATTTTTTAAATATCATTTTTGATAATTTTATATTAAAACAGATTTTAAAAACAGTACAACCAAACAATCAATAATTTAAAAGAGTTTTTTAAAAGTGCGCATATATATATGTTGACAAGAACTTAGTGATGAACCATGTTGACAAGAACAAGTGTACATTCATATATATATATATATATATATATATATATATATATGCGCACTTACCTCCACTAGTTGAAAGAATTCTTCAACAACATTTTGTGCTCTTAATTCCTCTGGTGGTAAATGAAAGGTGATCGCCCCATTTCTGTGCTACAAAAGAGAACCTGTATAAGTAAATTATACAAAGTAAGATAGTATAGACACATACAATGGTAATAAATTAATCCTTTTTGGATAATTGACATTTCACGTTCAAAATTTTGAAGCATTCTAAAGCTAATCAAGTTACATGTTCCAACCACAACAACAACAACAACACTAATGATATCTATAACAAACTTATGTAGAACAAGAGTGAAAAAAGGTAGGCTTAAGTCATGTGCACTTTATTTACTAGAAATCTACTCATAATTGAGGTTATTCTAGAGAAAAGACATTTTAATTCTTCAGATAGGTAACATAAGTGAAATTTTGTCACAAATACTACATAGAAACAAAAAAGAGTCATTATTTTGTAAGCATAGCAATGACGCCTTGTACACCCAAGTAAAAATTTGTGTCAAGTAATGTTTCATCTCAAGGACCAAATCATTTTGTTATTAATTTCAACATTTTCTTCACAATGGAAACCATTCTATTAGCAGGTTGAGCACCTCCAGTTATCCCATCACCCAGAGGTTCAATCAACAAAAGTATATAACACAATCCTTTTAACTTCGGGTGAAGGTATTTATATACCATACAATATCATAGGGTGAAGGTATTTATACATCATACAATATCATACCATGACATATGTTTGTGTGCTTATGCACATATCACATGTTAATTCACCAAGTCTTAAGAAAATATTTGCAATATTTACCTTGTCTTTGACCAAACCAACTGATGTGAAAACTCCTTCACTTTCCAAAGTCAGAAGGATCTTTTTCTGCAGAGAACACTCCATGATTTAGCACAAGAAGCAAATGGCAATTATAAACCAGTAAGAGCTTGCAAAAGGAGATTTATATCAAGTCACTAGCAGTTAACATAGTAACAGAAACACTTGCCAAATGTACTAGTGCAAAAGCAAGAATAGAGGTCCACTACCATGTGACAAGGTTTCCAAGTAGTTTTGACAACTTGAAACTCGGGCACCTTAATTCAGGATGGTCCCCAACAATTTCTGCCGTTCTGGTGGGAATCTTGTATCAAGACCCAAGTGCCACATATTTCTTCTATCAATTATTATCCAACACAAAGAAAATACTTTATGCTAATACAGACAACTATAAATTGTCGGCTATTGGTGCTCCCACAAAAACAATGTAAAATATGCAATGACCAACAATAAAGTTCATTTATTCATGAGGGAATATATTTAGGCAAAATTGGGTGTAACAAAAGAACTATCACATGATAAAGATAATTTCAACATTTTCAATAAAGCACATTTGACTTCGTGAAAGTGTATTTTATTGAAAATGGAGACATATAGATGGCAAATCCAATTTAAATTTGTGAAGGTATGGTCAATAACTTATGCATGAAGGCCATTACAAATATTAAAATATTGAAACTTCACGTTGAAACAAATTGATTTGCATTCTCATTTCCCCGTTTTTGTTTTTCTCTCCCTCCTTTTTCTCTTCCACCTCTACTACTCCCCTAGGCAACATTTTTATAATTTGCACTTTAAATTTTAAATTACAATAGTTTGGGTGTCAAATGGGTTGGTTTGGCTATTTGGCCCATCTAAATGAGAGGCGATATTTTCACCCCTCAAAAATTGCATGTGCACCCCAAATTAGTTTTTTTCTTTTTTAATATACAATATTATCATTAAGTAAAATTATTAAAAAAATAAATATTTTATAAGTACATCAACCAATTATTAATTAACATATCATTTATATCATAAACCCTTTTTATTCTCTCAAACCTTGATTTTTCTTTTTGTTGCAACTTATGAAGAATGAAACAAAATCTTTAAATAAAATTAGTTGTGAAAGAATATGTTATACACTAATTTATGTTGTTTTTATTATAATAACAGTATATTTATTTGTTATCTTGCAAAATAAAATTTATGTTAATCTTCTACGCAGCAAACTTGGTTTGTGTACTTTCTAATGTTATCTTGAAATATAGAATAAAACACAACAAGGAAGAAGAAACCGAGAGACCAGAACCCAAAAAAAAAAAAATGTTGTCATGACAAGCACCGTAAATATGTCCATGAATGTGATAGCCAAGCCTCTCTCTCCCTCTTCTTCTTCTTCGAACAACTCAAAACATGCCCTTTCAACTGCTCAACTATCATTCTCTGGTTTGAGCAGCCTGTGTCTCTGTGTTTGGAGACAACCATCATTTACGGTGGTCGTTGTCTCATTCATAGACATATTGATAAGATGTATTTAAAAAATATATACAATAAAATTAAGAAAAATGGTAGTCTTGGTATTAAGTGGGGTATAAAAACAAATAAGAAAAGTTTAAAATTTATTTTGGATGTGCAAACAAAAAAGGTGGATACACCATTATTAAGGGATGGAAATATTGCCACTCTAGATTATGAGCCCTATTTGGCCCAAACTCAAGCCCATTTGATATATATGTGTGTGTGTGGGTGGGTGGGCTAGTGTTTAAATAGGTTAATTATATTATTTAAATTTAAAAGTTTAAGTATACGATCCTCAATAGAAAATACATTATTTAAGATCCAAATAATAAAAAAAAAAATGGACTCTTAAAATAGTTTTGAGGTGCACAATAGAGATTACCAATGGAAAGCAACACATGGTAGGAAATTGAAGAAGTTAATGGCCGCAGATTGAAAATTCCTATCCAATCATAGTCTAAAAATACAATAGGTTTTACTGTACACAATAAGGAGTAAAGAGTGAGGTCTGGTGTCTTGCAAAGAAGAAAAATCAAAGAAAATACAATAGGTTTAGGGCCAAAATATTATAGGGATAATCCCACTTTCCTATCGTAATTTGACGTAATCGCTAATTATCTTATATAGTTTTAGGGAATCTCATTTTATCATTACCCCTTTCAGTCACTATCATGACTAAAATGACTAAAGCACCACTGTGGTTTCGTTCTTCCACATTAACATCAAATTTTGAATTTTAATGTCAACTAACTTTAATGGTAGGAGGTTTTTTTTTTTTTTTTTTTTTTTGATATTTTCATACATAACATGAGGATTTGATCTATATCATAAATCGGTAAAGGGAATATTAGTGATTTTAAAAAGGGATATTATGAAGAACCCCCCTAAAAAGTAAATTAATTGGGATTTACCTCCAATTTTTTTTATTAGATGAACCACCCTCTATTGGTTAAAAAAATCGGTTGATATTAAATTTGAAGGGCATAATGGTAATTGCATGAATAATTTTATTTGTATTAATAAAATTAAATAAAAAATTGAAAAAAAATAAATAATTAAACAATTTTTAAACTCTCTCTCTATCATTCCCTCTCTCCTGCTTTCATCTATCTTTACCATTTTCTCTCTCACTCTACCATTTTCTTCTCTCTCTCACTCTTCCATCTCTCTCTTTCTTTCGCCCTCGCATCTTCCTTCACCGTCGGTAACTAGCTCACACCTTTTTCCTTCATCTCTTTTTTTTTTTTTTTTGGTTATTGGTTATAGGTTTCGAACCCAGAATCAGACTGTTTTAGGTTTGAATCGAACCCAGAGCCATCTAGTTCTAGGTATTATCGAAGCCAAAACTAGGCGGTTCTAGGTTTTGATTCGAACCCAATACTAGACGGTTCTAGGTTTCAAAATCCAAAATCGTTTGGTTCCAGAACCAGATGGTTTTGGGTCAGATGTGATGGGTGGGAGGTTTAGGGCTGTTCTAGGTGGTTTGTGGTGGTGGTGGTGGGTGGGTGTGATGGATGGGTCATTTAAGGTTATTCTGGGTCGTGGGTGGGTGGTTTAAGGTTGTTCTCGGTTTGATTGGGTGGGTGATGTGGTTTGGGAAACCTAGATTTTCTTGTTTAGAAGAAGAGTGCTCTATATCTTGTTTCAATTGTTTTTATGTTGGATTCTTATTTTTGCGGTCTTGTTTAGCATCTTTCTTGTTGTATTTCATGTTACTTTGTGCATACATGTGAGAAAGAAAATCAATATCAAAATCCCTTGATTGTTGTTAAGTTGCATTTGAATTCGAGGATGTGTTTGTGTGTTGTTGGAAACCTAGAAATTTGGGTTTCTAGCAAATAGCAACCGGGAAGGTTCCTGAAAACCCATAAAATTTGGGCTTCCAGCAACCTAAAAACCCATATTTTTTCTAGAAATCCAGATTTTTTTGTTAATTATTATTTTTTATTTTCAATTTTTTTAATTTAATATAAAGGGTATTACAACCATTACATAAGTTTGAAGGATATGATAGACATTTTACACAATCTTGATAATGGTATTTTGGTCATTTCATGGTTTTGGATGAAAAATATTTACTTTTTGGATAAAAAGTTAATGGCAATGGGCAGTTCACCAAATAAAAAAAGAGAGGAGCAAATCTCGATTAACTTATTTTTCAAAGGGGTTTTTCATAATATCCCTTTTAAAAAATATTGAGAAATTTGACTATTATGTCAAGCTATATGGAAAAATAGAATTATCCCAATATTATATCGCTAACCATAAATATGTCTTTCGGAGTGACCAACTATGGATTTTATGAGGTTTTAGGAAAATTTTACCCATTTCAAATTCATATCATTTCCAATATTATTGAAACATTTCCAATGTTGAATTAACTTTTTTCGTCCAACCTATATATTTTTTAATTTTTAATAAATTATTTTTACTTATAAAATTTTTTAACCAAATAATGGGTTGTTGAAATTTTTAGTCAAGATATCAAATTGTTGTTGATGTATGTAAATGCCTATATATTGAAGATGTCAACAAGGCATTAAATGAGACTGTCATCATCTGCAAATTTCACTCCTTTGTTATCCAATGTTTCTAATTAATTATTCTGCCGAGCCAACATGTCCAATTTATAAAATCCATTTTGCAATTCATATGTTTTGACGTTCATTGTGAATATACTCACCAATTCGATAATTAAACATTAATTATAGTTATTATTGCTATTATAAAAAATTAAAAAAGAACTCCTTAAGTTTGTATGAAGTTTAACCAAAAGGATTTAGTAAATGTAAAAGTTAGCGGATCTCAATATAACATTGCTCTTTATTATCAAAAATAGAAAAAATTTTAGTGAATCAAAATGTGCCTCGTCAATCAAAGAAACCCCTCTCTAGCTTTGAAGAGAGCTAGGTCAAATAAAAATGTGAAAGTCTAAAATTGATGTTCAACACAAAAAATGCTAACTAATGTCATATAAACTTCTTAACGTGCCAAAGTTTTACTTGGAAATGAAAAGTGACTTACTCTTCTAAATAATGACATGTCATATAAATAATGACTTGTCTTTAAATAAATTGTGAGATGTGTGTGGACATATATTTGAAATGCTGTTAGTAATACTAATTACTGAACAAAGGCCATGAAACTAAATTTTAAGTAAAAAGAAGAAACTACACATTACAATAAAATGTCGTAATTTGGCCATTTGTTTTTGATTTTTTATTTAAACTACTGAAATTGTGAACATGTAAATTTTCACATAAAAATTGGACACAAACCATTCAAACAATCATATGATAGAGAAATATTTGGTCTTGGATGTAACTTGCATGGTATATCTTCTTTTAAGCCATGTTATGTCAAAATTAAGTATACTCCATTATGTATATTCTTATATTATATTATATAATTTGGTTTAATGATTCCATGATTTGAAATTTCGAATTAATTCAATGCACCGTCCAAACTATTGGCCATGTCCCATCTGTCCTTTCTCTTAGGAGCATTTGGTGTGTGAGATTTGATTGAACTATTTTAAAAAATTGAATTGGATTGAATAGGATTGGGCAATTAAATCAGTACTATGAAATGTTTGGTGTAGGACTAAAAATTATATTGTCATTTGTTTGGTGTATATAGGATTTGACATTGATGCTATTCCTTTTTTTTTTTTAAATGAGTTGTTGCATATATTGTTTGCATTTGGTTTATTGTAGTATCTATAATAATAAATATTCAGTTTCAGTATTTGTTTCCTTCTTCAATTATCAACGCTTTGACTGTTGATTTCTTGGTCTACAGTTGCCCATATATGACTAATTATGTTAAACTAAATTAAATAAAAATGAATCTATTAAACTAACCCAGATTTCATCTGCGTTATGGAAGGAACCCCCATTCATCTGGGTTCAAGTGAACCCAGGTTAGTTCTAGAACCCACTTACCCAGATTTCATCTAGGTTTGTCATCTAGTTTTGATTCAAACTCAAATGAAATCTAGGTTATTGCACCAATTCGGATTTGTTTGGGTTCGATTTGAACTTAGATGAAATTTGGATTCGAAGAAGCAGGGGAGGAGGAGCGAGATGAAATCTAGGTTCAATTTGAACCTTGATGAAATATGGGTTCAAAGTAGAAGAGAAAGAGGAGAAGAAAGATGAAGAAGAAGAACTAGAGAGGGAGAGAGACAGAGAGAGACACAAACTATCTGAGTTCGTATTTTTTAAATTTATTTGTTTTTAGCTTTTTTTTTTCAAATTGATCTTCATTGTCCATCCTAGAATGGATGGTGAAGATCTAATGAAAAAATTTATTTAATTTTTCAAATTAATCTCTATCGTCCATGTGAAGATGGATGGTAGAGATTTTATAAAAAATTTTATATATTATTTAATTATTTAATTACTAATCATTTTTAATTTCTTTTTAAAAAATAATTATAAAGGTGAGAACATTTTGATCTTTATATCAGTCTTTGGTTAAGTCTAACGGAATTTTATACCGGCAATTGGTTAAATTGTAATAAACAATAAAAAGTGACTCTATTTGTAATAAGTTTCCAACCAATCGGCTAAATTATAATTTGCTTTTATCAAAAATAGAAGAAATCTAAGTAAATCAGAATGTGCCTCTGCAATCAAATGAAACCCCTCTCCATCTTGGAAAAGAGCTAGGTCAAATAAAAATGCTGAAGTCTAAAATTGATGTTTAACAATTAACACAAAAAAAATGTTAGCTAAATGTCATATAAACTTCTTCACATGCTAAAGTTTTACTTGGAAATGAAAAGTGACTTATGCTTTTATATATATAAAATTATAAATAATGATTTGTCGTCAAATAGGTTGTGTAGGAGACAATACCACTCCTATATTTTCCCTTATATGGCTTAAACAAAAACTGGAACTTACTTTTCCTCTCCACCTGCTGC
The DNA here is from genome assembly GCA_019925255.1 of Litchi chinensis. Lineage (NCBI taxonomy): Eukaryota > Viridiplantae > Streptophyta > Magnoliopsida > Sapindales > Sapindaceae > Litchi > Litchi chinensis. The sequence continues at coordinate 20,863,773 of CM034472.1, read as the reverse complement.
CACTACCAGTTATACTGGAAATTCCGTCAACTTTATCAGGGCAAGTCGGCTACTCAACGGAATTTTGTATCATACAACTAAAGTTATGCTGCTGCAATACTGCATGCAATTAATATGTTTTCAGATTCATAGTGCGTTCTCAGCCACCAATTCAATTATTAGTTACAAATTTTTTATTTAATTTTTAAAAAACAATATTACAGCGCATTGAACGAAAAAAAAAATCATTTAATATGCATAGAAAATTTTGACAAATTGCAAGTACTACTTTTTTTTTTCCTCTTTTGAAAATTATTCCATACATGTCTTAAACTGATATCTCTGTTTTCTAGTTTGGTTACATTTCTCATAATAACTAGAAATTAAGTATTATTTTTGTCATTTACCAAACTAAAACAATAAACTATTTGTTGAAATCCCTGGTTCACATTAAATTTATATGTTAAAGGATTCGGACAATCAAGTATATTAATATAAAAGTGTTTTACAAAATCTTAAAGAGATGTTTGAATATTGGTATTTTATACCAAAACAAACATACAAGTAAAACCATAAATAAAACCTTTCAAAAAATATATCAAAAATAAATAAGCATAAACTTTTCTCCTTTAGTTTTTTCACATGAAGACGTTTGATTGATGATGTGCTTTTGTAGTTGAAAATTTAAAATTTATTGTTCTGATTTACCGTAACAATGGTAATCAGGCAAGAGGAAATTTAATGGCTTTGTTAATTCTATGAAAGTGTTCAAAAATTTGGATTGACTACAATCCCAAATTTGTACTAAAAAATATAGGAAAATCAGTCTGATTAAGAGTAAAATAAGAATGATGTAAATCAACATTTTCATCTTTACCCTCAAACATTGTTGTCAAAATTTTCAAATTGTTAATTATTTTATCTTGCAATCGAGATTTGATGTTAACACATTCGATCAAGGACCAATCGGCCAACTTTAAACATAAACACTTGTTGAAATGGGGCACCCAAACCCAACCACAATCCAAATGGTTTTCAATCTTCGTCCTAAACTCGAATTAGCTTAGGGCCAAATGCCCCAAACATAACCCAATTTCACCTGGTTAATTTAATATATATATATATATATATATACACACACATACACACACACAAAAATTTTAAGATGTAATATATTTTAAGATCACACTCAAATTTTAATTTTCACTTAAATATAAATATATATTATGTTAAAAAAGCATTTTTAAATTTAGACATACACCTAAAGTCTAACATACCTTTATAAAAAACTCAAACATAAACTGAAATTTAATTGCATTTCATCAAAAACTAACAAATCTTAAATTTAAGCAACCACATGAGTACCACTTAAACAACATAACATTCATTAAACTTTATATGACAATGCTAATCTATTAAAATTGTCGTATAAAATTCCATTATAACATTTCAATTATTTACAGATACACTTGGTTTGAAAAATATCTTATAACAATAAATTAAATAAACGTAATAGTAATGATGATGACGACGAAAACATTAATATATAGTAAAAAACAACAAAACGAGTAACCAGGTCGGGATAAGTAAAAAAGTTTGACTAAAACCCTATATGAAAAACTAATCAAAACAAAAGTTTTGATCAAAATCCGACCCGCTATCTAGTTTTATTGTTTCCGATTCACCCTAAATGACGTGGGTCCTACAGGTTTGGGGTGGATCTGCCAGTTGAGACTTTGACACTTGTGATTCCTTACTCATATATAAATTAGTATATGGTTTGCATCACTCAGTAAGAAAATAAAATAAGATTGTGAAGTCCGTAAATCCTAACTGCATGTGGATTTACTGCATGAATTCCTATCATAGGCTTCATTTAACTGACCGACAAAAATTAGTTGATTATTACACAAATATACTATTTATATTATATTTGAATAAATATTTAGTGAAGTGAAATGTATATTCTTCGATGTAATAGAATCTCTCTCTTTTTAAAGAGTGAAAGAACCAAATTGTAGATCCAAAGTAAAGTATTGTTAAAGTTCAAAATTTTAAAAAATAAAGAAGAAAAATAAAAAGGCTTGTTGATGTTTGTTTTTTGACATTAAGGTTTGTCGATGTCATATTACAATAGATAGTTTAACATGCCAAAGGTTGATTTGGAAAAGGTATGCCAAGGGTTTTCTTCTATTGGGCAAACAAAAGCTGAAATACTTTCTTCCCTTTCTACCAATTTCAGAGGTGCCACTAACAAGGTACACCACCATGGCAAAGTCGGCTACTCATATAGTACAATAGACCTGTGGTATAGCATACTGCAACAGTATTGGATTATATGTTTTTTGTTTTCTAGTCTGATTAATTATTACCTTTCCCCTCATCCTTCGGTATGAAGTATTTTTTTTTTATTTGTTTGTCTTTATATATACCATGATAGACGATGAAGAAGAAGACATTTTTCTTGCGTTTTTTATTTCATATTTTGAGTTTTTTTTTAATGTTTTTAATTTGTAATTTTAGGGGTGATGTGTCCAAATCTTACTGGATACTTGTTTTTTTAGCTTTCATTTTGACGGACTACTTAATTTATTTAATGATTTTGAAAATTTTAAATTACCTTTCCAGCGATTGATGTTAGTTAACTCGTTAATCAATGATTTGATGAGATATTAGTGAAATTAAGGTCATATCTTAGAATGGAATGTAATTTTATAAAAAGTTATGAAAATTAATACAATTTGTCCACTTAAAAGCAAACAAATCAAAAAACCCTAACAGCCTAACAAACAACATGACAATCCATAGAAGTGGGACCAGCTTGAGGGCATGCAAAAAGTTGCTTACGATCAATCCCATTACTTTTCCTTTCATTTGTCATAAAATATTTTTACTTACCAGAAATTTGAACAAATAATGCGTACAAAATAACTTTGTGCATGGATTTGGATTCGGTTATTTCAAATCCATGATTTTAATTTTTCGGATTGACTAGGATTGGACAATATTACAATACTTATCCAATATTTCAGCTTACAAAATCAAAATTTTATATTGCACCGAATTAACAGTTTCCAATCTTTAGGATTTGAGTTCGGATCTAATCGAATTCACGGTTCAAATTTTTACAAAATTTTCATTTCAATGCAGCCGGTATTACATTGAATAGCAGCCTTGCATTGTATTAAATAATATAAATATGTGTTTGGCCATGTCTTTGCATTGTTTTATTTAATTCAAAATAATTTACATGATACATTGTACGTAAACCGCTTAATTTAGTGCATTAGAGATGGGTTCACATCGCATCCCTCATTGGTCATACCATCATTGTCACCCATTCTCTCTGTTTCCTTCATTTAGATAATTTGCTCATTTTTTATGTTATATATTTGTAATTAATATAAACTTTTCTTTTACGTTCAAAAAATTACTTAGTAATTTAATTATTTGAAAATTTTGACAAATTACATAAAGTTATTCGGAAGTCTGAACTAAAATTTTGAATTTTTTGTTTACATTTAATCTAATATAATAAACCAAAGTTCAATATCTAATGCAACATATAATCAAACATAATCTTTTGTTAAAAATGGTGCCATGAAATCCAATATATAAATCTATTCTTATCTAATACAATACTACAATACGGTGCACCAGATTATCTTATATTAACTGATAAGTTATATCAAATGATGGAATTCCATCGAAATACATTATTTCATCAATGTACCTCAAATAAAAAAAATTTAGTTTGAAAAGAATTTGAACATAAAATCGATCCAAATTTAAATACATTTTCTCAAAATAAAAAAATCAGATCCAGCCTGATGGCATATAATCAAGTAGCTTCAAATAAACAGATCAAAGTCTCAGGGCTATCATGATCAGCGTGACTGTGATGGGTTGCACAGTGTACCTGATGCACCCAAACATTTCCCTTCACAAAACGGTTGTTCCTGGCACCAAAACACACACACACTCTCTCTCTCTCTCTGTCTAGTTTTTGTTTTGAGAGACACACTCTCTCTATTAAAAATTGAAAAACAACGATATAAAGTTATTTATTTTTGTCATTTAGCAATATAATAAACAATTTGTTAAAATTCCTTGTACAAAATATCTCTTTTCTCTCCGTACGAGTAGCTAAAACGCTCGTTACTTCGCTCTCCTCTCGTCTCTCACTCCATTTCTCTTCTGCCTTTCATTGTTATTTCACTCCAGCTCTCTTCTCTGCCTTTCCATTCTCTCATTCTCACTCCAGCTCTCTTCTCTGTCTTTCCGTTCTCTCGTTCTCACTCCAGTTCTCTTCTCTGTCTTTCCATTCTCTCGTTCTCGCTCCAGCTCTCTTGTCTGATAAGTCACTATGGACTTGAATGAGCCTCTGCTAGAACAGGAAGGTGAGGGGCATGAACAACCACCGCCATGGCGTAACTTACTTGAGGTAGTTTTCCTGGTTCTTGGTTCTTGGGTTTCGTGATTTTTTTGTTCCATTACTAGAGCAGGAAAGTATGGGTATGTGTATTTGCTTGCGTGTGTGTGCGTACATATGTGCCGTCCCTCGCTTGGGAACGAAACATATATATTTTTGAGGTCGCTGGTCGCTGCTTGGTGTATACACACATGTGGAGAAATACATATGTATATATATATATTCACTTGCTTGGGAACGAAACATATATATTTTTGAGGTCGCTGGTCGCTGAGTGGTATATACACACATGTGAAGAAATATATATATATATATATATATATATACACACATGCACGCACGCGTGTATAGCCAACCGATCTACACTCACATATATATATACACGTATGTGTGTGTATATATATGTGTAGATATATATACACAACAAGCTGTAGACATGTATATATGTAGATATATATACAACAAGCTGCTCGTGTGTTGTATATATATGTGTGTGTTCAGCCAACTGTACGTGGTTATGTTTCTGAGTTTTTTTAAAACTTTTCTGTATGTGGTATTTTTTGCTTTTACAGATGTGCTTTTTGTTTTTTTTGTTTTTTTGCTTTTATGTGTGTGTATATATATATATGTATATGTATGTGTGTGTGATATATATATATACAACAAGCCGTGGACAGCGTATAGCCTACAGATCTACACACACATATATATACACATATGTATGTGTGTGTGGATATATATACAACAAGCTGTTCCTGTGTGTGTATATATATGTGTGTAGATATATATATATATATACAACAAGCTGTTCGTGTGTGTGTGTATATATATATATATGTATGTGCGAGTGTGTACAGCCAACTGTACGTGGTTTTCTTTCTGGGTTTTTTTTTTTTTTAAATGAAACTTTTCTGTTTATGGTTTGTTTTTTTGTTTCCCTCTCTCTCTCTCTTTTTTTTTTTTTTTTTTTTTTTTTGCATTTATGTTTTTGTTTCCATTGATATGAGAAAGTTTTTGTTGGGTTTTTTGGAATATATGAGAAAGTTTTTGTTGGGTTTTTTCGACAGGAAGTTTTTGAAGTTGAAAAAGTAGCTAGTTCTTTGGAAAGTGAAAAGTTTCAAAATTCAATCACAGTTTCTTACTTTACTTTGTTGTATGTGTGTACGTGTGTGAATGTTTTAGCTTTATATGTGCATAGAATGATTGATAATGAATGATTAATTCTGAATGAATTGAGTATTTGGAGCAAAAGTGATAATTTTGTTAAATATATGTTAAGATTTTATATGAGCTTCATGGTTGCATGGCCATTAGAAGGAGAAAAGAAGAAGAAGAAACGTAGGCTGACGGTATTTTTTTTTTTTTTTAATTATAAATATTTTAGGCTGGGAGAAAGGAGTCTTTAATGAGAACTGAGGAGATTAGACTTATTTTTTCTGTTAGAAATATATATGCATGTGTGTATATATATATATATATATATATAAATATGATATATTTTAAGATTGATTTTATATAAGTTTTTTGGTTGTATGGCCATTAGGAGGAGAACAGAATATATGACATACATACACTACACACATACATATAAATATATATGTATATGTATATATATTTGTATGTATACGTATACATATATATAAATGCACGTACAACCAACTGATCTAGACCAAGAAATGAGTTGAAAAACATCATATCACATCCATTATCCATATTGTATTTCAATTTGCATATATGTATCTATGTGTGTTTCGATAAAAAGGGCACTCAAAAGTCAAAACTCATATATATATATATATATATATATAAGTATATAAATATAAATATATATAAGCGCGTTTTAATTATATATATGTATGTGCAGGTGGTGCTGGTGTTGATTTGGTTCCTGATTCCTTTGATCTTCTGGTTTTTACAGTCGCCGTTGTTTCAGACGACCTGGCTATTGTATGGCTCATTTATCAATATGGTAAGTGTAAAACTTTAAATTTTTCTTAAGGGTAAAATTGTAAAATTTTATGAAAATTATATAAAAGTGTAAGGGTTAAAAAATTAGATTTTTAAAATTTAGTTTAAATTCGTAATTTATAAATAGTTGAGGGGTCAAATGGTAATTTTCGGGATTATATATTCAGTCTTCTTCTTCTTCTTCCCGTGACCCGAAGCTCTCTCTCTCTCTCCAGATTTTTTTTTCAGATTTCCATTTTCGCGAGCTCCACTTTGACTTCTCATTCCGGCCACATCCGACCTCCATTTTGGCCGAATTTGGTACCGTTGGAAAGCTTGTGCGACGTAGATTCCATAGGTACCAATTTCATCAATTTTTATCACCGTTTGGGTCTTCGATTTTGCAGAAGAAGTTCTGCCATTAACCAACTTTGATTTTCTTAGATCTCGGCAAAACCAAGCGATTTCGACTCCGGTTAACCCCATTTTCGTGACAAGCGTGTCGAGGACAACAAAACTCGCTTGGGTGCACCCCAACCACTGTGGTCACCGGAATCCGTCGCCGGAAGCTGCCGGAAGCCGCCGTCGCCCACCGTGTACGGTGGAAGTAAGTTCCTCCACCTCCCGAACTCGAAATTTAACTCCGGACGTGTCTATCAACTCATTTTTAAGTGTAGAATCCATTTTTAAGTATATTTCTCCCTTAGGACAGCCGTATTAAAAATTCTTTATATTTCGCTACTTTGTAGATTTGGTTTGAGACGACGATAATTATCTTGAGAATCAAGATTTTAGAGAAGTGAATAACCCATATTGAGGTAGGAGCTCAATCCTAATCTTTTAGAAATTTTTATGTCAAGGTTGATGTTTAATTGAATTTTTATAATCTTGAAAGTATAGTAATTATATTGTGGATTGTTTTGGAAATATATTGTGGATTGCTTTGGAAATATATTGTGGTTATTATAGGTTTGGAAAATGTTTGGTTTATCGAATTAGCAACTGTTATGCTACCGAAATTTTGTTAAAATAAAAGAAAGGTTTTCAAAATACCGATTTCTATATATATTGTATTGATTAATTGATGAATTTATTCAAATTGTTTTGTGACTTGAATAGGGTAAAGATCCACCGTCCTAATCATTATGTGAGCTTATCATGAACGATTTGTATTATACGATTTTATGTCGGGGTCACTGTGTAGGGTATTACTGCGCAGGGTATTTTCTGGTATGATTACCAGGGTCACGGTGGGCCAAACGTTGTTTTCTTCTTCAAAAAAATAAATTATTGAAATTATAGGCCACCGGGTATATGACTAGGGGACGGGATCTACCTTGATTCGGAAAATGCTATGACTTGAGTTAAAAATTTAGATGTTTTATTTCTATTTTATTTCTATCTTAGAAGCATGTCTATATATATATATATGTATTTATGAAATGATTATGAGATTTATTTAGACAGTCGATCATGCAAGTTTTTAACCATGATTTTAGAAAGTGGTTTTCGAAACCATATCAGGATTTAGATTCTATTGAGCATTTGCTCACCCTTTCTTTATTTTTCTCCCTCCAGGAAATGTACAGAGTGATTTAGGTGGCCACCCGACAGAGTAGATAGATGACCAAAGAAATCAAGTGCTTGGCTTATGGTGTATTTCCTTAGTTATTTCTTTTCCCATTTGGATATTTATGGATGAATGTCTTGAAACCAAATTTAGAGGACTCTTGTGCATGTATTTAAAACTTTGTATTCTAACACCAGAGTTGAGGATTTTTATTTGGAAATCTAAGTAGAATGTGAAAGCTTAAGTGTGATAAGCAGATTGCATGGCTAAATGTTCATAAATTTTATTTGTGGTTATGAATCCATGATTTCTATCAGGTATTCACATATCTGTGGGGATGGTTTTTCTTCGGAATTATTTTAGATTGTTTGAAGTTTTTCATTACACTTTCTTCTATATTTTTAATTTAGTGCTTCGGAATATCTAAAAGAGCAAAATTTATATAAATTAATATTCACGATTCTGCCACGGCCTAGGACCTGGGTTGTGACAGTAAGATTCATGAGATATATTGTTTGTAAAAATAAGTAACTTTCAATTTAGAGTTTCTTATAGTTTAAAATGTTTTAAAAGATTTATAGATATTCAATCCAAAATTTTGAAGAATGTATTAGAATCTAGTTATTTTCGCTTTAGACTTTTAATAATTTTATCAAAATCTAAGTGTTTCAAAAAATACATGTTTGAAATATATTGAAAGACTTTTTTTTTTTTTTTCCACTTCAGACTGATGAAATTCACTATTTAATTTTGCTTTATTGGTTTTGATGTATATATATTTTGATTTAACAGATATTTGCTCTTTGGCTATGGGCGAAAAACTTGGAGTTATTCTCTTTTGCAAATGTGGATCTTCAAAGAGATCTACATTTAGGGCCTCAACGTCTTCCACCTATCACAGTTCAGGTAATAAATTTAATATTGGGCTCTTAATAATTTATAGCACTATTATTTTATTATATTTTGAATGGTTCTAATTTTTTTCTTTATCAAACAATCTTTTATATTTTAGTGTATCCGAAAGATGATGTGGGCTGGCATGTTGGTTTTCATCGCACATTTTTTGTTCTATATATGCTTAAAGAGTGAGCAGTGGGCTGCCTTAACACCGGTATAAGATATTAAACTTTCTTGATTAATATCATATTTTTTAATACTATAACATACTCATAGGTTTTGATATTTGCACTTTTCTTGAAATTTTTGAAATTTATCTAAGTTCAAATCTGAATATTGCAGGCGATTTTATATATTGCTATTGCAGTAATTTCGATCATTCCTTGCGGTTCTCGATATCACGACGCACTTGTCGATCTGGGAGGCCGATTATATCGAAATATTTTACTATGCTCCACCGAGGTAAGTTTGTCATACTATTAACTACTGTTATTTTATTTTATAGCTAGTCAAAATTTATCAATATAATTATTAATTATATGTTGTATGCTGAATACAGGATCCTCAATTTGCAAACACCTTTGTAGCCGACATAATGACATCTATGATGAAGGTATGTGTGCTATTGAGTAGTTAGGTGCATTATTGATTTATTCATTAAAGTTTGTTGTTATAGGTTTATATCAACTATTGAGTGTGTTTTTGAATTTAAGTAGATTTTAAATTGAATCGAATAATAAAATTTAAATTATTTCGAAAATCAATTTGTAGGTTAACCTTGTGTATTTAATGGTTTTTAGGCATTTTTATATATAAATTTCAGTAAAATGAGTCAAGGCAAGCCATGTCACTTTACCACAAATTGGTTTGGGTATGGGCTGGACATCAAAAAGCTGTTCTGAGCACCGGTTGAATGAATGGCAGCCTACTTTAAATGAGTTTTGGGTTTGGGACATCTCAATCTGGCCGGAACCAACTAGTCGCCATGCTTAATTATAAATGCATACAATTTGTTAGCAAACAATTATGAACGAGCAAATTGCACTAATTTTCCCTGATCATATCCATAATTGCATTTAACCTTGCATTATTACTTTATTACACTGACATTTACTTTAATCATTAACTAACAGCCGCCCACTGCTAGTTAGTTAGTAATGACAAATTGCAATTTGGTTATTTTCGTTTGGTTATTTTCTGTTCCCATTAATTGATTAAAGAACGAAAATGTTTGGCCATTGCAATTTGGCACATCTTCTACAAAAATCTTCACACTTGACTAAAGCCTCACCCCCATCACCACGCCATTGTTGTTGCCCTGCCCTTACTATCACCTTGCCTAGCACAACAGTAGTGGCCCTGTCACCCCCGTTTGCATTGCACCCTTATCTAAGTATAATTCATGACATTACTTGCAATATTTTCCATGAGTTGTTTTGTTAGTATATTTTACTTGTAATTGTCAAATTATTACAGGTGTTCGTGGATATAGGTAGTTTATTGTGCCGTGTGGCTTGTGACCTGGTAAGATTTTGTTCTGGTAGTACCATATATATTAGCTTAAGACTAATGCTAGAGTACATAAAAAATTTGTCCATATGTTAGGCTTGGAAGACGTGGCAATAAGGCAATTTTCATTTATATGTTTATTTTATAGGTAGCATTTTGTGGTGGTGGTGGTTACGGGGGCTATATAGCAAGTTTTTTCCTAATTTTGCCAAATCCGATCCGCCTGTTTCAGTGTATTCGACTTCGGCGTGATGTGCGCAACATCATTTATGGTAAGTTCTCTTTGCCATTATGTATACAATCTCGGGTGTTTATTTTATGAAGATGCTTACTCTACATGATTGATGGATTCTCTTCGATTTTAATTTAGTTTTAATTTTTTTTTTTTTTATATTGAACTAATTAATTGAGTTATTAGCTACATGGGAGTTATTAGAATCACATCTAACTCTGCATCCTTATCAATACATTCATTATGTAATATTCATTTAATAATAGGTCCAATTTAATAATTTTCCATTTATCTAATATTCATTTAACGAGATTATACTGTACTGATTTTATTTCCTCTTGATTTCAGCCGGCAAATATTTGCTTGTTATTGTTGTGATCTGCCTTTCAGTATTGCACTTCGGTGACTGGCCATTTGGCAGCCAAGACTCCTCTGCTAGCCCAACAAAGTTCTTTATTTGGGTTGGTTTCTGTTTTTGCAGTTCCCTCTATTCTATACTTTGCGACGTCCATTTAGACTGGAACCCCAGGTAAATTGCTTTTACACCACTTAAACCTCGTTTATTATCATGTGAATCATTACAAAATAATTATGGTCATAAATAGACCTTAGCTTAATTTTGAAACAAGTACTCTAATATGTGAACCTGTAGGATTTACAAAATGATGTACTTTTGCTATTATTCACTTTTTGCAGTCGTTTTGATGAGTTCTTCACTTCGAACCCGAATATTCCATTTTACAGCTATTCGATATTGGTAAGATTCTATATGTTTTTTAGTGGTACAACAAAAATAGTGGAAATTTTCTTTTTAGTTACTTATCTTGTCGTAATTATTGAATGGATTTGCAGGGATTTGGTTGGGTGATGCTTTTCGATGGCGTTATTCGATGTTCCTGGCTGCTGAAGGTTTCTCTCCCTGCCTCATATCTACTCGACTTTTTAGTCACTTTTTTTTAGGTCTACAGAAGATTCCAAAGCACCATCTTCCGCATTCACAACTTTGTGAACCAACAAAATGGAACACTAGCAGGAATACAAGAGCAGAACCAGCAAAATGAATATGTGGAAGAAGGAGCAGCTCCAGTGCATCTTGGGCCAACTGAAACACAGGAGCAGAACCAGCAAAATGAACATGTGGAAGGAGAACCTATTCCAGTGCCATTAGATCAAATACAAGAGCAGAACCAACAAAATGAACATGTGGAAGAAGGACCTGCTTCCAGTGCCATTAGATCAAATACAGGAGCAGAACCAGCAAAATAGAGATGCGGAAGAAGGACCTGCTCCAGTGCATCCTGGGCCAGTTCAGATACAGGAGCAGCAAAATGGAGATGCGGAAGAAAGGCCTATTCCAACGCATCTTGGGCCAGTTGAGATAGAGGAGAACCAGCAAAATGGAGATGTCGAAGAATGACCTATTCCACTGCATCTAGGGCCAGTTGAAATACAGGAGCAGAACCAGCAAAATGAACATGTTGAAGGACTTATTCCCGTGCAGCCTGAGTCAGTTGAGATACAAGAGCAGAATCAGCAAAATGAACATGTGGAAGAAGAATGCCATGGAGCAGGCCCTTCTTTCGCATCTCCATTTTGCTGCTCCTGTATCTGAACTGGCCCAGGATGCATTGGAGCAGGTCCTTCCACATGTTCATTTTGTTGGTTCTGCTCCTGTATTTCAGCTGGCTCAGGATGCACTGGAGCAGGTCCTTCTTCCACATGTTCATTTTGTTGGTTCTGCTCTGTATTTGATCTAATGGCACTGGAGTAGATCCTTCTTCCATATGTTCATTTTGCTGGTTCTACTCCTGTATTTCAGCTGGCTCAGGATGCACTGGGGCAGGTCCTTCTTCCGCATGTTCATTTTGCTGGTTGGGCTCCTGTATTTGATCTAATGGCACTGTAGCAGGTCCTTCTTCCACGTGTTCATTTTGCTGGTTCTGCTTCTGTATTTGATCTAATGGCACTGGAATAGGTCCTTCTTCCACATGTTCATTTTGCTAGTTCTGCTCCTGAATTTCAGTTGGCCCGCATCTTGGGCCAATTGAGATACAGGAGGAGAACTAGCAAAATGGAGATGCAGAAGGACCTATTCCAGTGCAGCCTGGGCCAGTTGAGATATGTGGAAGAAGGACCTGCTGAAGTGCCTCCTGGGCCAGCTGAAATTCAAGAGCAGAACCAGCTAAATGAACATGTGGAAGAAGGACCTATTCCAGTGCTATTAGATCAAATACAGGAGCAGAACCAGCAAAATGAACACGTGGAAAAAGGACCTACTACAGTGCCATTAGATCAAATACAGGAGCCCAACCAACAAAATGAACATGTGGAAGAAGGACCTGCTCTAGTGCATCTTGAGCCAGCTGAAATATAGGAGTAGAACCAGCAAAATGAACATATGGAAGAAGGATCTGCTCCGGTGCCATTAGATCAAATAGAGAAGCAGAACCAACAAAATGAACATGTGGAAGGACTTGCTCCAGTGCATCCCGAGCCAGCTGAAATACAAGAGCAGAACCAACAAAATGAACATGTGGAAGAAGGACCTACTCCAGTGCCATTAGATCAACCTGGGCTAGCTGGGATTTAATAACTTTGGCGAACTAAGGTTTTGTTAGATTCACCCTACTTGGTTACTTTGATGCAATATCCAAAAGAATTGAGTACCTTTACTTATGTAGAACAAGAATAGAAAATGTAGGCTCAAGTCGTGTGCACTTTATTTACTAGAAATCTACTCATAATTGAGGTTAATTCTAGAGGAAAGACAATTTTAATTCTTCAAATAGGAAATATCAGTGAAATTTTGTGTCAGGTAATGTTTATCTCAAGGACAATATCATTTTGTTATTAATTTCAACATTTTCTGTACTCTACTAGCAGGTTGAGCATCTCCAGTTATTCCATCATACTAACTAACAAAAATATAAAACACAATCCATCTAACTTCTGATGAAGGTATTTATACATCATACAATATCATAACATGACAACACCAAATATGTATGTTTGTGTGCCTATGCACATCTCACATGTTAATTCACCTAGATTTAAGAAAATAAATGCAACATTTGCCTTGTCTTTGACCAAACCACCTAATGTAAAAACTCCTGCACTTTCCAAAGTCAGAAGGATCTTTTTCTGCAGAGAACACTCCATGATTTAGCACAAGAAGCAAATGGCAATTATAAACCAGTAAGAGCTTGCAAAAGGAGATTTATATCAAGTAACTAGCAGTTAACATAGTAACAGAAACACTTGCCGTATGTAATAGTGCAAAAGCGAAAAATGGAGGCCTACTACTGTGTGACAAGTTTTCCAAGTAGTTTTGACAACTTGAAACTCGGGCACCTTAATTCAGGATGGTCCCCAACAATTTCTACGGTTCTGGTGGGAATCTTATATCAAGACCCAAGTGCCACATATTTCTTCTATCAATTATTATCCAACAAATATTCAGAAAAAGAAACAAAGAAAATACTATATACTAATATAGACAACTCTAAATTGTCAGCTATTGGTGCTCCCACAAAAACAATGTAAAATATGCAATGACCAACAATAAAGTTCATTTATTCATGAGGGAATACATTTAGGCAAAATTGAGGGTAACAAAAAAACTATCACATGATAAAGTTATAAGAACCAAGGTTTGAATGCACTTCGCTTTCATCATCGAGAATTCTTTCCATGAGATAAAGATCACAGAACTTTTTGTGATCTCCAACAACACCTCCAGCACAGAGGGCCTTACAGTTGCTTGGCGCTGCACATAACAAAATTAATCAATTTCCTCCCTTATGTAACTCTACATCAAGCACAAAGATCACATAATAGTGAATTTTACTGCTTGAAGCTCCTCTGGACTGCTTTCCTCCAGTACTACTCCAAGCAAACGACAAGTCACCTACACAAAATAAGGCATCCATTATAAATAATTTAATGTGAGACTTCAAAATTCCAATCTTGGCTTTGCACACCAACTCAAAATTGCATTATTTAAACTGACTGGCTTCACAAGCTATTAAAATTGCAGCACATCCCCAAATAATGAGTACTTTTGCAAAAAGTTATGCAGTAAGTGGTTAAGACAATTGAGATCATGAAACAAAAACTCTCATTTGTCATTGTCCAGTACATAGCATGAATTTAGGCTAAATATAATCAAGATGCGAGCTAAAATTACTTCAAAGGTTGAGGCCCACTTCAAAAGATACATTTCCGTGGCAGATAACATTTCAGGGCATTGTGATTGTAATTGTGTTCATGTGATGAGAATTTGGTGAGTGGTTTTGAGACATTTTGAGTGGTGGCAACATTATCTAGTTAGTGACCTGGGCCATTAGATGGTTTTTTGACTCCTGTCATTCGTTGACAGTCAAAGCTAATGAACAAATGGTGTCCATTGGATGGTTCGATGTTCTTGATTTCTGTTGTCCGATATTTGTTTGAAGGATGAGGATGGATGACCAGACAATATAACCTTAGGGGCCATCCCATTCCGATTGGTTATGTTTACAAATGGTGTAATGACAAATGCACCCCTAAAATATTGTGTGATGTTAAATTTGCCCTTTTCAGTACCTCTACTATTTTTATCTTTTGCATATTTATTAAAAAATTTAAAAAGAAAAACAAATTTCGTTGTTGGTGGAATCTATTAGTGGAGGAGTTGATGTTGTGATGGAGGTCCTCCATCTCACATGCTTCTATCATAGTGATGGAGGTCTAGCAACCTCCTTTCATGGAGGTCTCACATCCACTATTGAAGGTTGCAATCTCCATTCATGGATGTTGCAAGACTTATAGTCACAGTCTTGTCGTAACTCACACTAAATCACAACAATAGTGTATTGTTGTTACTTATTTTTTCTTTCTCTTCATTTCCTCCTCATCCTCCAAGTCCACCACTTTCTTCAACTCCTCCACATAATACTACTCTTCCTTTTCTACTCCATCCTGCTTTTTTTTTTCTTCCCATTATGCTTTTTCTCTTCTTCCTTTTCCTCTTCCACCTCTACTACTCTAGGCAACTTTTTATAATTTGCACTTTAAATGTTGAATTACAATTGTTTGAGTGTCAAAAAATTTTAGTGAATCAAAATGTGCCTCTTCAATCAAATGACGCCCCACTCTATCTTTGAAAATAGCTAGGTCAAATAAAATGTTAAAGTCTAAAAAATTGATGTTTAACACAAAAAAAATGTTAGCTAATGTTATATAAACTTCTTAATGTGCCAAAGTTTTACTTGGAAATGAAAAGTGACTTACTCTTCTAAATAATGATATGTCGTATAAATAATGACTTGTCTACATAAGTGTAATGCTATTAGTAATACTAATTAATTATTGAAGATAGACCATGAAATTAAATTTTAAGTAAAAAGAAGAAACTACACATTACATGGGAGTGTCGTTATTTGGCTATTTGTTCACATAAAAAATAGGACACAAACAATTCATATGATAGGAGAAATATTTGGTCTTGGATGTAACTTTCATGGTATATCGTCTTTTAAGTCATGTTATGTCATCAATATACTCCAGTATGCATATTCTTATATTATATTGTATAATTTGATTAAATGATATTATGATTTGAAAATTTGAATTAACTCGATGCACTATCCAAATTAGCAGCCACGTTCGATCTGTTTTTTCTCTCAGGAGAGTTAGGTGCATGAGATTGGATTGAACTATTTAAAAAAAAAAATTGGATTGTATATGATTGGACGATTAAATTAGTACTATAATATGTTTGGTACATGACTAAAAATCATACAGTCATTTGTTTAGTGTAGTATAGGATTGGATAAAATTAATAATTTATATTTAATATTTAATATTTTGACATTGATAGTATTGCTATTTTTGAAAAAAAATGAGTTGTTGCACTGTTTGCATTTGGTTTATTGTAGTATAAATGATCTCCGTAATAATAAATATTCAATTATCAATGCTTTGATTGTTGATTCTCTTGGTCTACAATTGGCTATATATGACTAATTATATATTTCTGCATTGTGCATTGTCGTTCACAAATTCATAGAACTTAAGATTCATTACAATTTACAATACATATATAATTATTCTTACAGTATAGATTCATGAATTACAAAACAATATTCAACATATAGAGAACTGAACATACATACACAGAAAATACTTGATTAGGTAAGTTTGATAATCTTATTGATTAGGTAAGTTTTCCTATCAATAACAATTTTTGGATTAGTTGTAAGGATGTTATTAAAGAAAATCTAATGGTTGTTATCAATAAGTAACCTTAACTAACATAATTAATCAAATGAGTTTTTCTTATCAGAAATCATAATTTAGTAATAAATACACACTACAAAACTTACAAAATGTTTTTTTTGGAGTTGACTCTAGAAGATAGCAAACAAAAACGGAGAAAAAAAAATCTAATATTTTTAAATTACCCATGATGAAATTTTTATTAATTTTTAATTGACATCATAAGATAAGAAAATTGCAAAGAACGAAAAAAGGCAGAAATATCAACGTTTAAAATTACTATCAAAATGGAAACTAAATGTACAAAGGAAGTAAGAACCGCATAACTATTTCCATCCTCCATATAAGTGGTGGTATTTTATAAAATCTTAATTTATGACTGGTTCCTTTACGAGTTCATGAATTAATTTCATGAACCAGAGTATGATCTTTTAAAGCATATATATATATATATATATATATATATACATGGATTGGAATAAGAATGTTAATGATATAAATGCAGGAATATATAACACCCATCAACCTTATCTTATCAAATACAATATCATCAAAACTAATTTGGAAAAACAAAACTCTGATAAACCTTTTTTTTTTTTCAAATTTCAGTATTAATTACCATGCCAGGTACTATAGTATATAAAGAATAGAACAAGAATGAGGGATAATTACTTTATTAAAAAAAAAGAAGGGAGATAATTGTCAATGTTATGTTAAGAAAGGTTTATTCCTAGTCACTTTAGTAGACAATAGCAAAAAATAAGTGGGTTAATGAATATACAATAAGTTATGGCATGAAAAATAATTAATATAGACTTGTATTGATCATGCATGCATGTTATTTGATCAGAACTTGGCAATCAAAAATCGAAAGATGTGTCAATTTGTACTTCTTTTGTAGACAAGAGTCCCTGCAGAGAGACTGGTTGCGACTTCGTTAATTTTTGTTCCTTGAAGTGCCGGGCTATTGGTACTGTAGCGATGCATCATCCAATATGATGAACAAGATAAAGTAAAAATAATCATGCCCACATCTTCAGAGAAAAATGGTGATGTATATTGTCAAGGTAAACTATAATCGATAGACTAAAAGCTTAATAAACAATAAAATAAAATCCAAGTACTAAAAATTCCATAAAGAACTAACACTCCTCTTATGTTCAAGACTCCACATCACTTGAAGTTGTGCTGTCCACCTAATCAAAACAAATATTTAATAATTAGAATAATGTATGTGAGTATAAACTATAAATTAATAGTGATTTATCTTAATTGTTGTTTTCGTCCAAACTTTAAAGGCTTACTTGTTCAAGTATCGACTGAGAATTACCACTAGATTCAAGTATGGCGTTCCCATCTCTTGGAATGATGGATTTGTCTCCGGTTTTTTAAGTTTCTTTTGATAATGGGAAATAGGAAGATGTGTCACAGTCGGGTCGACAAAACCTTTTAAAAGGAGAGCAACAAAATTTCCACAATCTTGTAATGACCCCAGATTTATCATGGACATATGATTTCAGGTCTGCATCGTTGGCATCCTCCATGCATATAACACAATCGTCACTGTTCGTCCCTCCGGAGACCAGTTCTGAGTTGTCCGTCCCGCGGGAGGCCTGTTCTGAATTGTTGTCTTTTCCTCCAGGGAGTATTTTTCCTTTTATTGATATATCGAGTGCGATTTTTGCTATGAAAACATAAACAAAACAACTAAAAAAAAGGAAAGCATAGGTGAACAGCCCCATCAGTATATAATAGATTGTTAGACAGAGGAAGTAAGATAAAAGAGTAACACAACAAATATCGAATAAAATTTTGTCTTGCAGAGGACAAGGTAAATCTTTCCGGTTCGGCATGAGGAAGAGGAAGCGGTGGTGCTGCTGGTCGAATAGAGAGGAGAGACAGAAAGAGGAGAAGAAGAAGTGGTATTTAATGGTATAAGGTCTCAAAAATAAATGGTGTTTGATTTGGACGACATAGACTCAAAGATTGAATTCGAGTTCTAGTCTATCACGTACACCATATAATAATAGGAATACTTTTATAAGATTTTCCTATAAATGATTAATATTGCACCTTTCCATTTCGGGTATTTATTTTTATTTTATAATATAAAAAAATTAATAAAAATTTCAAGTTGGCTGGTTTGATTATTAATTGAAATACGGAAAAGGTTGAAATTTTCTCTATAACAATTAAGGTAATTTATTGAAAGAATTTCCTTTTAAACTCTATAAATATATATATAAGTTTTTTAATTAAAAAATCGCAAATAATATATATAGATATATATATTATTTCCTTATTTATAATAATAATTCTTTAATTATTATAGTGCATGTTAATTAGTATTAACATTATTTTCAGTTAATATTTTTTAGTCCAAAATTCAAAATAAAAAATTGAAACTAGAAAGTCAAAAAATGTTGTTATTTGTATCCCAATTCAATATCTTCTTAGTCTAAGTAATTCAAATCTCATCGAGACTAGAGACAAGTTATGGCCTATGGGTGAGGAAATGGTTTGTTATTTCCCTTAAAAAAATAGAAAATGATTGTAGAGAACATTTTGTTTTACATTATTCAATGACAGTTAAGTTTAATTATTAAATAGTTGAAAAATAATGCTAATTTGTAACAATCACATTACTATATTATTTGAACAATAAATTAGGATAAAATTTTGAGTAATATAGCATCACTCTTAGTTTAATACCTATATTATTATTACAAAGAAATCTCACCATTACTAATAATTATATAAATCAAACACCCTAATCCCACAATAACCAAAAACTATATAAATCTATTATTATGTTAATTTAATCTCTACTGTAGATATTATAAACATTGCAAATATTCTATTCTATATAAAAAAGAGTTATATATTGTAAATATACTAAGAGGGATTATAAGGAAATTTTTTCATTTAATTTCCTAGAATCACGAGTTTGTTTCCTTAATTGTTATAGAAAAATTTCTCCTTTTTTATTAACAATCAAATATATTTTATGAAAGAAATAGACAGAATCCATTAAGATCAAAGATATTTATTATTCTTTATACGAAAATTTAAGAGTGAAACTAACCAATCAAAAATTTTATCAAGTATATTTCTTTTGGAAAGTTCAAATATCAATAAAAAAAATGTTAAACTTGATAGATGGTGGTTGTTTAGTCAAACTCTAATAATCTTTTGTTTTTTACTTTCTCATACGTCGTTAAAATTTAAACTCCCCTTATAAAAAACTAAACACAAAAGAAAGTTAATAGAGAATTCTTACTTTTGTTTTTAATATTAATTTATACTTATGTTGTCTTGGTTAGGATTTATCTTGTAATTGCCCTTTTCCTTTTTCTAAGTTTTTGGAAATTATTAGGATTATATAATTTTTCAAGCACAAAATGGGAATCACAAACCAGAAAATGAAGTTTCCGGTTTGAAAAATAGAAATCAAGATTTTCTAGATCTTCAATTTGAAAATAGATCCGAGAAATAAAATTTTATTATTATTTTGTTTTTTAAAGGAAAATAAAGTTTTTAATTTTAGGATATCGAGGGAGAGGAAGATTTCCTAAACCTTCAAGTTCAACGCAGCAATCAAATTGGGGAAATTTTTGAAAGAGCCTTTTGCGGCATAAAAATTGGCTCTATATTAAGTAACAGTGTAACACTAAACAATAAAGTTGATACTATAGATAGTGGCTGTTCAATCAAACTCTAATAAGCTGCTCTTATACGTGATAAACTTGAAGTGGAATTCAACCTCAGAGTCTGCGTCCTGAATCAAACACCATCTATTGTTTTCTCTTTATCTATAGTTATTATCAACTTCTACCTCTTGTCAGATTCTGAAAAACCTTATATCATTAAACACCACTTACGCTTCTGTCTCTCGTCTCCATATCTAGTCAACCAGCAGCACTGCCGCATCCTGTTCGTCATGTCGTTCCTCTCTATCTATATTTATTATCTCCGTCTACCTCTAGTCTGGCGATGTTTAATTTATACTTGCGCTGTTATTCTTTCTACAGTGTTCTTTATACCACTCTGCTTCGTGCCGCCCGAGCTACAATGCTTATTTTTGTTTATTATTAGTTTGTGTCTCACTGCATCTATAGAATTCTTCTTGTCACCAAAAATACGAAGCAATTTAGAACAAGTCTCGGAAGAAGCGGACAACAATTCAGAACAAGTCTCCCACGTGACGGACAGCAACTCAGAACAAGTATCTGGCGGGACGAAGAGTGTTATATGCATGGAGGATGCCAACAACGAAGACCTTGAACCATATGTCTATTTCCAATTACCAAACAACACTGAAGAAACTGACAACAAGTCCATCACTCCAAAAGATGGGAAGGCCATACTTGAATCTAACGGCAACTCATTGCAACCGCAATCCCAGTCTACACTTGAATAAGTAAGTAACCCCCTTAGGAGTTCGGATCACAAAAACAACAATCAATTTGAATCATTATTATATTCATTTATAGTTCACTCACATGTATTATTCTAATAATAACATGTTTTCATCAGGTGGACAGCAGAACGTCGTCAAGTGACATGGAGATCTCTTCATATCATGGAACTTTTATTTATGATATTACGTAGTTGGGTCTTTTTTCTTCTGCTTTTAGATTAAATTATGCAAATTTATCTGGATTTATATTGACAAAAGCTATCTATTATGATGATGATGGATGACGAATTTTTGGAATTGAGATTTAGAAATTCTTGTTTTGTATTATAAATTTTAATGCCAAACTTTTTAATATTTATACTTACTCCCCTATAGAATTAGGAAAACAAATTCTCAATTCATAGTATGGAATTTTGTGCTTACAGCTTATTCACCATGGTTATTTATTTTAGTTTAGGTCGTGATTATTTTTTGTGCTTTGCAATTGAATTCTCATTTATATCAAAAGAGTATTGTAAATTTAGCTACAACAAATATTAATTAGGAAAAGCAGGGATGAGAGGTTGAATTCCATGATCACAGAGACTTAACTGAGCAAAAGCGAGGCACGAATTCTCCCATGAGAAAAGGAGAGACTTATACGAGGCTTCACCCAGTAAAGGGGGAGCCTCTGTTAACTATCACGTCGTGACTCAGGAAGTTGACATGATCATCCCAGAGGCTCATGTCGGACCTTTATTGGGAGGAGGCATCCTCTCGCTATGACCTTCCAAGTATTTTATTTTTACTATGTTCTTATTATGTAATTATTTATGGCATTGATATGATATTTAAATAAATTTTGTTGATTAAATTGACAATTTTAACCTCATAACTCTTATCAAACTTTGAGCATAATGACTACTCTGGTACCAGAAGTTGAATATTGAGCCTTTATGTCATATTTTAAGGTAAGTTTTTGCAGTCTATCCCAACAAAAATAAAAAAACAAAAACAAAAACAAAAAACAAACAAATGCAAATTATTTGAATACGAAGTATCCTAAAATGTTGTTACTAACTACCTCAGAACTTAATGAAAACATTTCAGAGATTTAATTTGAAACAACAAATCATTTTTAGTTCAATTTTGAGTAGTTGCTCTATGAGACTTAGGGGCCCCTATGAGCTTTAGGGGCCGTTTGTTTATGAAAGACCGAATAATAGATAAATCATGAAATCTGAACACTGAGATTAACTAAAATTCTAAAATCCTGAAATTTGAAGACTGATATTAAATAAATTCTAAAATCCATATGAGTCTTACAACTGTAATTGAATAACGGGTTTATTTATTTATTTATTTATTGAATCTATTTTAAGTTTTTTTTTTTTACATTAAAATTATCTAGAAATTAGTAATTTTATATTTTTATTATTTTTTCTATTAATTGCTATGAAACTTTATTTAATATGATACAAATAACTAAAAAATAATAATAATTTAACAAATTTTATTTATATATTATTCATAATTAATATATGATTAAAAATGTAATAGAATTAATGATATTTATATATTTAAATAAAAATGAAATGGTTTCTGAATTAAATTATAAAGCAACTAAAGAAGGAAAAGTTTGAAATATTCTCTATAACAATTAAGGAAACGAGTGATATTTGGCAATTTATTGAAACAATTCCTTTTTTTAATAAAAATCTAAAACTTTAATAACATTCCAGAATTAAACAATTTCAATTTGTTAAATTTCGACACTAATTTGGGATATATATATATATTTATATGGAATGAAATATAAAAAATCACTACCAAAAGTCTTAGAACCAAGAATAAAATTAAACTCATGTATTAAAAAAAAAAAAACTGATTACAAATTTTTAAATTAAAGTAATAAATATTAAGTAAAAACTAAGAACCAAAATAGTTTTGAGTGATTTTTAATTAATAATAATGTAATACTATAGAATTAAAGGAATTATATTTTAGCTATTATGTGGATCACAATTATTAATTATAACTTCTTAAAATACTTGGACAGATACACGAGTTATATATATGCATGTATGTATGTATGTATATTACCTCCCTTGCCTTTTTATTTTGGAAATCTGTGTTCTTCTATAAAAGGTGGATTACTTAGCAGTTAGCACCGTTATTAAGTAACTTATTATTTTAATACTATCTGTAGATGCATATAATATTTAGGTCCTTTTGAAATGGTATGTGCACCTTCCCATATATGTGATATAACTCCAATAATATTCGACGGAGAAAAATCCTGTCAGAATGAAGTTCAAAAATTGATACCTTTATGTTTTCAATTTACCGTTCTTTTCTAAATTTTTTCAATTTGCCTTTATCATTACATACTTTTTTTCCAGAATATATATATAATAATTTTTTAAAATCTTTTCCTAAAATAAATAGATTTCAAAAATCTGAGAGGACAAAATTTGTTTTTTTTACCAAATGTCAATGTCCAACTAGGTTAAAAGTTTCAATCGAATTATAACTTCATCAGTGTGTTGACTTGATCCTATTCTGAATAAAATTTTTGAAAGAAATAATCCCAAAAAAATAATTATAGTTTGTAAAAAATATCTATTTTACCACTATAATTTTATTTTTGTTCAAAATCTCCCCTTATGTTAAAAATTAACGAAAAATAACTATTTTACCCTTTATGATTTCATCATCAATTTGTGACCATCGAAGGTATTATTGTCCTTTCACATACCTTCAGGGATATTTGAGTATTTTTATCAATATTAGAGAGGATTTTGAATAAAAATGAAACTATAAGTTGTAAAATAGATATTTTTATAAACTACAATAGATTTTTTGGAATTATTCATTTCTGAAATCATATTTGGTTTAGCACCCATAGAGGTGGACTTTTTTGTTTTTTTTTTTTTCCTAAAGTCAATGGAGGCAGACTTCTATATGTGGCTTAAAAGTTAAAACTAATGGGGTATAATGGGTAACGTCAATAAAAGTGAAGTCTTACCGCAACTAAATACAGCTAAAACAATTAAGAAAAGGTTTACATGATGTTGACAGGCTTCGGGGCATTTTACTTATTAAGTAATTTTTTTTGTTTATTAAGTGGTCAAACAATTTAAAACCACTTAAAAATCATTGAAAATAAAAAAAAAAAAAATTACACTTTCTAAGTTATATCTTAATGTCAAATTTTTTTTAAATATATTATTCTAAATCTATCATTTTTAAAATAACATATTTTAAATTTATCCTAATTTTATATTATACAAATTCTTTTTAATGTTATTCTTATTAATATTATTTTTATTTAAATATATAATAATAATTCAACTTAAGATCATTTTATTTATTTTTATTTAAATATATAAATTTAATTTACTTTACAATAATAATTTATTTATGTATATATATATTTTTAAATTGTTTTACTACAATAATTAATCATATTTTAATTATAAATAAAAATATTATTAATATATATAAGTGTTTTAGTATTTACTTAATAATTTATTATAATTGTTTATATTTATATTAAATGAAGTTATAAAACAAATAATGGTAAAGAATGTAAATATCAAATTACTAGTTTTTAGATAATTTTAATTTTAAAAAACAAATAAAATTACTAGACATTCAGAGGTAGGGGGAAAAAAACAAACATGTCATTCAATTTTTAGGTTTTAATCACTATTTAATCTTCAATATACTGTTCAGCATTTAGACAAAAAAAAAAAAAAAAAACTGCCCCTTCATCTTCCAAATGTACCCTTCATCTTCCAAATGAACTTAAAGCAAAACTCAAAGAAAGTCAATAAAAATAAAAATAAAAACAAGCAATTCTAGTAGGGTTTTTCTCCATCAAATACCAATAATTCTAATATACTTGATCTGCTTGCCATTTACTTTAATATTTGTTAACTATTAGTAATAACAATCAATTTATTGCATAGTATATATATTATATTAGGTTAAACTGCACTACAACTATAATATATATATATGATTCTTAAAGAGTAATGTTAGACTTTTCAAAAATTTTACTTAAATAATATAATATGAGTTATCAAAATCTTATAAATCATAAAATAATATTATAATTAATAGGTTATTGACAACTTACATACTATATCATTTAAACAAAAAATTTGAAAAGTCTAGCATTACTATTTCTTAAAATAAATAGATTTTAAAAATCTAGGAGGGCAAAATTTGTCCTCTCAAAGTTTAATGGGTGCCAAAGTTTTTATTTAAGTACAATTTGATCAGTGTATTGATCCTATTCTAATTAAGTGTACGTTTTATTTACTGGTCAAAAAGTTTTTTTAATCTTCGAAGCTCTTTTTAATTTTTTTGTGTTTTTTCGTTGTATCTCGGTAGAATTTTTAAAAGATAAAGACATATAAATAAAGCACATTGAAGCTTTTTTTCCTTTATTATAGTGCATGTTAATTAGTATTAACATTATTTTCTCCACCAGTCTTAAAGAGGAAAATATTATTAATATTTTTTTATCAAAAATAAAAAATAAAAAATGGAGACTTAAAAGTAGTCAAAGATTTTTTTATTAGTATCCTGATTAAACATAATAGTTGGTGATTGTTCAAACTCGCAAAACTTCAAATCAAATCTCATCTTCTTAGCTAGTCACTTATTCGATTCAATCTCGTCTTCTCAGTGTAAGCCTGCTTTATTAGGATCTCCCCTATCACACATACAACCACCGCCGCCACCTATAAATCTCTTCTCTTCATAATGAGCATGCTGGAAAGAATCACTGATATAGTCGGGTACTGCGTGACAAGAATATGCTGCCCCACTGATAATATGGAACAAGACACAAATCAAACACAAGTTAGTGGCGATCCAATAAACGAAAAAGGTCCAAGGAAAACCATTGTAGGAAACTGTGTCGTCTACAAAAGCCATGAAAAAATTTCCCTAGAGAGCAACAACTGTGTTATATGCGTAGAAAATTTCGAAGATGGAGACAAGTGTGGAGTGCTTTTCAAGTGCGAACATGTCTACCATATAGATTGCATCAATAAATGGCTAAGCAAGAGCAAGCACTGCCCACTTTGTCGTTGTCATGTTATCGGTGATAGTGATACTTCTGTAAAGAAGGAGAATTAGCTACGTTTAATTTCCATTAATGCGTGGTTACATGAATCATGATACAGAAATACATCTATATTCTTCTTCTATATTTTCTTATTTATTTATTTTGTAATCTACTCTTTCTTTTTTTTTTCTTTTTCTATTCTCTTTCTTTTCTTCTAGTTTTGTTTGGTTCATACGTATGAACTGTTTTTGTGGGTGATTTTTGCTGTAAAGAAATTTCTCTCCTTATCCCAATTCTGTTTCTCAAATACAGCTTGAGTTTGAGTTAGGTCATTCTGAAATTTTATTTCAAAACTTACACTCTAATTTTAGTATTACTATTTGGAATTAGTTTATTTGTGAGATCCTTTTCAGTATACTTTTTATTATTCCTTCCAACCAATTTTACAAAGAAATATAAATTTGAATATTGTTAGTCAAAATCTTCAGCTGTATATCAAATTTTTCAAAAAAATATATAAAATATATTGAATTAATAATATGAAATTGTTAAAAATTTATCATATGAAATTTTGAATTATCAAAAGTCGGTCATACCTCTTTTTCCTTGTGAAAAGGAAAAAGAATTGGTTTTCATGATTAGGTATGGATCTAAGTGTTCGAAATCAGAAGCTTTGTTAATTATAAAACTAGATCGCATATATTGAACAAACTATGGAAGCTTTATTAACTACAAAACTGGATTGTAGATATTGAACAAATTAAACTTTTCTAGACACAATTCAGGATGAAACACCTTTCTGATAATGTTGAATTTGAGACTATTAGGTTATTAGGTTTCGGATCAGGTCCATCTAAGATGATTCAAACCCATGACCTGATCCAAATCCATTTTGGATTGGATTGAATAACCATTTAGCGGAAACTGGAAGTTATCCAATGATAACTATCACTTTGGAAGTTATTTTGGTCATTTTTTCTTTTTCTTTTTTTTTTTATTTTGTTCGTAGGAAGACAATATTTATCATATGACTCGAAATTTTATCATTATATTCATGGTAATTAATATGATATTAGAGTTTCAAAATTTCTGGTTAAAACTCTCTCTTTCCTTTATCTTGAATTCTTGTTATATATGTTACTACGGTAAGAGACGTATAACATGTGTCGAACATATGTCATTTGTCTACGTTACACGTGAGATAATATCATGTGTCATCCTCAAGTTTTAAATACTATAATTTGATTCTTTCCTATCAGCTTAAATTCCTCACGTGTCATCCTTAAGTTTTAAATATTATAGTTTGATTCTTTCCTATCAATTTAAGTTTTTGGATCTAATGGTAATTAATAATAATAATATAGTCATAGACAAACATTATGCGTAAGGAAGCATACCACGTGTCATTCTCAAGTTTTATATACTATAAGATTAAGTTTTTGGATCTGACGTTAATCAATAATAATGATATGTTCATAAGCAATTAATCCCGAGTAGCTGACACATGTTTGCACACAAACAAGGCAAGCTTCTAAGAAGAGCACAATACAAACATCTAAATTTACCCATTTAATTTGGTGAGCCACTTATGAATAAATTTATGGTAGCCATTTGATTTAGCATCATCTGAATCTCTATCGTTGAAATCCTCCAAAATAACACAATCGTTGGCGTAATATTATTTTTATAAAATATAACTAAAAATATTTTAATATTATTTTTAAGAAAGTTTTAAAAAAAATAATTTTTTTAAAATATAAATATAAAATTTTTAATTAATTTCACCATTCATTATGTGATGGATAGTAAAAATCTCTCCTTAAAAAAAAAATAATAATAATAAAATAATTGTTCATACCAACGTACAGATGATTTAAGTTCAAGATATTTTAATTTTACATCAACCAACGGAGATGAACGGAATCAAAATTGTGCCACCATTAATTTGTATAACCAAATTAAATCATTTCAGTCCTCAATCTATGTTCTTTTATGAACAAAAGAATGAATTTCTATATTGTATAATTTCAATATTTTTCAACAGGTAACGTCCAATATAGTGAAAGCTTTTGGTCGCGCTTCGAGAAATACAAATTTAGTTGGTTATACATTGTGATGTTCACTTGAAGCAAGCAATTTAGACTCCTCATTTGACATGTCAATCGGGGAGAGTTGAATATTTGACTTGGAGTTCAATTTATTATACTCGTTTTCCACACGAAAAAATGCCCACTGAAAACGCCGGAAAATCTCCAAGGCAGTGATTGCGAACACAGTTAGGTAATTATGCCGGAGATGGGCAGACAACTTGTATGTCCAAGTGCATCGCAAGATCAAATTGCTTCCTATCACCCAAAAGTATACCTGCGAAATAACGCATAAATCAGAACATTCCTTGAACCAGTCGTCCAGTAATAGACCAAATTAGAGGATATTGAATCAAATGCTGTAATCCACATGTATTTGGGTATATTTCTATATACAATCAACTCTGCAATAACATTATAGAGACAGTGTAAATAAAGGTCATTAGGCTGTGTATATGAGTTCTTAATTCTCAACAGTTAATATTAGTTCTACACCTATGACTGATGGAAGTAATAGAGTCTTGCTCTGAGTAATGCAATAATACGTTAATATGTTCCGTAGTACCCAAGAGAAAAAATATATGCTTACCCATTTCCTTCCGTGTATAAGATATGAGCAGAAATGTGGTTTGCTGAATTTGAAAATCCGAGTGAAGCAACTAGAAAAACAGTAAGTAATAGGAATCATTAAAAAATGTTGCATACGTAAAATCTTTCTATGCTCTATATACAGCTAGAAATTTCCAAACAGTCAAATGCATAATATAAAGCAAAATAAGCATTTAAAAATCAATAAATTGTGAACTTTAGTGAAAAGAATAGATTCCAATCATCTAATCTATTATCCTAGCGAGTTCACTCCAATTATTTATCCAGAAACATGTAATTGTGACAAATTATTTCCACAGGTTCACACATTTGATTTGCTTGCAAGTTCTGCTAATGCATAAAATGACCATAGAACATTAATATCCATTAGAAAGGAAGCAAAAGACTATAGAGGTGCTAAATAGTAAAACAGTGCTGGAGCTGGACCACTAATATAAGTTTTAAAATACATGAATCCAATGAGAAGCCAGTGATAATGAGACTTGAAGTCGTTAATGATATAACGTGGCTGACCCACTGAGGTAATTGAAGACAAACTTACATATAACTATTTGTGACAAGACAAAACAGCAAGTGATTTACCTCAAATCCCAATCTCGTGTAACATCCCAATAGAACGAATACAAAGAGTTCAAAACACTAGAAAGTAGCCAGAGAGGCCGATAAAAGTTTGTCCACCTATCTGGGAAGACATGATATTTAAGGGCCGAAAGAAATATCACTGGCACTGCAGTAGAATATTTTAAAGCTGAAAACACAAGCATATAAAGTTAATATAGCATGCAACAGAACCAGATAAAGCTCATCAGAGCACAAATGAAACAAAATTATAAAGAATAATCAAAATTAGAAGTGAGAACTCTCATAGATGGACAATACCCTCTAAAAGCCAAGAAACTGTCCATAGTTATGTTTGATTGACACCTCAATCAAATGAGATAAAATCATAAGCATAAAATTTCTCAAAAGTATGTCAATGTGTCACTAGAATTTTGATGTTTCTAAAACAGGGACTACATTTTTCTAATGAGAATGGTAACTAATTAAGGCACAACGGGGTACCAAATCACCAAAGTTATAAACACCCCCAGCGAATGGAAAAAATAAATAAATAAATAAATTTCTTGAACACAAGATAGCAAATATAAACAGAAATTCCAACAGATCTTACCATTTAAAAGGGTTGTTTTCTCCCTAGTATCCTTATATTGTCTAAGACACTGAAAAAAACGGAAAAGGTATGGCAAAACTAGAACTAAAGGGATTGCGATGGAGTGACTTCCGCAGACAGAATCAGCTTCAAACCATGCTATAGTAGCAACCTGCAATGTTTTTAGAAACACTATTTTAAACAATACAACAGAATTATCATCTTTGTATCTAATATCTATGCACATGAACAAGAAAGAACTAACATCTATGACCCTTTAAAGGAACATAATAAAATGCAGAGGTTTATCAAGCATATTTAGTGTAAAAGGGCATGCAATAAGAAATTTTAAATACGATCCTGTTCCTATCCTCCCAAATGACCTCAAGACAACCTTTAGCACAATCAAAATAAGAAAAAGGATCATTTATATTAATCCAACTCTACAGGAAAAACATGTATTAGCAAGCCAATTTATTCCCCCAATCCGTATTACAGATTATACTTATTTAACCACACAACTTTTCTTCCAGCATTTCATTTTATGACTTCTGGGTTATTCAATGAGTTTCAAGAGTAAATAGATGCCTCTTTCAAATATAACATATGCCAAAGAAAATCAATAATAAAAAAAAAATAAATAACTAGTTTCTTACACCCTTATTAGCTTTGTTAATATGAAATATGAATCAGTCCCTTGCTGGTTAACTTCAGACCCTTTTGGCTTTTTATCATGTAACTAGGCATAGGCTTTAGCCACCTACGTCAACAGTGTTCAACCCAAAACACTTTCTAAAATACAGTCAAACAACTAAATATAATTAAAAAAGAAAAATCATAATTTAGAAAAGCTGTTACAGCCACACGGCCCACACCATGCAATAAAATGAGTTTTGAATCAAGAACAAAACACTAACCTGTCTATGAACCATTCGACATACTGAACGCTCTAAATCTGAGAACACCTGTGCAGGATTGACAATCAAAATCATCAACACATGAATTAAAGAAAAGAAGAGTAACTGATCAGACAGTAAGACACATACCTTTGCCATAGAAGTCAAAATATCAGCCAAGAAGAAGTCAGGAAATGATATTGCCTGTATTAATCAAATAAAGTAAAACAAATAAATAAGATAGATAAAAATGGCTTCTACTTGAAATTAAATTAATTCAGATTACAATCATATTTGCCTCCCACAAATGACAAGAGTGATCCAGTGGCTCACTGGTGGTCATGCTACATCATAGAACATATGTTAATTTCTGAGGAACAAACAAGAAGCAATCTAACTTTTTATCTACAACTTGCTGACACTGTCAGTATGTCTATCTGAAATGGAAAGACAATTAACTTAGGGTAAACCGGCAGACAGATATTAGAAAAAAGTTCAACGTAAGATATTCTTGTTGTTTAAATTACGTTCTTGTTGTAGGTAGATTCATTATCTTGCTTCTATTCCATAATTTAAATTTTATTTTGTTTTACCACAAGAAATTTTCAGCCAGTCTTGATAAGTGACCTCAAAAAATTAGTTTTAAATATGAAAACTTGCTTTTGAGTTTTTCACTATTTCATCTTTGAAACAAACAAAACTTTACATTCATCAAAAAGAATAAAATTATACATGCAACCAACAATAAGATAACAACCGAACTGAAACTTGCCTGAAGAGGGAGAACTATCCGCCAGAGAGTCCTCAGCAAGAAGTAGCGAGACGACAGATAAAAAATATCAAAAGGAAATATCAAAATCATCACAACAGCAATATATAAAAGTACCTGCAGTAACAAGCATGTAATACTTAATACAACTCCAACTAACTGGTAAAAAAATGAACATTTTCACTTGTTAATGTAATAGCATCCTTTAGAACACACCCAAATGATGACACAAGGAATAATTTATGATAGTCCCATTTACAAAGCCCTGTATTTAAGCCTTCTTCCATACGCATAAACATTTATGTGTATGTGAGTGTGTCCAAATGTATATCTAAAAGGGTAAAAGCAATTTAGAATACAATAGACTTCAAGCACCCATATGGGCAGTCCAAAAATGTGTGGAGAGTACATAAATTTTAAATCAGCTGCAGAATGCCATTTGGGGAAAAAAATGATTTTATTGGAGATAGATGTATAAAGAAAAGGATGCAAAAGAATCAAGCAACATGTCACAAATGAAAAATCAGCATTTTCTACTATATACTAAGAAAGGATGCATCTATTACACTGGTTGTGAAGCAGCCAATGATACTTCTCCGTGTGAATACAAATAAAGATATGCTGTCATGCTGGTTGGCACAACAATAGTCATCCAAGTGGCACACTGCAAATTCAATAAAGGTATAAATAATTACTCTTGAGATGATACACATAATAAAAAGAGTTACTCTAAGATCAAATGCATAATTAAACTAATTGTAGAAGCACAAGATGAGAATAAAACATTTACGTCTTAACAACTACTACTCACAAAGCAATTGTGATACTTTTTTTTTTTTTTTCCGTTTCATAGGAAGGCACTTTTAAATTAACTTGAAAGAATTAATCTTCAAATCAAAATTACATGTTGGCATCAATCCATGTTTGTACAATAACCACTTCCATTCAAAGTACAACATACGTTTTACTTTGCAACAATTCCTAAAAGATTAAACATAATTATGTATAAGATCAAATATTGAAGGCCAAGAGATGAGATGTTTAATTCAACTAAAATCCAGTGCAGCAAGCCCTCAAAAGAACTATATAAAGAGCATAAACAAAGGGAAAAAACAAATTAAATAGGACATCTCATGTGCTTCCTCCTCAAAATCATACATAGTGACATTAAATGACAAACACAAGGTCAAGGAATGGGTCTAGCCATCTATGGTTAGTCTAAATTGAATTTCTACTAATACAAGATATTATATGTTGCAATTCTTGTAACACAGTTTTCACCTACTTGTAAAGGAATGGAAAGTAGTTTAGCAAGTATAGCAATGTAAAAACTGCAAGAATCAATGTAACACTAAAACATCAAAGCTAATGACAGCATAATTTATGCACCAACCAACGACATTAACAAGCAACTGCAATACCTTCCATATTTCTCTATGTGTCAGATGATCTTGATCGATATCAAAAATTTTTGCATAGTTGACATTGGCCTGAGCAAAAACCCATAAATTCACTCCCCAAAACCAAACCATCATGGTCTGTCATATCACATCCATTAAAAGTTATCATTAAACAATAAAAAGACGATAGGAAAAAAACACTTAAGATACTTCAATCCCAACCAAAAAAAAAAAAAAACAAAACCTAACTAACCACAAGAAGAAGAGGATTATAATATAAGAAAGCCTCATACAAAAAAAGATCCCGCAAGTCCACACTCATCCTCATAACAGAGTCCCATCCAACCTGCCAATTTCACACAACCCAATGTAATTGTATGACTAAATACCATACAAAGTAGCATCTAAGAGACAAAAACAACAACAACTCACCTTGCAGCAAATGAAACCCCAAACAAAGAATAACAGCACCTGCAATTTATCCCCACATTAGCATCTCATAAAGTATCTACTGAAATCTATCAAATATGAATTTCACTTTTATCCAAAACACAAAGCATTGACATAAGCTTAAAGCATAGATCATGTTAAGTTGAGGCAGTACAAGTCAATGCAACACATAAACTAATAAACAAACAAAAGATCCACTAACAAATAAACCTTGAATCTCCATAAAAACAATGGAGAAGGCATGATGGCGACAGTATTCATCGGTGGGACGAAGCTCTTGACACCGTTGGCATCAATCTGCATGAAACCTTCCTCCACACCGTTCCCTGCCTCATCACCTGCAAAACAACATTCATCGTCAAATACACACTCAAATTCACACAAAGTTGAAAACTTGATGTCCTACCGATATCGAAAACCACAGGTCTGCTTCCAGACTTCCTCAAATGCGGACTATTACTAGGAGCACTTCCTACGACTCCAAACATAGATGTTTTGAGCGCGAAAATGAAAGAATAGGTTATGGAGCAGGAACTAGAATTGAAAGTCTTGGATAGATCTAGCGAGACGAGATCGGATGGTAGAATGCGAAGGTAGTGTTGATTGCAGTTGGATGGATCTCGCCAACTGATTTTTGGAGGGATTTGAATGAGTGAAATCTAAGGGAGAAGAAGACGCGATTTGTCCATTCTTTTGTAAATTTCGATATTAAATCGCCATTTAATGCGCAATTAAAGGCTACGTTTTGGTTTTGCATTTCTAAATTGTGTTTTTTAACCCCTTTTTTTTTTTTATTTATTTTTACTGCTGCAAGTTAAATTGGTCAGAAAGAGGGGCTACAATATTTGTATGACGTCTAGTGCACCAGCGCCAAGCCCATGAAGTTTATAGTATTTCAACCAGACATCCATGATTTAATCTGGAAAAGATCATTAAATTAAAAATAAAAAATTTATCAAGTTACATGGTATATGATACTTGTGATGCGTAATATGGATTTCTATTCATAATAAAAGGGTGGAGAAATACACTTATTTTATATGACGATAGTAAAATGAGGTTGTATCTTTACCCAAAAATATGATTCATATATTTAAATTGTAAATATATTCATTATTAAAATTTTAAATTAAATTAACTCTAGGTACACAACTAATATCAAAACTAACTTTGTGACAGTAAATTTATTTATTAATCAAAAGCATCCAATTAAATTATTAATACATCCAAATTTAAGGTTAAACAACTCTTTACAATTAAAAAAAATGAACTCTTCTCTTTTCTTTTCTTCTTTTTTTTTTTTTTTTTTCTTTTTTTTTTTTTTGCTTTATAGAAAATTCTAATTTCAACTAGTCATATTTCTAAAGACCAATTTGTAAGTTTTGGTTTACAATATACTCATTAGTAAACAAAATTCACGAAGTTGTGAATATAAAAAGATATGCACTTAAGAATTCACACAGGCACACATACACAAAGATGTATATATATATATGGATGTTATTAGCAAATTTCTTTACATAAGAGTTATAACTTTTTTTTTTTAATCTTATGTATTTTTATGAGATTTTTAGTAGTTGAATGCTAGAAAAACTTAAATATGCTTATGGAAAAAATTTTATATTTTTCAAGTTTCGCATTTTTTTTTCAAGCTCTTAAGCTCAAAACAATTGAAAAGTAGGGAAACGACATTAAAATTAAGAAAATATTTAATTTTTCCAGCTTCCAACTGGGACAGACCCAGAATGTCCCCACCTAGTCACACTCCAAGACCCAGCCCAAACCAAAACCCATCGATACGGATCAGACCTTTTGGGTTCTGCTAGTGCCGTGATCGGATAAATGGTTGAAGCATTGAAAATTTTGGGTGACCTTTTTTTTGGTTTTGCCCCAAGTTGACTTTGATTGTGTGGTTTTTGATTTGCTATATTATATCAGTCATTGATGTAATTGTAATTGAGAACTTTTATTCTCAAAGTAGATTTTGATTGTATGGTTTTTTAGATATATTATAAGTACATCGGTTATCAATCCAATTAGAATTATAAGCTTTCATTACTTAGTATTTTTGGTGTGACTAGTAAATGATGGAATATTTAATCTATATAGTTTGTTAGAACTTAAAATATTTTGAAAATTCGAGCATATTAATTGTGATTTTAAAATTTTTTATTAAAGTTTAAGTGCATTCAATATAAACTTTGAAATATTTCACTGAAATTTAGGTATTCAAATTAACTTTTGAAGAATTTATTAAAATTTAGATATAATCAATTCAAACTTTTAAAAAGTCTCAATCAATTGAAGTATATTCAAATAGTTAATGGCTTTATTATCATTACTTGAGTGATGAAATTTAATATTTTTTTTTTTTTGTTGGAAATAGAAATCTAATGAATTTTAATCAAATTTATAAATAAAAGAGCAAATTAAAATTTAACTACCCAACTCAAATTCTAATTCAAACGGAGCAACTGTTTTGATGTTATTGCAATTTACCTCTCTACCGTTAACAAAATTCCATTATATTTGACAGTAAAAAGTGTCAAAGTGACGAAAAGACGAAATTACCCTTAGTGATTAAAATTAACCAATTGACCAAATAATAAATTAAAAATTAAATAATTAGATACAAAAATTAAATAATAAATTTTTATTTGACTTTGCCTTCTCTCTCTTCCTCATCAGCTTCTCCTCATCTCCTGTCACAGTCTCTCTCTCATTCTTCTTCTTCTTCTCTTTTTTCGTTTCTTCTTCTTTTTCTTTTTTATCTCTAATCTCTCGTCATAGCTCTCTCTCATTCTTCTTCTTATTCTTATTCTTCTTCTTCTTCTCTCTCTTCTTTTTCTTCTTCTTTCTTCTTCTTCTTCAAACCTAGTTCTGGTTTATTCAAATAAACCTAGAGATGAGTTCATTCGAATGTAGTCAGGTTCATTCCTAGACAAATTTTTTTCATTTTTTTTTTCAAAATTTTCTCTTCATTTTTTTTTTATTATTATTATTTTAGGTTGAACTGGTGATTTTCATTTTTTGTTGATGGGATCGAACAAGTGATTATTTGAGTTGATTTTTTTTTTAACTGTTGACTGTTAGTGATTTTTTTATGGTAAATGGTGAAGAAGAAGAAGATGATGATGATGATGAGTTCAAAAGATGATGATGGGTTGATGTTGGATTTTTGGTTAATATTTAATCTTTTATTTTGTTTTTTATTTTTTAAATTGATCTCCACCGTTCATCTTAAGATAGACGATGGAGATCTGGTTAAAAATTGTTTTTATTTAATTTATTTAAAATTTTTTAATTTTTTTTTTAAAGTAAGATTAAAAGACAGTCTTACCCCTCACTTAGTTAATTTTAACCAAGTTATATTAACTGTAGGGGATAAATTGCAATGACATCGAAATATTGCTCCACTTAAATTAGAGTTTGAATTGAGTATCTAAATTATAATTTGCTCTAAATAAAAAGTCACTTAATAGATTTTGCTTGCTCTTATAGACTTCATACAAAATTTTAGTAGAATTTATATGGAATCCTTAAATTCCATCCAAATTCAACTAACTCTAGATTGAATATACACTCTAACTTTATTTTACAATTATATTGTATAATGTTGGATTTCATTATTTTCAAAGTAGATTGATTTTCGTAATTCAAAATTAATTATAGATTTAATAAATTTTTAGCTAAAAAAGGGATTGGATCTTTATGACAAATACCTTCAACGTGTATTTCTCATTCTTTTTAAAGTGTAGTTAAGGGGAAAAAAATGAGATAAAGTAATTGATTCAATGTAATCTAAAAAAACTATAATTTTAAATTAATTGCTTTAAAATTGTAAAGTTACAAAATCCAAAATTTAAAATATGTTTTTTTCTTATACCATGTTTGAAATTGCCATGTTTTAAATCTTCTATACTTAAAAAAGCAAAAAAAAAAAAAAAAAAGTTTATATAATGAATGATAAACATCTTTTTAGATCCTATTTGTTATGTGGGATAAGATTGGATTATTTACATGAGATTAGATTAGATTGTATTAGATTAATTTAATTGTTATATAATGTTTGATGACACTAGAATAAGATATAATTTTAAAAAAATTGCCAAAAATTTAAATTAAAAATTTCAGATATTTGAAAATATTTTTTTCCATTTCTTCAATTGTTTCCAGCTGCACACCACCACCCTTCTCTCTTATCACTCCCTCCTTCCCCACCCCAAACCCATCTAAAACCCACATCGTTTCCGGTGGCGGGACGGACGGTAAAGATGACAGAAGCATCAATGCCCTGGAACCATGGCGAAGACGACGCGGAACTCAATTACGAATAAATCCAATTGATGTCTCCTTAGTAAGTTCTCGCTTGGAGAATCGTTGGTAATGAAAGAGTAAGAAAAGAAATAGAAGAATGGAGAAGAAAGAGATGACTGGAAAAGAAAGCGACGACTAGAGAAAAATGGGAAGAACAACGATTCGATCAAAGAAGAAAGAGATAGACGGAGAAGAGATCGAAGAAGGATGACCAATATAAGCGATTAAAAAATCGAAGCGGCGTGAGAACGATCGGTATAAGAGAGTGACAATGACTACGAAGCTAGAGGAGAGAGAGCAAATAGGAAAGGTGAGAGAAAATTAACTTAACTACTGAATGAGCTTTAATTAACCCATTAGAATAAGTTAAAATAATTGTTGTGATAAATTGGGATAACTTAGTGAAAGGTGCTTGGACTAACTTTTTCTACAAACACAGTCCCATCATGGGTGACAAACAATGTCTTAATGTACAAAAATATTTCCTTGAAAAAATACCAAATTACATTATATATAATATACATTTTATTTGTTGCACGCAAATTTATTTCAACTCATTTAACTAAATTTTCACATATAAATATCACAAATTCATAATCATGAATTATGTGGTTCCATTAAATACTTTTTAACTAATACAAGTTAATAATAATTAATGATTCATAAAATTCAAAATATAATCAAATTATTATCACATCACATGCAGTAAGACAGCTACTCCAAAATCTTAGCAGCACATGGGATTATTAGGAGAAAACTACGGAGAGATAATCCTCTATTTATTTGTAATTAATATTTAATTTGCGTCACGATTAAGATAAGATTAAAATCCCATAAAAATAGGCGAAGTCATAAACAAATTGACTTACAATAATCGGACCAAAGCAAAAGCCAAGTCAGCAGACGGACATGCCACGTCATCAGACTCTAAGTCTGAAACCCCGAAATCAAAAAATTCTTCACGAGCAAAGCCACGCCAGCGACCCGACCCCGAGATCTCCAGGATCCGACCACTTACAGCCTCAACTCTCAAGTAAGTTACTGATATCTCGGAGCTGATTCGTCAATCGGTTTGTGACCCGTTTGGCTACGAAGCCCACCCCGTTCTTTGCACTTATTTACCAGGTCCTGCCACCGTCCCTATCATGAGTCCGAGTAATACGGCTGACCATAACAATTTTTTTCAAGTTGAGACCGTCCACGCCAGCATCCACGTGGCAACCTCCAAGAGGAGTCAGGGAAAACGTGAATAAATAAACGACACTAACCGAACTGAACTGACTCGACACTGTCAGAAACCAACAACATAGCTTACTTGAATGTTTTGTCACACATTTTTTTTCTTTCTTTTAGAAACTAAAAATGAAAAAAGTAAAAAAATTCCCATTAATTCTTGATATTGGTTGATCAATTATTCTTCTTTCCAAGATTCTTTTGGTGGGAATTCGGAGTTTTCGATTGGGTGGTGTTTTTTTTTTTATTCCTTTTTGTGATCTTTGAATGTTATAGAAAAGTTGATTTTGGTTGTTTTTTTTGTGAATTTTGAGAAAGGAATGGAGCCTTTGTGTGAGTTTTGCGGGGTGGTGAGAGCAGTGGTTTATTGTAAATCAGACTTGGCTAGGCTTTGTTTGCATTGTGATGGGTGTGTACACTCTGCTAATTCATTGTCACGTAGGCACCCGCGTTCACTTTTGTGTGACAAATGCAATTCTCAGGCTGCAACTGTGCGGTGTATGGATGAGAAGATGTCTTTGTGTCAGGGTTGTGATTGGAATGGAGGTGGTTGCTCGAGTTTGGGACATAGGTGTCAGGTTTTCGATTGTTACACAGGGTGTCCTTCTTCGGCTGAGTTTACAAGGATTTGGTCATCGGTTCTTGATGTTCCTTGTTCAAGCAATTCTGTCAATGGTTGGGGGGGTGTCACTTCTTTGGTTGAGAATGACGATTGTTTGGAGCAAAGAGACAATGAGGGTTCATGTGGGATGGTGACGGGCAAGTTGGATGATTTGGACCCTTGTTCCAAGTTTGAACCTTGGATGGCGACGAGTTCTTCAATTGTACCACCACAACCGAATCCAAATTATATGCCCCATTGTGGTGATCAATCTGCCTTCTTCTCGGACGAGTCCAGCAAATCAAAGGTTTATATCTAAGAAATTCTGTTGTTTGATTTATTGTGTGAATTTATTAACTAGACATTATGTTCTACTTCATGTGGATGCAGGGTTGTTCAAACTTTAAGCTTCCGGATGGTGATGATCTCTGTGATGGTCTCAACATAGATGATGTTCAATTAAACTTTGAAACTGATGATGAGATTTTTAGTTGTTCACAAGGGCAATCCAGCTACCAGTTTCAAGATGTAGGCAATGATCGTCCTTCAATGGAGAAAAACTTAACGGTTGCTGAGTCTGATGGTCCTATTCCCAATGCTTTCGAGGTCTGTCTACATTTGAGTTTCTTATAGTTTTTTCTTATGATTCAGTCAAAATCAATATATATCTATGTATTTGAAGGTACACCCATTGGCATCCAATTATGTTGTTCATTTCAAGATTTTGTCTAAATTCATTGGTCATTATCATATCATTAATTCTCAGTGGTGGTGAATGTCTGGAACATGAGACCTTTTGGTTCAGGATTTTTTGGCATTCTAGTATAGTTTCAGATATTTCATTTTCTCCTCAAAATAAATTAGGAACAACTCTTGTGCTTGTGTTGATCCATATGTCTTAGACATGCTGAAACATTTTTTTGACTGTTTTTATATACATTGTACTGTTTGATACCACGCATATTATCTACTACCGATCCTCACATATTAGAATACCACCAACTATAAATGCATTTCATAGTACACATTGAAGAACCAGTGCTTGGTTTTGTGATATGATGGGGAATGCTTTGATGTGCTAGTCACTGTGTATGCATTTACAATGATAAATCATGGCTGCCTCTTACCTTTGTGTATTATTCAGGCATCATCATTAGGACAACTGGATTGCGTGCCTTTTCAATCGTTGTGTGTTGGTGGGACAACCGGTGTGATGCAGGGCATGAATGGTAGTGCTAATTGCATGCTTATGAATCCTAATTGCAACCGAAACATTAATCTTGGATTCCCTACTGGCCAAGTCCATTCAAGCATGTCACTTTCACTATCCAACATCACAGGCGAAAGTAGTGCTGCTGATTATCAAGATTGTGGATTGTCACCAGTTTTCCTGACCGGTGAATCACCATGGGAGCCAAACCTGGAAGCTAGTTGTCCACAAGCAAGGGATAAAGCAAAGATGAGATACAACGAAAAGAAGAAAACCAGAACGTATGATCTTTATTTCCGTTTATTTTATGCTGAATATGATGCTATATGTATTCGGAAAAATTAGCTAGTAATTATAAAATTTTTTCTTACCTTTGTCTTACACCTCTTGATGTATTTTACTCATTTGTCATGTGTAGATTTGGTAAACAAATAAGATATGCCTCTCGGAAAGCCAGAGCTGATACTAGAAAACGCGTGAAAGGCAGATTTGTGAAAGCGGGAGAAGAGTATGATTATGACCCTCTTGTGACAAGGAACTATTGAGCTGCCAAATCTTTCTCTTAGCTTGTAAGGCGTTGCTGAATTGGCTAGGTACAAATCTTGCCACCTGCAGAATGTTATGCAGATTATGCTCCCTTTAATATTTGGAGAAGATAGAAGCAGTACTACAGCATGTATACTCAATGCAATGGTGCCTAAAGATCAAGTACTTAAGAGGAAATCAGCAAAATGTAGAGATTTGTCATCCAGATCTCGACTGTTATTTATCATAGGAGTTGTAAGGTAATCTAAAAATTGGGCCCTATTCAGAGGGAAGAAGAAACAACAAACATATTATCATGTATTAAATAACACATGTAGAACTGTGTCAGAATTGTGATGCGATCAAGAATTTTCCAATCGGAAAATGGTAATAAAGATAGGAAAAAAATATAAGATTGATTTTTGTCATTATCTCAATATTCTCCACATGAGATTGTTACATATTGAAGTTTGTCAGAAACTCAGAGTTGTGATGCGATCAAAAGTTTTCCAATTGGAAAGTGGTAATAAAACTAAGATAAGAAGATAAATCAATTTTCGTCCCGATCTCAATGCTTTCGATATGTGCTTTCGCTTTCAATGTTGTCTTACTAGAACAGGAGGTCATGAAGAGAATTTAGATTCTTCTGTAATGGAATCAACACCAAAGTAATTGATTGTATTGTGGCATTGATGAGTAGATTAGGTGTTACAATAATTTGACATAAGTTTGTGGCTTAAACCTTCTTCCATGCTTATAAAACTGATCATTTCTTACTCCTTTGCTTGGTTTTGGTCAGTATCAGAACATAATTGACTAAAATCATATGAGAGACATGCTACTTTTTTCAAGCTCTTCTTCGAGGAAAATAGTCTGACTCTTTCTGTTTTAACTAGATATGCCACTATTCTGTTTCTGTGTCATTTCCTTGAAGTCATCTTGTAGCTTTTGTCACTCTTCAAAGAGAATCTATCTACCAGTTCTATTGCTTATGTAGTTACATAGAGGGATTGCTAATTGGTGATTCAACCTACATCTTTCTATAGGTTTTCTCCCCTCTCCCTGCCCCTCTACAGAAACTGATATCATTTAGTTATCTTTGAAATATAAACACATTCCATCTGCAGAATGGCAGATCTCTGGTGGTGAAAAGCCAGGAAGATTTTAAGTGGTGGCCACTGCAGCAACCTTAATGTTGATCATATTCATGAACTGCCTCAAGTGTCATTCTTAGTAGTTAGGTTTTCCTTAGCATTCTGATAGGTGCCAGCATGAAGCTGTAACATTATCTCCATGATCATTTACGTCAGCTAAAATGAATCCTCATCTTGCTTCAGCTTTAACCCTGGCACCTCCACCGCTCTTGTTTATGCATGTAAATTTTTGTTGAAATGTGCATTCATATGGTCCATCGATTCCTGTTCTATTAGTAAACTTCTATCTATAGTCATCAATTTGAAACAAGAAGTGAGACTTCCATGCAAATATACTTCTTTTTATAATCAATGCTCCCTGAATTTCTTTCAGCAACCATTCCACCACCATTTTCTGATAGATACCATGCAAAGAGATCCTAGAAAGGCACCAAGGATCCCTTTTATGCTAAGATGGAATAAATGTAGCTGTTACCGTCAACATCATTAGATATTACAACCAATAAGAATCCTGATGAAAAGGTTGAGTAGTGTTTACTTGTTTTGTTTGAGATCCTGATGTAAACTTTATCCAAATAAGTTTTTAGAATAACAACTCATACATTCCAGACCTTGTAGAATTATGTATCTTTAGCATATCTACAAGTTATGTATTTGTTGAAAGGGTATTGTCATGATATTACAGGCCGTGATAGTTTAAGCAGATTCTTCAACAACTTGTAGTGGGAATGAGATAAGAATGGTAAATGATTCTAATATCTTTCAGTTGTCAAGCTACCATCAGATGGAGAAACAAGAAAGGAAGCCAATAACTAGCTTTATAAGGCCAAGTGGCTGAATTTATATGGTCCTGTCCATGGCTTTTGTCATATCTGTTAAAAGCCAGTACTTGTGAGATTAGTCTTGCAAAAGTTTCCATATATTCTTCTCAAGACCTTGATATTGATTATCCCAGAGAGGTTGTGTTACTAGTACATTTTCTGAATACATATCACCTTTGCATTCAAGTTTATCTGGGAAGTCATACCTCCACATTTTTAGACCTCTTCTATCTGGCTTCCAAATAGAAAATTAACAGAGTATTTTTGTAGTCTTTTTCTTCCCTTTTCTCTCATTCTACATGGAAAAACAATCAATAAGTCCCAAGAAATTGAGCTTTGGAGATTGAACGTGTAATTTGGAAAGCAAGGTAACTACATATATTTTTTTGTGGACACCATTAACTGCTATTTACAAGTTCCAACAAAAGATTTTTAGAGTTCCGTGGGTTTGTGTAGTGGCACAACCTCACCTGCCCTATTTTGTAAGTGTGAGGCAAGGTTTGAGCTATGACACCCTCAATATTGTGACAATTTTTCTACTTAATATGTGGGTCGACTTTCTCGATTATGAGAGTAGCAATTCGAAACACACATTAAAGTTATATAATATGTAGGTCACGGTAGTTGTAGTGTTAGGGGGGAAAAAACAAAGAGTTTTTAAACTATTGGGATGTTCTCATCGTTAGAAAAAACCAAGAACATATTTCCTTCAATATATTTCATTGACATTCTTTTATGGTGATAACTTATCGTGGACTAAAAAACAATAATAATCATTCCCATGTAGAAAAGATGACATACAACTTAGAATTTCTCAGAAATTGTGGTTATAAACTTACAGTGTTATCCGAATAACATCTGTCTGATGCTATTTGCATTTGTATATGTACTCTTTTAAATTTTTATGCTGACGCCAGATCTCACTACTCTTCCCTCTCCCTGTGATGTAAAGCAAATTTTGTCCTCACTTGATTCTTGTAACATCATCAACCACAAATAAAAAAGCGCATCAACTTAAATCTCTCAGTCTTATTTTATATAGAATTCGATAAACAAAAACAAATTATTAACACAATAAAA
This sequence comes from Litchi chinensis, assembly GCA_019925255.1. Taxonomy (NCBI): domain Eukaryota; kingdom Viridiplantae; phylum Streptophyta; class Magnoliopsida; order Sapindales; family Sapindaceae; genus Litchi; species Litchi chinensis. The sequence goes on along the minus strand of CM034472.1, from coordinate 20,819,165 downwards.
CACATGATCTAGTACGTACATAAAACTTGTTCAAGTCTAAAATACATGTAAATTATGCATCTACCATGATAATATTTATATCTATGATTGTAAACAACAAAGAACAAGTCATTTTGTTTCTGCATAACATAATCATCAGGTTACATTACATAAACATGATAAATTTCAAGGTGATTTTTGTCAAATTTTTTTTCAGTATCTAATTGTCCTAAAAGCTGCCTTTCTCCTCTTCGTAATCTCCCTGAATTTGATCTGATATTGTCTCACTAGACAAAAAACACAAAAACCATGACAACAACCACAAAATAAAAGACACAAAATCAAAGGAACTGAAAAGTCCTTCGAGGGATATTTCTTGAGCGAATTCTAACATCAACCTTGGAATCACTACCACATAACCTCCTGCTGCTCTCTATCCATCTCAGAATAGTTGGAAGCATAACTTCAACGGAGACCCCAACAAGATATCTCTGGGTGAGGTTGTGACAGGAGTTGCATAGAAAGCACCTGACATGCCTGAGAGCCAAGAAGTTAGCTTCATGCACCCACTTGTCACACTTTCGACATAGGAAAGCATCATCAGCCTGGCAATACAAGGAAGCCCTCGACCCACATAGCTCACAAGACACAAAACCTGAAGAGTTTACATGTGATGAAACATGTTCTCTGGAAGAGCGAAAGGGTTGGCTTGCCTGCTGATCTTGAATGCCTCTACACATGTTTGTGGAACTGGAAATCTAATATGACTCTCAAATTGGATGGAAATTGGAGTTTGGTTGATGAAAACATGACCATATTTATAAAGGGTATGTGTTATAGGCTTTTGAAATTGTGATAGCTTCACATGCAATCAGAATTGGCATGAGGACATAAGTGGCCAGTAAATGACAAATCTGTCTTTGCTTTTCTTAGTTGCTTTCTTGTCGTTTTAGAGTATGGAATTTGAACTTGTGGTCAAGAAAATACTTTTACAGTATATCTATTAAAAAAAAATAAATACTTTACAGTAACTAGTTGAGTTAAAAGTTAACCATATAGCATTTTCATTATGGCTTCCAATTAAATTTAAGTCAATCAATTTTAAAACTAATCAAGGATTTTTATTTTAGTAAAAAAAAATTGTTGATAGCAAATCACATTAAATTTTAATGAAAGTGGTTGAAACTAAAATTGATAATCCCTATAAAGGCTAGAAATAATTGTACAACATGAGCTGTGAAGCCACTAATTTTGTCAAAACAGAAATATATATATATATATATATATATGAGTAAGCTGGAAGCTTTATGAGATGCTTGAGGGGAGGTTTTCAACCATGATTTTTGAAACTGAGCGGTTACCAAGTCAATTTGTTTTACTAAAGAAGAAGATTGTTGTATGGTCTAAAATTAAAGCACTTGGTGAGTGGTTCCCACAAATTTGATGATGTGGAGTTATTTGGAAATAGAAGAGGTTGAGGCTGGAAGTGATTTGACAGATTTTTGGGGTACAATAATGAGTTAATTTTACTTTGGTAGAGGAGGGGGTACGTGGAGAGGCAACAATGGAAGGGATGTCCTTGTCCACATCTTTGCTTAGTGTTTGATTTGTATAACATCAATCCACTTGTGTGGTTGATACTTGAAAGCTTCTAGCTCTTGTAGGCCGTCCACTCCATTGTCTAGTACTAGTGACATTTTTCACGTATTTCACACGCACACAGATATGTATATGTACATATATATATATATATATATATCTCTATAATATATAATCCCAAATTCAATTTGTAGTTGCAGTAGGTAGTTTTTTTTTTTGATTTATTTAAGAATTAAAACGAGTCTAAAAGATTGTTAAAATCAATCGAAATAGAAACATTAGTGACGCAGTTCGAGATATTGCTCCATATGAAAGTGAAGGAAAAACCTACATTAGGATGAAAGAGCAATTCATATATAATAATGAGAGAACTGTTGTTGTTGTGTTATTATTATTATTATTATTAGGATTAACGAGGTAAGTGTCGAACCCATGCCACTAAGGCATGGGAGTTGCTGACGGTTTACCAACGATGTCAACAACCAAAGACAATTGCAATAGGTTTGAAGTAACAATGCTTGTATTTCAGATAAATTTGTTTGAATAAACTAAATCCAAAAAGTATATACAAAGTCGGTTGGTTGAGTTAATGGTTATAAAGATCTACATTCTGTGAATCTTATTATTATTATTATAATTTTAGGTTGTAAGGGTAGACATTTTATGTTTAATTTCGATAAATTCCAATTAATAAACTCCTACTCGATTGAACTCAAATTTTTATTGAAAAAAATAAATTCACAACTAAAATAACTAATTGATGTATTTTCTATAAGGACGATATGGTATAATTTTTTTGAGTAAAACTACTTGCTTCTCAATTACTATTCCTCACCTTTTCATGAATTGAATTAGTATTGTCATCCCACTCATCACATAATTCTCTTTTTTTTTTTTTTCTCATATAATCATAAAATAATTTGACACAAATGCTTAGGTTTGTTAGGATCAAACAGCACAAAATCAACCATCATGGGAGACAACTCCCCATATATATGTATAGTGAACAAATCTCTACCACAAATATAGAGGAAAAATACATTTAACCACTTAAACTATGAATAAACATAACACTATCATTCACTCATCTTCCATAAAAGAGTTTACAAGAAAGAAGATTATGCTAACTAAACTGACATACAAATAAACAATGAGAATATTAAAAGAGCACTGATATTGTTACCCATAAATATAATTTCCACGTCCAAATTATGAATGCACACTAATAAAATTTAAAAATTTATAAGCATTCATAAATATACCGATATTAATACAATTTAAACAACATTAATTACATTCATTTAAAATAAAATTTCTGTCTTTATTATTATTATTTTTTCTCTTAAATATAAACTCTTAGTCTTAACCCTAATTTTACACTTTATCAAGAAAAAGAAGAAAATGAAGAAGAGGAAGAAGAAGCTATACTTGAAGGTTGAAGCTATCAAATTTTTCACTAAGAATAAGACTTTATTTTGTGTTTTAATCAATTTTATTATTTAAATGAATAAAAAATAGAATTTGAAAATAATGTTTCGCATTTAAAAAAATGTTTTGCATTTGATATATGTAAGATTAATAAACATTTTTTTTTTGTAGACTTTCTTGTTAGAAATATTTATAGGTTTTTGCTTGTTTTGTTAAATTAAAATTACAAAAGAAAAATCGTTTCGAGTTTTAAAAGTAAATAAATTATTTTACTACTATATGTTTTTCTAGAATTTTATTAAATGATAATTTCGTTATATAAATATTTTTAAAAAGACAGATGTTTCAATCATTTTTATGGGTAGTAACACATAAATCGACGATAGCTTGAAAGTGTAGTATTATCGATAATTTATAATTTTTTTTTGAAGTAAGATAATTATAAATTGAATGGGTATCACTCGTTAATCTTTATTAAAATTGACGTAGATTATCATAGTAATAGTAACTAGTTGCTTTATTAATTGGGTCAAACGGGTCGCAGATCACTTCTTAGTAAAAATTATTGAACACTATTCTTTATCCTAAGAGATCAATAATTTAAATCTCATATTTATCAAAGGTGTGAGTAATTTTTTATGAATTTTATCTCCCTTCCCTATCCTAAACAAAAAATTGGATGAAACGGGTATTTTGTTATTATTGTTATTATATATATATTTTGAAGTTGGGTATTTTGTTATTTGTTTAGTAAGATAATAATATTAAATTTCTGTGTTACTTGTCTAAGCTGATCCCTGAACAAGAATTATCATCCTTACCTTGAATGGAATGGTGAAAAGTATTAAAAAGCAAACAAACAGCAAAAGTTAGGTTACGGTTGATGGTCATCTTACATTTGGACAATGTTGAGACTGAGTTGGTAAAGAAAAGGTTTGTTTACGTGAAAGACCACTAGTCCAAGCCAAATGACTTCTAATTTTAGAAGCAAAAACATAAAAAATAAGTATCAGAAGCAAGTCACTTTTGGCCGTAGGTCTGGCTATAATTAATTAAAGATCTGTGGAAACATAAGGATGCAAAAGCAAACAAAGCTATTCTGTTCCAACATGCCATTGCTAGCGGGCCACAACCACAAACACTTAAAATAACTTTTTATGTACAATTCAATGCATTAAAACGGCAAGGATAGCTCCATGCATGCACCATGCCGCTGCTTCCACCTGCTCACTATTAAATATCTGAAATGCATGATTTGTTAATGGTGCAATTATGGTTTCCAAAAGCATTTGTGATGTAAGATCAATATTTTGGATACATTATTAAAGTGGGATAATATCATACGATGTAAACAAATCATCAAAGTAAAATAATCCACTCAAGCCAACTACTTGTATATATTGGCCCTGCTATTGTCAATGAACATCCAAAAAAAAATAGTATTATTTGTTGTGGAAGTGTTTTGTTTAATTTTATATTGATTTATGGACTGTAGTGGCTATAAGCTGAAAATTTATTGCATCCCCTCACTTCATGTTCTTCCACTAAATGCTAGAGGCCGTCATGCACATGCTAACATTGCATGATCCTTCTTCTCTTTGAAAGGAGAATACCGTCTTGATGATTATGATTCATGCACCACTTTAGTAATTTTAATTTTCTTGATTTTTTTTTTTTCAATTTTAAAGTCCAAGCATGTTCCCTGCTTTTGGGAAAAGTCTTAATACAGTTAAAATTAGGTTTAAAACCATGACAGGACATGAGCTAGCTAGTGCTCTTACATATCATAATCTTCTTCTTTATTCTTCTTTTATTCTATGTCAATTTTCATTGATTGAATTGACTTAAACAAAGACCAATGAACTTTTTATGTAAGTGAAAATTAAATGAATTAACTTAAGTTTCAAGACATCTCATTGAAGTGAAGTGAAAAATGTTAGCATGGAAGCTTAAAGTTTCAATTAAAAAAAAAAAACAAAGACTAATACACTTTTTGAGTGCTAGTTGAAGAAAATCTTATAATCATTTTCAATTTAAAAAAAAAAAGTCTTACATTTTTGTTTCCAAATCATTTGAAGATAGAAACATCACAAAAAAAAAAAAAAAGTATTTTTCATTTTGCATTCATAATATAATAACCGATTGACTAATTGTTTTACTATGTTCTCATAATTTGATTATCAGCATCACAATATCCTGATTCCAATTTGTGAAAACAAGAGCCATATTGTTGGGCTTAGTCCACTCCCTCAGATTTTGGTCTTTGACGAGGCAGCTAACACGTGCTACTTCAGCCACGTTTGATGGGCCTAATAATCGAAGCATCTTTTGTCGTCAATTCTCAAATTCTAGCTCTAAATTAAACAAATAGTTAAAAAGCTGGTGCCTTCAGTTTGATCATTCAGTGACCCTTGATCGTCATAGCGGATAAAGAGTTATAGTATACTTTGGCTAATAGAACTTAATATTTAAGATGATTAATATTTATAATGAATTGGGCAATGCAAATGATTAGTAGCTTGTTGGATGACAACCTAATTGGAATGCAATAAAAACTACAGTAATGCAATTTCCCCCTTATTTATAGTTTGATCAATATTCAAGTAATTATTTCGTGAATGTTTGTATTACATACAATCATAAAATTAATGTATTGATTTCCTTGTAACGAGTCTCTCAAATGGTTTGCCAACATTCAATGCGGTTTATTGTATATATGTTTATTACCATCAATAAAGTTAACAATTATGTCACTCAAAAAAAAAAAGTTTAACAATTATCGGTACTAATTTATCATGCTATTAACACATAAAAGCGTTGAAAGATTCCATGATTATATAGTTGTTACTTTTATTATTATAATTTGAAAACCCTTTCACGGGCTGGCCTGTAGCGTCTGAATTGAGTTGAGCATCAATTGGGCCTAGGTTCTGGGTGAATAGGTCTCACAATCTAGTTTGCAAGCCCAGCTTCAACATACATTTTCAGATGGCCCAAACAGTAAGGTCCGACCCATTTAATACTCGGACAATCCTACTTCAAAATTTGTAAGTAGAAATTATAAAAATTATCTAAATAATCGGTGAAATTCGATTTTAGTAAAATAAGGAAAAAGTTTATCATTTTTAGCTTCACATAGAACTTGATTTGTTTTCATCTCCTTATGAAGTTACTCTTACTCGCGCCCTTATGTTTTAAAACAAGGGTAAAAAAAAGTGTAAAGATAAAAAAAAAAAAAAAAATCTCAACCACTCTAACAAACTACATAAAATATTTAATATATATTAACTAATAAATATGCATATTGATATATATATATAATTTAAAATATTTTATTTATTTCTTTTGAACTTTAAAATATTTTTATTTAATTTGAAAGTTATTAAAATATTTTTTTTTAAGAAAATATAATTTCATACCATTGTATTTTTTTTTTTTTAAATTCATACCATTGTATTTAATTCTATTAAAAATCAGTTATGCGTAAAATAACCAACCCAATATTACCACACAAGCCAGAAAATGCTTGTCGACAAAATGTAGTAAAAAAAAGTTGGATTCGGAGTACAAATTAACAGGCAGACCAGAGTCTCCTCCACCGCAAATGTATTACAAGCAGAATCGACAACGTAAGCCCAGTTCGTCTTCACTTGAATTTGAAACACAAGAAGCACTTCACTCTTCAATTTCCCAGAAAATGCCCACCAAGACAATTACACTCTCGCGCATCAAAACCCTCCTTTTACTCTTCTCTCCCTCCTCCTCATCCTCTATCTCTTCTTCTACCGCCCCTCCATCCACGCCGCCGACGCACGCGCCCCCGCTGTCTCCACCACTCCAACCACCCGCCGCCACCTTCTCTTCGCAATCGCCTCCTCCTCCCGCTCCTGGTCCAGCCGCCGCTCCTATATCAGCCTCTGGTACGACAACAACTCCACACGCGCCGTCGCCTTCCTCGACACCCCCGTAGCAACGGGTCGTAATTCTACCTCCGCCGCCTTGCCGCCGGTCGTCGTCTCCGGCGACCCCTCCAGGTTCCCCTACAAGTTCCCGAAAGGCCACCGTTCGGCGATCCGAGGGGCGCGGGTGGTGAAGGAGGCGGTGGAGCTGGGAGGCGAGACGGCGGCGGGCGTGAGGTGGTTCGTGTTCGGAGACGACGACACCATCTTCTTCGTTGATAATCTGGTGAAGACGCTGTCGAAGTACGACCACGAAAAATGGTACTACGTGGGCAGCAACAGCGAGAGCTACGACCAAAACTCCAAGTACTCATTTGACATGGCCTTTGGCGGCGGCGGCTTCGCCATCAGTTCCTCTCTCGCTAGAGTTTTGGCTAGAGTTTTCGACTCCTGCTTGTTCAGATACCCACATGTCTTCGGTAGCGATTCCCGCGTCTTCTCTTGCTTGGCTGAGCTCGGAGTCGGTTTGACCCATGAACCCGGATTCCATCAGGTAAAAAAAAAAAAAAAAATTGTATACACTCAATGTGTTATATAAAACGCTACGTTGCTTGTGGTTTGATGAATTTTAAATTCAAGTGATGGTTGATGCTAGTTAATGTTGAATATCATGATGTGATGTTCATGTTAGTTCTGTTGTTGTGGAAATATTAAGGTTGATTTGAGGGGAGATGCGTTTGGGATGCTTACTGCGCATCCCTTATCACCTTTGGTTTCGCTTCATCATATGGATGTGGTGGAGCCGATTTTTCCTCGTATGAATAGGATGCAAGCTCTGGAACATCTTTTTAAAGCTGTGAATGTTGATCCTCCTAGAATATTACAGCAAACGGTTTGTTATGATCATATGAATCAGTTGACTATTTCGATTGCGTGGGGTTATGCGGTTCAGGTTTATGAAGGCAATTGGCTTCTTCCGGATCTCCTTTCATTGCAAAGGACGTTTAGGCCGTGGGCCAGAGGTTCGAATGTTGATGCTCGTTTTATGTTTAACTTGAGAGAATATCCAAGGGATGAGTGTAAGAGACCTGCTGTGTTTTTTTTGGATAGTGTTGTGTCCGAAAAAAACAGTATACAGAGCAACTATGTTAAGCATGTTGTTGGTAATTGTAATAGAGCGAATGCTGTGAAAAAATTGGAAAAGATCTCAGTGTTCTCGCAGAAACAAGAACTTGACATTGAAGAGGTAGTAATCGAACTGGTGTGAATATACTTCATTATATTTGGGAAGTTAATATTTTGAAAATTTTTTACGTTTTGGCTGTTTTGTAATGCTATCTTTTGTGTTCTAGTTAATTAGATATTGCTTCTTACCAACTATTGTATCAATGTTACAGATGAAATCTCCCCGTCGTCAGTGTTGCGACATCTCTCCCTTATACACTGAATCAATGGTTATAAACATTAGACAATGTGGAGTCGATGAGATGATTTCCATGCATTTCTAGCCTCTGACAAATGACTACTGATGAGACATGCTAAACAAGCTTGAGATGCCTGAATCAGTTATGGACTTGCCCTTGGAATTCTTCTGCTATAAGGTATATATATATATTTTATGGGTGTGCTTGGAAACGTCTTGGAGTAAGAATGACAGATGACTCATGAATTATAATGGCTGTTAAATATAATATGAAGTGACTTTGTTTGTTTTTTCAGATTCTAAGGACTGAGCCAACAAGTAATCTGTTTCATGCCTATAATTAAATATATTGTCTACAACCTCCTCAAATTATTTGCAGAAAAAATTAGTTGTGATGATTTACTTGCTAGTAGAATTACTCTTAAGTGACTGCTTGATGATATTATTAAGGATATATAGACTGTTGTGAAACTTGCTGATGGTGTTCATTTATGTTGTCATGAGCAATGATGAGAATATTAATATTCATGAATACATTGGTACTATAATTTGGTGGAAATAGTGAAAAATATTAAAATGGACGGAGATTGGCACAAAATTTTCAGAGGGTTAGGAAATTTGGCAAATAGCATAATACTTTTTAATGGATTCTTTAAGAAAGGTTAAAAATAGTTATAAACCTCACAAAGAAAACATGTTTTTTCAAAAACATATAATTTATAACAAGTATATGGTATAATTATGAATATAATGCACCTACGTACTGTATAAAAAAAAAATTTCTTCCATTAAAACTTCATTATCTAATAGTTTGCATCATACGCAAGCGATAAAAATTTTAATAACAAAACAAACACCTAGGTGGTTCAAATAAAGTGTGGTTACCATACTAATTTATAGTTTTACACCATTGTGATACCATGATATAAAATTTGAATAGTTTCGATGCAGTTATGAAGTCATATGTAAACTTCGTCAATTTCTTTTCACCATCTGTCCATATATGAAAAATTGTGTAAAAGCATAATTGGATGTCCCCCACAATATTCTTATTTGGAGAATCAAAAGTCAATTTTGAGACTATCAATGATTTTGCTGACTTGTCAGTTTGGTATAATATCATTCTTGTTTTGTTCTAATATAACTACTTGTGAGAAGATATGGACTTCGTATTTCTGTTGGTCTGTCTAAGTGATTGTATGATTTGTTTTGACTAATGAAATACTAATGCCAACGGAGCTAGCTTTGCTTCTTTTACTTCCAAAAATATATACCTTTATTATTCACTTTTGTTAAGTGAAACAAATCTTTGTGAAGATTGTTATTGTAATTTTGCAGAAAGGTGAAAATTCTATTGAAGGTCCAGCAAGGGTTTTTGCTAATTGCAGTACTCCCAATATTTATTTTTATATATATATATATATTATACGAGGAGGAAAAAGGCATCCTGTGAGTTGTGAATATTTATTTCTTTGAATTTTGAATGTTTGCAGATCACCTGTGAATTATGAATGGTTGAAGACATCCTAACCTTCAAGTGTGTCTAGTGACTGTAGTCACCGGCCAAAAGAAATTTGTTCTGACAGTCAGGCTAAGGCTGTTCGTGTCCAAGAATAAGGCCATATTGTCTGTGACAATATAACTAACTGACCGGCAAACTGAGCGCAAAATTGTTGAAAGAGGAGACTAATTATAAGTCAAATAGGAGTGGATAACGCTGAAATAGCACAAAAAATGAAAGAGATTGGGAAGCGATCTTTTGAGACATCAGAATTCATAAGATTGTAAGATTGATTTATTTACAAATAATGCATCATCTCAGTTAAAGCTGCAATAGCCTACTAAATTGTGCTGAACATTCTTGTAGTTTCTGTTTCTCTTTGTATTTACTCATCTCACCTTGTATTATCTTGTGCTCTCTCCTGATGATCAAATATGACAACAATGATCTGCTAATCAAATATTACAACCTTGGTCACTGATACTTTCAGGCAAGGAGAGACTTATAAACTTATTTGCAGCCTCTGTTAGCACATACATGTATGTTCAAAGGTTGCACTAATTTGTGCATGCTTATTTTGAATTTGGAAATGATCTGTTTCTTATAAAGATATGTCAAAAGCTGTCTCAGTTCACAAAATCTTGGAGCATCCTACAATGGCGTGGTTTTAGACCTTGTGTAGTGTGTGACTGCAAAGACGAATCATTTTAACGCATGTTTAGGACCTCCTTTTATGTATTAGAATGAAAATTGGCGCATCTACTTTTGAAACTTTGGTACAGAGCATTGAAATCTGTGTAGAAGCTTTGACTACTTTGAAGAAAGACCTTACAAGTTTTGAAATGTTCGAATACATCTTTTTCGTTTTTAAAATCTCTTGGTTTACTTGATTTTACTTTTCCTAGATAATCTTATCAATTTTGTGATAACAAACTAAAGCTTTGCGTTTATATTAAAATATAAAGTACTTAAATCCTGGATAAGCAACAAAGTGTATTTTTATTACACATTAATCTGCCTTAATTTAAAAATTATCTAATCTCAATTTTTTAAAGTCCACGAATTTGATCTTTGTCAAGAAAAGCAACCAACCATGTGGAGTTGCTGTTTTAGACTCGAATTTTTTTCCAATCCAAGGTGTAACCTCGCACATGGACAGTCGACAGTGTCCTTAGCTTTTAGGCAGCCAATCTCTCACACATTAGCTGAAAGGCATCGCACACTAACATTATAAAATTTTAATTAAACCCACTAACGCATTTATTGCATCTAACAAAGCCCAAAGTCATCAACAACAAATATATTCCTTCAAACACCTCTCCTTAGAGAGTCAAAGCCTCAACATCACACTCATCTGATCACAAGCAATCTGGACGATTGTGATTGGCAGCAACCGCACACATGTTATCTGAAAAAGACCTACCCCACGTTTCTTCCACCCGATGGAAATTAAACTAACGTAGAAGTGTCAAAATTTTTTAGGTTGGTCGCTTGCTCCGTTGATCGCGCCAGTAAACAGCATCAACAATATATATATATATATATATATATATTTCAAACCTGTCAACTGGTTTCAGCTCAACCATTTTGTCTCCATTTCCTTCAAAATCTTAAAATCGATCCGGACTGAACCGACTGTTGTGTCTGAATCCACCTGTGTTTTCGTCTTTCACCGCTTCAACAATGCAGTCTCTCAGGTCAATGTTCAAAACACAAACCTCTTCCCGTTTGATAAACTTTGTTTTGATATCTTCGTCTGTATGTATCATATATCTTGCTGTTTCTGTCTTCCTGGTAAACAATTCCAAGTCTTCTTCCAACATATTTTTGTTGTCTTCTTCTTCTTCACAACATGTGTCTTCTCCAACGAGTCTGGAGCACATCGTGTTTGGGATTGCCTCGAACAAGAATTCATGGCCTAAGCGGAAAGAATACGTCAGGCTCTGGTGGAGGCCTCTCCAAATGCGGGGCTGTGTTTTCCTGGAGAGTCTGCCTCCTGATGATGCAGACTCATACAGGAACGACACCTCTCTCCCCCCAGTCTGCATCTCAGCGGACACTTCAAGGTTCCGTTACACTTACAGAGGAGGTCTCCGGTCGGCTATCCGGGTGGCGCGTGTAGTCTCTGAGACTGTTGCTCTCGGTCTCCCCAACGTGAGGTGGTATATTTTTGGTGACGATGACACGGTGTATTTTCCTGATAATCTGGTGAAGACTCTGTCGAAATATGATCATCGGTTGTGGTACTATATTGGGTCGAATTCCGAGATTTATGCTCAGAACAAATTCTTCGGTTTCGACATGGCTTTTGGTGGAGCTGGGTTTGCTATAAGTGCTCCTCTTGCAAGAGTCTTGGCAAACGTTTTTGATTCATGTATAGAGCGGTACCCTCATCTTTATGGTAGCGATTCCAGGGTCTACTCTTGCTTGGCAGAGCTTGGTGTTGGTCTCACTCGCGAGCCTGGTTTCCATCAGGTACTATCAAATTAATTGCTTGATTTGTCAGTTTTTGTGGAAATACTTTAATTTTCTCATTCTGGGTTGTTTCTCAAATTTGATCAGTATGATGTTCGTGGGAATTTGTTCGGTTTGTTGGCGGCGCATCCTACAGCTCCCTTGGTGTCAATCCACCACTTGGATCACATGGAGCCTATATTTCCAAACATGACAACAATCAAGGCACTGCAACATTTATATGAAGCTGGAAACATTGATACAGGGAGGCTTTTGCAGCAAACGGTCTGCTATGACCGCTGGTTTTCATGGACGATTTCGGTTTCATGGGGTTATGCTGTGCAGGTTTTTGGGAAGCATATATATTTGCCAGATGTTCTTCCTGTTCAAGAGACATTCAGGCCGTGGAAGAAGGGAAATGTTCTAGCAGGAGTCTACACTTTTAAGACCAGAGAACTCAACCGTGACCCCTGCCAAAGACCAACAATTTTTTTCATGGATAGTGTATCTTCAGGTACGGATGGCAAAATCAGGAGCATTTACAAGAAATCATATGCAAATTGCTCGGTAGATATCAGTTCTCCGAGAAAACTTGAAGAGATCAGAGTGGTCTCACCTAAGCTAGACCTTGATATGAAACAGGTATGTATACGCACATGTATGGCTTCTAGTCTTATTGTCTCGAAAACATCAAATTCAATCTGTTTTTCATATGCTAATTGTTATTTGTTGTTCTTTGTATTCAGTTACAGGCACCTAGAAGGCATTGTTGTGATGTTTTACCATCCTCAGCTGGCCCAGTGATGGACATTGCCATCAGGGAATGCAAAGAAGAGGAGCTAATCCACATGCATCCTTAGCTTATCTTATTGAGTTGGACCTTCTAACACTGCTGGATTCCCGAATTGATGTTCAAAGATGAAGTGCCATGTCAACGCAGTATTATATTTGACATCATTATTTACAAATTGAGGTAAAGTATTTACATTAGATAAGATAAAAAAAGGAAAGATAGCTGTACATTATGGGCATACATGAAGGGCCCATGTGGAGGACATAAATGCTTTTTATTGGGTCCAACAGACTGGATTTCTTCAGTGTTTGAAAAGTAAGAAAATCCTCTATTTTATAGCTCAAGTTGAAGCCTATCTAGGGTGTTGAGTCTTGACCTTTTACAATTGTTGCCAAAAAAAGCCAATCTTGAAGGAATAGAAAAGAAAATTTTAACGTATAGAGAGATCTAGAAAGGGAGAAAGTTGAGGAGGAAAATTTTCTAATGGAGTTGCTTGAAGTTGAAGATGCTTCAATTATGCATAGTTTGTATTGGCTTACACACGGTTATGACAAACTGCACCATTTGAAGAAACTTGCAATATACTTTCTTTTCCTGTAGCTTTTAACTTTACATTTTTAGTTATTATCAACGTATCCCAGGATGTACAAGTAATTTTGTAGTAGGTTTCTCATATTGATATACGCGATTAAATAAGAAAGAAGAAAGGGGTTATAGAAGATTTTTGTCAATATATGTAATGTACTGGTGGGTGGACTTGTTGCTTCTCCATATTCTAGAACTTTTAATGTACAAAATAGCCTTCTCCAGCCCAAGTAATTGCTAATCAACCAAAACGAATTTCTCAACTCTAAGGCATCTTTAATTAGATCAAATAGCGGAGCAGTTCCTCAACTAGAAACAAATAAAATAAAATTGATTGGTCTGAAACAACAATTACGCAAACCTTAACGAAGCAGGTCAGACACAAAGACTACTGGTGCACGAAGACTCATAAAAAATTCATGCAACTCATTTCGGTGACCTCTGTATACAACAATAGGCCATGCAACTTCAAAATTGTAGAGGAACCAGTTAAATCGGTTGGTAGCCAACTTAGTGAAAGTTATTTTCAGCAAACACAGTTTTGGCTAATAAATCTTAAAGTGGGTGAAGTAGCTTAAACACAAAAGAGATCGGCAACAGCCGCCATCAGAGGCCTTCTGGTTGGCTCTATAGACAACATTAGCCCTGCAACTTTCTAAGTTAGGTGGGTTCGGTTAGATAGGTTGGAAGTGGGGTGGTTTTGGTTGAGACAATTGGGTTTGAGGATGTCACTGTCTCATGCACTTTCGTCAACTAAAATGTGTTTTCCTTTTCAAATAAAATAAAATAAAAAATAAAAAAACTAAAATATACTTAAAATGTATCAATGAATCATAAGTTCAAATTTTAAATTATAGTTGGATTATTTTCTATCAACTTAAACTTTTAAATTTGATGGTAACTAATAAAATAAATGTACAGATACTCATATAACCAAATCCAAATATATTTAGAATGAGGTGTCTTATATTAATCTGTTTTAAGTTATTTATTTTTTTTAACATCACAAATTTTTATTTACAATGAATATACATAAAAAATAATTATTTAAACTTGGAATTTAATGTAATCTTAACCTCAATTTAAAACATCCGAATAATATAGTTTCTTTGCCAACTTAAAACTCATTAATTTTTTTTTTTTAAATACATATTATTCATTAATAACAAGTGCCAATATAATAAAAAGTATACTACAAGGTTCCTGTCACAAACACCAAAAACAACGTATATTACATGGCAGAAGTCCATCCAACATCTTCCAAACACCATCCAAATTTCAAGATTTCAACAACAGACCTACGAAACTGAACTAAGAAACTGGACTAAGCAACTGAACTAAGCAATACAAAAGGAATGAACATAATAACTCTCGGTGAGAGAGGAGGGTGGGCCATCGTGGGCTGAACAATAATTTAACTTGTAGTGGGTCGTAGTGGGGGCCCGTAATATACAATGTAGCCCAATTATATACATGCCAATCCCTAATATTTATAATTAGTTGTTTGTTTGTTTGTTAGGTTTCTTTTTTTTGTTTTCAATTATATATGAAAATTTGTTCTGCTCAATTTATTGATATCAACTTTTTTTTTTTTTTTTTTTCAAATACGGCTTATGTTGTAGCTGGTTCAGACTTGAGAAATTGTTAGGCTCAATGATTGAAAGCAAACCATGTGGTTAGTGAAATTGATAAAGGATTTGTGTTTGCAAAAGGATACTACGTAGATATATAATGAATTGATAACAGTAATATCATACCAATTTCACTTGTAAAAAGAGATATATATATATCATGCCAACTTTTTTTATTTTGGCCGCTACAAATCACCAAATATCATTGTCAAGGAAGAAACGATAGTTAAAGATTATCAACTTAGTTAATTTATCATTTTCTATTATAAAATTTTCTATCATATTCCATCTAGAAAGCATATAATCGATTTCTTAAAAAAGAACATGATCAACTTTATAAGTGGGAAGATTGTGCATATTAATCTCCAAAAGTGACATCTTATATCACTGTACTAATTTTACACCCCAACACTGAACTATATTACTTGACAAAGAAATAATTGATTTCGTTGTTGGAAAAATGGGATAAACACCCATTTTAGGGACTGATTTTTATTGAGTTAAAGATTTTGATTAAGAAAGATTAAGATGGATTCACGGAAAAAATGGTGCTTGAATGAATAAAAATTAAATTGAATATTTAATTTTCAAAATATAACTGTTGGATTAAGTATCATTAATACAGTCATTGAATTTGAAAAATTGTAACTACAATATTAAATTGTAGATTTAATTTTTTTAAGTGTAACTGTAAATATTAATTGTAGAATTGAATTGTAATTTTAATTGTCATGAATTATAAAATTGAATATTCAAATTATAACCCTGGTGTTAAGTGGAAATTTAAAATTTTAAAACGTAACCGTTAATTGGTTTGATGGTTGATTTAAAATCAATTTTGTAACCACTTATATGGAGACTATAAATTGACATTATTGCTAGTTGTTTTGTAGATAACTGAGAATTCATTTTATTTTTCTTAAACACGATTCTTAGTTGTAAATTTTAGAGTGATAGAGACTCAAATATAGTTTAGTTCGCTAGACGAGTCTGGTTGATGTTGTTGTATCATGAGAGATAAATGCTGAATAACTCAAAGGATGAACAATGAATTTATCTTAAGGACACCATAATTATTACAAGTTTCAATACTTTTACTTTTGTTTTATTTTATTTTAATTTTTTTCTGCTGTAAATTCTTTGTCATCTTGAGAATTTCCGTAATTTTGATTTTATATTGTTACCTATTCTTATTATTAGCAATTTTTCCAACATTTGCAATCAAAATTATTACAAATAAATAAAAATGATCAACGGTCACCTGAAAGTGCATCACTTTTGGTGCAAACCTCAGCAAATTCTGATCCTAAGCTTTGTATCCAGTATGTTGTTTCTAAAATCATAAAACTTGTTTGACTTATTATTGGGAGGGAGATTTTGACAGTGCCGTAAATGTTCACTAAATTTTTTTTTTTTTTTCACAATCGAAATATATCAACATATATATATATATATATATATTAAAGTTAGATCAAATTGCAATTACAGAAGAAATTCTCTTATTAAAATCAGCCGGCCTATAGTGGTCTAAGTGTATATCTAACAAAAGCTTTTAAGAAGAAATATACAAGGCTATTTTTTTCCAAAGTCTCTGCTTTTGACTATAAAATATGGTTGCATGCTTTACCAGAATGAACTTTTATTTAACACGTAAAACTATTCAATTTCAATGTTTTGCAAACTAATGCCAACTATGTAAAGAGTCAGTCAACTAGGCTTTGTCTTCTGATTGAAAAAATGTTCGAGTCATTTAACTTTAATGCTTGGTTTTATATGGATTCTGAGAGACATATATCTATTTTTAAATATCACAAATCATACTGTGACAGGTTTGTTCATTTAAATTCAGCTTGGTCAGATTATTGAAACACCTATTCTTTGTTGATTAATGTTTGGTCTCAAAGTTTCTGTCAGATGATACACCGGTCATGAAATATCAAAAAATAAGTTACTAGATCTCCTCTGCTTCCCAGGATTTGTTGTTTGTTAATATGATGCAATCTCTCAAATCAACAGCCCTTCATTTATTCTGCATTTCATGTCTATTTTATGTTTTTATACCACTAAAGCCCAAAACAATACCTAAAGTTATTGTGACACCAAAAACAATTACACTTCCGGGAGTGTCTTTGAACAAATCCTGAACCTCACTCTCACTTGATTGGCTTCCAATGCATCCCTCACAGGCGTCTACCTCACCGCCACTGGTGTGAACCTCAACAAAGTTTACGGACTAGTACTCTGCAGAGGTGATACCTCCAAAGAAGACTGCCAAGCCTGTGCAAGTACCGCGTCAAAAGAGATCATCAAACTGTGTCCCAATACGCAGGAAGCTGCCATAGGCTATGATTACTGTTCGTTACGATATTAAGATCGGAGATTCTTCTCAACTGTCGATAGTTTTCCAAGACTTTACCTGTTTAACACGAAAAACGCCACTGACCCTGTTGTGTTTAATCGCCGGTTGGGCAATTTGCTTAGGACTTTATCATCTTATGTTGCTTCTAGTACTTCCAAATTTGCTGCTGGGAAAACCAACCATACAGATTTTCTCAATATCAATGCTATGGTGCAGTGCACCAAGACTTAGCAGCGAACGGCTACTCCAACTGCCTCGAAGAGATCATCAGTTATATTCCACAGTGCTGTAATGGAAAACAAGGCAGTCAAGTAATATCTCTGAGCTGCAAGCTTCGGTTTGAAACATATACATTGTTTCTATTGTCACTCTCTCCTCCTGTGGGGGTGTCTACTCCTCCAACTTCACTGGTGCAGCCCAATTCAACTAGTCTAGAAGGTAATTTTGTTGTTATAATTGATTGTACGATTTGATTAATTACATTTGGTGTTGCTTTCCTTCTTTCTTGTATTGTGATATAAATCGTGGTGTCCTGTTTTAACAGAGAAGACAGGCACTTCAAAAGTCATTGTTTTTGTGGCCATAACTGTAGCTGTTGCGTTCCTAGTATCACTAATTGTCTGCTGTTGATTCTTCTGGAGAAAAGGCAAAAAGAAAAGAGTTGGTAATCACCTAATCATTCTAATTTATTATAAATTTTGTTAATCTTTTGACTTTAAGATTTTAAGTTTCTTTAAAGTTTGTTGTTCTATGCATAAGAATTAGCATAATAATCTAGTGATACGATTTCAACATGCCCAGTTCAAAACCTACAATATCAAGCAATCTCAAGTAACATTTGTTTCTTCTGATCAATACCTAATTGGCATCTCAGATACTGATCCTGAAGAAGGAAATAAAAGAATGGAACCACTTTTGATTGGACTAGATACACTTAAAGTTGCGACTAGAAAATTTTCCAATGAAAATAAACTCGGAGAAGGCGGTTTTGGTCCAGTTTACAAGGCACTGATTTCTAGTGCTAATTATGCATACAATGCTGCACCCTGTAGCATTTAATGAGTTTGAATAATATCAAAGCTATAAATATTCAGGGAGAACTGTTTGATAGGCAAAAAATAGCTGTGAAAAGAATGTCAAAAAGCTCAGGACAAGGTCTAGAAGAGCTGAGAACAGAAGTAATATTGGTTGCTAAGCTGCTGAATAGGAACTTGGTAAAGCTACTTGGTTTCTGCGTGGGGGAAGAAGAAAAGCATCTTATCTATGAATACCTGCCCAGTGGGTGCTTGGACAAAATCTTATTTGGTATAATATTTCAATGAGTTCTATTTATATATATTTTGGACCTCGTTTACTCTAGTGAATTTCCTTTTGCTTTCTCCTAGTCTTAGTGATTTACACTCATACACAGTGGTTTCAAACCAAAACAAGCAGTTAATCCTGAAGTGGGAAAGATGATACAACATCATCATTGGAATTGCCTGAGGTCTACTTTATTTGGATGAAGATTCGCAACTTGGAATCATTCATCATGATTTAAAAGCTAATAACATTCTATTAGACGAATACATGAATTTTAAGATTTCTGATTTTGGTTTGGCAAAACTATTTGGTAAAAACCAGACACAAGGAAATACAAATCCGATTGCGGGATATAGTAAGTCCTAAGTTCACTTGTATTTCTTGAATAATATTGTTAAATTTAAGCAATTAAATTTCTGATGGGCATAATACTAATTTCATATACCTTTACGTATGTTATGTTGACATGAAGTGGGTATATGACACCTAAGTATGCTAAGAAAGGACATTTTTCAACTAAATCTGACATCTATAATTATGGTGTTTTGGTTCTGGAAATTGTAACGGGCCGAAAGAACTCCAGTATCTGAAACATAATAACTCTTCCAAGTCATGTAAGTAGAGACCTATTCAGATTCTTCTCCTCAGTGTACACACTGATAAACCATGATTAATTGATTCAACTCAAATATTACAATTTGTTTAGGCATGGCAACATTGGACCAATGCAGCAGCTATGGAGCTACTGGATCCCATGCTGGGTGACCAATCGTTAAAACATGAAGTTTTGAAGTGCATCCACATTGGACTATTATGTGTTCAAGAAGCTGCTGCTGATGGACCTACAATGTCCCAGATTGTGATGATGTTTAGTAACCATACCTTAACTGCTCGTGCTCCAGTACCCTCCCGACCAGCATTTCTTGTCTCACATGGACTGGACACAGGAATGCAGGATTCCAGAACATCCCAATCAGAAAAATCTAGTGCAGAGTCATTGCAACAGTCGGTAAATGAGGTTTCAATCACGGAATTGGATCCCCGATAACAATGTATATACCTTAGCAGATTTCTCTTTTGATATGTTAATGTACATCATTAATTCAGATTTCACTGATGCTAGCTTCCTTCTTAAATAAGAATGTACAAATTACAATTGCAAATGGGCATATACCTCAGCATATTTCTCTTTTGAAAAGTATATCATTAATTCAGATTTAATTGATACTAGTTCCTTGTTGAATAAGAATGTACAAATTACAATTGGAAGATTTGGCAGTGTGGACTGCAGAGAATTGTCTTAAAGAATCTTTAATACAAACTTGAAATGTAATTAAAAACATTTTGTGAGACCAACTGCTTATGGATATTGTAAAAATTTGATAGCATTATCTAAGTTAGTCAAACTTCAGCTGTTTTTTTTTTTTTTTTTTTTATTATTATTTTAAATTATACCTATACAAAAAACACTGTTGATAGGTTATACAATAAAATTAAGTAGTATATAGCTGTTTATTTTTATTTAACTTGTTACATAGCCCAGAGCTAATATTCAACCGTGGATTATGAACAAATAAAAAGTCGCAACCAGAAAATCATAATTAGTTCACAGAGAAAACTTCACAGATCACAAGAAATGTTTGATTGCTTCTTTTTTATGATTAAGAAACTCATAGTTATATAAACATTTTAATTACTTGGCTGCCATTTTATGTAGATCTAATTCTCAATTAATAATAATAAAAAGAACTCTGATTTATGAGGAGCTTATAGTGTACATCAAGATTCTTTCAAATTTGCGTGTGGGAATAACAACGTCAACTTTGGTTTACAATTAATATTTGCAAAAATTGCAGCCAGCATTTGAATTGTTGTCATAAGTCATCTTAGACAATTAATTATATTCATTTTCAATTTTTTTACCGGGTCAACAATCCTTAGAAGTTTTTCTCCTCAATATATTAATTTTTCCTCTATCAAAAATGTAAATTAATTAATCGTGAAAATTTGGTAGTATATTATAAATATTGTAGCAGCATTGCCTATAGATCATCGTCGTCATTAGTATTCGAAGTTATAGATGTTAGCAATGCATATACATTAAAGGGTGCTATTATATGGTACTATAATTGTCCATTAAACTAATTAAACCAAGTTTTTTTGGACAATGAAACCAAGTTCTAAAAGCGTAACTTGTAAAGCGTAAGCGGCTTATGAATATGATCATTCGACCTCCAGTTGTACGGATATATGAATGAAATTGTTATAGAATCGTATCATGTGCCTGCTGATAGAGTGAGTATTTAAGTAATGCTAAGTTTCCAATTTTGCTCAAATTCATCCATGACAAGTCTTTTGTAATTACTATACAAACAAAAAACAAAAATCTTATTTTCATTTTATAATATTAGTTGTAATATATTAATTATCATTGGTTGTGATTTGAGAAAGTAATTCAATAAATATATATTTTATAAATATACAAGTTTACTCAATAATAAAAGTGCATATTAATAGTTTGTTATTATTTATTTTTAAGGAAATGAAGATACTGAAAAAATTTGCTGCTAATTATTATTGATTTGTTTTTTCAAATACCATTTGAATACGGTTGTCATTTGAATTTATATCATTATCTAGTTGAATGAGGATTTTCTACCACCAAATCAAGTTAAAATATAAATTTAGAATTTAAAGAGACTAATATAATTACTGCACATTAACCTGTAAATACATTTACACCCAACATCAATAAAAAAAGTGAAGGGAAAATGAGTGAGTATCAATTTATATTTTGACATTGGGAAAAATTCATTTTGGTCCTTAATTTTTTAAAAATTGACAATTTTTTAAATATCTTTAAGATAATATATCAAATATCCCTAAATTTATAAAAAATTCATCATTTTAGTCCATATCGTTAGTCAACCGTTGGTCAAATTGACGGTAAGAATGTTAAAATGGTAATCTTACATTAAAATTTTGGAAAATTTTCATTTTGATCCCTAATTCTTTAGAAATTGACAATTTTTTAAATATTTTTAAGATAATATACCAAACATCCTTAAATTTATAAAAAATTCATCATTTTAGTCCCGACCGTTAGTCAACTGTTGGTCAAATTGACGGTGAGAAGGTTAAAATGGTAATATTGCATTAAAATTTCTCAAGGTAACACGTGTGTGGTATAAAAAAATTGAGATATTTGAGAAGAATATTAAAGGTAAAAAATTGGAGTCATATTTGAATTTTTTGTATCACTGTGGGTTGATAATATTTTAGAAGAATATTGGAGGTAAAAAATTGGAGCACAAAAATTGGGAGATCAAAAAATGGACAAACAAATTAGAAAAGAAAATTGGAATATTTGGGCAACAAAATTGCAGTCACCAATAAGCAACAATAGTCCCTTTTAAGCCCATTTTCTTATTACTGTTGTTACCATAAAAAAAAAAAAAATTAAATTGTTATTATTTTGGTTTTATATATTAAGCGCAAAAGTGTATTTTCCTTACTCATAAAAACCTATCAAATTCGATGCAACAAGTAATTCATTCACTCAACATGTAGAATCCAAAAAAAATTAATAAAAAATTATAAATGTATTTTGATCTTTTTAATTCTAATTTGTTTTTATATGGAAGGGTATAATGATACTTCCAAATATCTTATATTTTAATGCATCATGGGTAAAAAGGTATTTCTAATAAAGTAGGGGTAGTTTGGTCTTTTTATGTTTTTTGTTAACGTTAACTGTTAAAAAACTAGTCAATAGAATTAAAATGATGAATTTTTAACAAATTTAGGGATGTTTGATATATTATATTAAAGATATTTAAAAAATTATCAATTTCTAAAAAATTAGGGATCAAAATGAAATTTTTCCGAAATTTTAATGCAAGATTACCATTTTAACCTTCTTACCGTCAATTTGACCAACGGTTGACTAATGGTAGGGACTAAAATGATGAATTTTTTATAAATTTAGAAATATTTGGTATATTATCTTAAAAATATTTAAAAAATTATCAATTTCTAAAAAATTAAAGACTAAAATGAATTTTCCCCTTTGGCATTCGCACCGTAAACTATCTAATAAAATAGTCCTCAAACCACCAAATATGTATTCGTTTTACTTTATATTTATCAGTTTAGATACGATTACAAGAAGCAATTGATTTAATTAATTTGAATCAGTCAATTTTTACTAGTATTAATTTATTAAATTTTGAGCTTGTCTCTCATTCTTTAAAAATATTAATTAATTTAATATATATGCAGCCCCTTTTTTGAATATCTCAACATCGCAAACCTCATTTGAAAATATAATGTCAACCTTGTTGAAGTTTTCTACACACTTCAAATTCTCCACTATAAAAACAGCTTCTTGTTCCAAACTCAAAATCCATCTCATCATCCTCGCAAACTTATAGATTTGCATCCAACAATCCCAACAATGTCTTCATCTTCAAGCAATGTTCATGTTCTCTACTTCCTTAGCTTTGCTCTTCTTCTCCAAGCCGCTTTCGGCGTAAACGAACCCCTCTTCCGTTCCTGTTCAGGTGAAAACTTCACTGTCCATGGACCCTTCGAAGCAAACTTGAACAAGGTATTGGGTTTTCTCTGCCACCAAACACCTTACACAGGTTTTGGTCTCGGTTCGAGTTCCTTAGAGCCGCACATCCCTAATCAAGCACACGGGCTTGCTCTTTGTAGAGGTGATGTCTCCACTGCAGATTGCAAAACCTGTGTTGCGGAGGCAAGCAGCTATATCCGCAAGAGCTGCCCGAATCGCAAAGAAGCAATGGTTTGGTATGATAACTGTGGTTTGAAGTACTCGGACAAGAAATTCTTTGGCCAAATCGACAATGGAAGCAAGGTGTATATGTGGAACAGTCGAAATGTTACCAATCCGACGTATTTCAATCAAAAGGCTAGGGAGTTGTTGAGCAAACTAGCCAAGGAAGCTTCCGTCACAAGTAAAATGTATGCGACCGGAGACTTGGAGCTTGAAGGATCAGAAAAAGAAAAACTGTATGGTATGGCTCAGTGCACCAGAGACCTCTCTGATGGTGATTGTAAGAAATGTCTTGACGGAATAATTGGTGAACTTCCAAGTTGCTGTGATGGAAAACGAGGAGGGAGGGTTGTCACTGGCAGCTGTAATATAAGATATGAGATTTACCCGTTTGTTAAAGCTTGAATCTTATATAGGATTTCCAATAATTTAGGGACTACAAAGTAGTTATATAGATAAATAAAGTTCCAATATTGGAACACGTTAGTGGTTCTTGGGGGACGGTCGATGGACCATGCATGGACCCTTTTGTCTGCGATCTGTATATTACAGATGGTATTTAATAAAATTCTTTCATTATTTCATATTGAAAGTTGTAGTTTGCTACACCCATGACTATTATTTCTGCATGTGCCAATCGCTGAATTTTTCTTTAGTTGAGTAAAAGATAGAAATAAAAGGTGCCACATTCTGTACAGATTAATCATTATAAATAATTAATCTCTCTAATAATATTACATTTTTATGTTTCATTTTCTTCTTTTTTTTTGTTTGCCTGTTACACCCCACCTAGCGCTATGAGCAAATCTATTAAATTAATTTTTCTTCTTCCCGTATTAATGTAAGCGAGACTCAGGAACTCCTGTGCAAGTATAATTTAATTGATTGAGCATGCTTTGTGATAATTTGCGTGGTCCTGGTTGATAATGAAACTAACAAGATGGAAAAAAAAGAAAAAAAAAAAAAAAAAAAATATAATTTCTAGCTGTATATTGTCATACAATAAAAAACTACAAATTGTACAATCACAAAGACAGTCAATGCCCTAGTAAAAAAAAATAAGACTAGTCCATGAGTTGACTATGCAACTTATGTATTTGATGTAAGAAGAAGACAAGTTGGTTAAATCTATAGTCGTACCACTGATTGTAGAATAAGAATTCTCTTCTAACATTTTTTTTTTTTTTTCAAATTCTTGATACTGGAGTTCACAAGTTTGCCTTTTGGATATATTTACATTGACAAACATTGATCATGACTAAGCTCGAGCATTCAGCATGTGATTCTATGGTTCATGTATACTATTATGTTGAATATAACACTATACATGGCGGTTAATATCTTATATATTTCAATATAGTTAGCAAGGAATTTGCAATAAATTAACAAATAATAAAAATTTAGAAGTTGAAAATCAATATATATATATATATATATATATATTGAAAAGAAGAAAAGAGGTAATGGGCTCTCCCTGAATTGCTTAATTTTGTTCGATTAGAATATATATATATATATATATATGGATATTTATATGTATATGTATATATATAAAATGAATCGAATTCAACTGTTAAGTAAAATTATTCAATTCAAATCAAATTTTAGTCATAATAAGTAATTTGCTTATACAAGCAAGAAAGGAAATCAATCATTATATATATTTTCATTATTAAAAGATATTATTATATGCCTTATCATCATTTGATAAAAAAAAAGTTTGTATGAAGTAATTTTAAAGATTTTTTTTTTTTGTTGAATTAGATGACATATATATAATTGCTAGACTAGATTGTTCAACTATAATAGAATCTTCTGCTTGCAAAAGTTCAGTACTTTTATTATGTATATATATATATATATATATATATAATCTAAATAATCTATTTTAATCACATCCGTTGAATAAACTTGAAAGATGACATTTTTTTTTAATTAATATAATCTCTTACATATTGACAATTAATTTTAATTTTATTATGAAAGTTAAACATTAACTTAAAATAAAATCTGAGTACAGATAACAATAATAGGTTAAATTCATCTGCATATATATGTTATTGAATGACAACAGAAACATGAAAAACAACATATATCTAGGGGCGTCATTCATCTGATGATCAGACCCCTAACAATAATAGTTACAACAGTTTTATTCATTTACTCATACGAGTGCACGATTTCCCTATATCCAGAACATCAAGGTTTAATCATCTTCATGGAGAAAAGGGTATATCTCGTATCTAAAATTGCAGCTGCCACTAACAACTCTACCTCCTTCTTTTCCATCGCAGCACCTTGGAAGTTCAGCAATTATGCCATCAAGACACTTCTTGCACTCATAGCTTGAAAGATCCCCTGTGCACTGAGTCAACCCGTATAGCTTTTTGTACTCACCAAGCTCCATATCTCCTTCTGCATACAATTTTGAGTCTTCCTGAGCTTCCTTGGCGAGTTCACTTAACAGTTTCTTGGTTTTCTGATTGAATGCCTCTGGCTCGCTTACACTTCTCACGTTATACAAAGAAAACTTGTTTTGGTTGTCGATTTGGCCGAAGAAATCTCTGTCCGTGTACTTCAAAAGACAGTGATCATACCAAATAATTGCAGCCTTGTTGGAGGAGGTCGGGCAACGCTTGCGAATCTCACTGCTTGCCTCGACAACACAGGTTTTGCAGTCAGAAGATGAGACATCTCCCCTGCAAAGAGCGAGACCATTAGCTTGGTTAGGTTTCTCACCCATGGTACCTTTGCCAAACCCTTTTGGGGGAGTTTGGTAGTTTAGATAACCCATGAGTCTGTTCAAGTTGGCTTCATATGGGCCAATGGCAGTGGTGTTCCAAGAGCTTGAACAAAAATGATAGAGAGGGCCAGCTCCAAAAGCTGTTTGGACAAGGAAAGCAAAGGTTAGGAGGTACAAGGAAGAGGAAAATCTTGCAGAAGACATGATTATAATTGCTAGAATATGAGCTGATTTTGATGGGTGAAGCTTAGCAGAATCAACGTTCTATTTATAGTAAAAATTATGACCTATATGCGTTAAAGGACAAAAGTTTGCGAAGGCTGACTTTTTCTACTTGTTGAAATTGGTGAGAGTTAAGGTAACGATTATAAAATTAAAGATAACACAATTTCAATTCTGACTGCCGTGGGTTGGACAATTTAATAGTAGTTAAATGGATGTGTTAAAGCGCACTTCATCGTCATGTGCCTGTCATATTTGAAGTGGTAAAATATTATAGAAGAAATGGAAGTGTTTGAAAATTATAATATATGAGCCACTATATATTTTATAAACGACGGATATAAAAATGTGTTCTAAGTCCAAGGAAAATGAAAGATAGTTTAATAAAAATTTGTTTACAAAAAGTGTTTATTGGCCTGTCCTTAAATTTGAAGGTAAGCTGAAGGATATACATTGGGATAATTAGATTCCAATCCTTCACGATAAGTTGTGTTGAAAGTTTGGAGCCAGACAAAATTTTTAGGTGATTATGCACAATTAGTTTCCCTCTATTTTGATGAATTTAATGTTTACATGTTCTAGAGATATCATAATAATACAAACTTGTATAATATTCAACAAGCGAGGCTTTGATCAATACTAGTTGCAATATACCGGTCAGTTTGTTATGTTAATTCCAATTTATCAGCGGGGTAAACAGTTTCAACATTAAGGTTTGAAAGGTATACTAATTTAAAGGAGTTTATGATCAAAGATAATTTTCGAATTAAAACTTAAAAGTGCATTTTTTGTTAAATTCAAATTAATTCTATTTATGAACTTTTTGGTAATGATATCTGAAGAATTTTACATTTAAATTCTTTTTTTTTAGGTTCAGGTCTCTAAAATTGTATCCACAAATTATCTTAATCTTATATAGAATTGTACAAATCAAATACTTACATTTTTAATTATATTTTCCCTTTTTATTAAAAAAAATCCATAAGTAAATTCCACTATGCGATTTAATTTGCTTGTTACCATACTCAAGTACATATTTCATTGAATCTTTCACTAGTTTAATCTTCAAATCAATCTGTTCAAATAATTTCAGTACAGTTAAATTTGTTGTGGGTGCCAAGGAGTATCACCAAACCTATATCAACTTAGGTCGACATTAATTACCTTCACCTTGTTGAACCTTCTTTACGCTAAATGTATATAACAAATAGACAATAAAACTATTAAAAATTATTAACATCTGAACTGTCGCACACAGGAAACTTTGCAACGGTTGTCATTGTTTGGTTAAAGACCATGTATTATTATTTTATTATTATAAAATTTTGGGAGTTGGCATGTGTATAATTGGGCTACATTTTAGATTATGGGCCTTACTATGGCCCACTACAACTTGGTCAGCCTTCTATTATCTTCTCAAAATCCATCCAATATCAGAAAACCAGAAACACAAATGCACTGTTTGATTGACCATGCCACCGACCACCACTATCTCTGTTATGTCGCCGTTCTGTGCTGCCTCTTCCGCCGTGTGGATGTGTATATTCCATCGAGAAATATCTTGCAATCACTGCATGTGAGACAGATCCGTGAGTTTCATTCATTCTTCCAGATGCAACTCTATTGAATGTCATATACATTTTTAATCGGTGTGTATGTATATATTTAGCTATTACCAAATCTATGTAATAAGCATAGTACGTTTTTTCTAATGAATAAATGGTGTTGTCTCTGTGCCTGTTTGGGTCACAAAAAAGTCCTATCATTGATGGCCCAATTCTATCTTTTTCGGTCACGCCCAACAGCTAATTTCTCTTATTTATTTATTTATTTTTAACTGAAATTAGGATAGCATAT
Source organism: Litchi chinensis (assembly GCA_019925255.1). NCBI lineage: Eukaryota > Viridiplantae > Streptophyta > Magnoliopsida > Sapindales > Sapindaceae > Litchi > Litchi chinensis. The sequence goes on along the minus strand of CM034472.1, from coordinate 20,790,592 downwards.
AAGGAGAGATGATTACTGCACAATACAGAACAATGGATGAAATTTTTTCTATCAGTAACATAAGACTTAAATCCATTTCCAAAACAAAGGAGCTTATGTAAAATCACTTAATTAAGAATTAGATATAACTGTAACTTCCTTATTAAACATATCATTACCACTAATTTCACAAAGTGTGGGCTGTTGTATACCTAGATATTTCAATCGAGCTCGTTAAAGTACATCTCTAGTGATGAAGTTTGTTTCTTTAAGGAAATATGTATCATTATTTTTTTTCCTCTTCTCGACAATGATTAAGTCGACTAATCTCTTGCGTAATTTTTAGTACCAATGTATGCAAGAGAGATACTACTGAACCAGGATTCTCTACTCTTTGGGGTGGACAATCTCTTAACATAAGATTTTCCTTTTTGTCAAATCTGAACACTTTGTTTACTAGTGGCCTTGTGGGTAATGTTTAAGGGCCTCAACTAATTATATGGTTATGGTATTGGAAGTGCTAGTGTTTAAAATTTATTAATAAAAATTATTTATGTTTATAAATAACTAATATAAGGAGTTTCGAATTCTAGAAACATTAATAAAGTTCAATAAAATATGAATTACAAGTAAATTGTTTAGACATTTTAATATTGTCAGTTCTTCAAGTTGAATGATATTAATTCTCAGAAAAAGATAAAAAAAAAAATAAAAACAATTGAACGAGATTAATGAGATGAGTTTTCAATGTTCCACGATACCCGTGTGCCGGGTTCAAAATTAGGAGACCAGACAAAAGTTGTAGCCTTTTTAGGTGCTTTTGCGCAATTACAGAGCCACTATTTGATGAGCATTATAAAAAATGTTGATATATTTTATTTTAATAGTCACAAGTTTTTTTTTTTTTTTAGTACAATAACTGTATTTGGGATAAATCTAGGGGACATCCGGAACTTTTAACCGAGATGTGACACTGGTGGCACGGCCCGGGGGCTACTACTACCCACACAGAGGTGGGGGAGATACCTACACGGAGGTGGGAGAGAAACCACATTAGAGTGGGGGGACGATCCACACAATTGGTGAGAAACTAATTATCAATAATATAATAATAATAATAATAATTATTATTATAGATATTATTATATATTAATAATATACAACTACAAGGGGTGTCGAACCCATGCCCCCTTACAAAGGGAGGCATGGGTGGCTGCTGGCGCCTACCACTGCACCAGCAGCCAATTGACTAATAGTCACAAGTTTTAGAGATTAACAATAATATAAATTTGATATTCAATAAACTAATCTTTTATAAAAACTGGTTGCAATATACTGGTCAAGTTTGGCCTACTAATAAAAGTAAAAGAGATGAGTTTTCATATCTACCAAGTTATTGGTCGGGCAAACAATTTCAATAGCAGGATTTAATTAATTTTATTGCACGATTTTCTTTTCCTTTTAGCAGTTTCAGATTAGGCTGCATTAACTTTTCATCGAATCCTTCCTTATCATATTTCGCTCAAATCAGTCATCAATTACCTAAATTACCTAAGTAATTTGAGCTGTATGTGTCATCGAGTCGTCATTTATGATTAATATATTTACACCCAACATCAATAAAATAAGTGAAGAGAAAATCAGTGAGTATCAATTTATATTTTGACATCCGCATTATCAACTGTTTAATAAAGTAAACCGCAAAGTACCGAATATGTATTCATTATTCAGATACAATTACAAGCATCAAGTGATTTAGTTAATTTGAATTAGTCAATTTTTACTAGTATTAATTTATGAAATTTTGAGCTTGTCTCTCATTCTTTACAAGTATATTTAATATATATGCAGCCCCCTTTTTGGATATCTCAACGTCGCACTCCTCATTTGAAAAGAAAATGTCAACCGCATTGAAGTTTTCTATACACTTCAAAATTTCCACTATAAAAACTGAAAAAGAAGATATAAGTCAGCATACAAGTCAACATAAGCTTCCTAATCAGCAACAGAGTATGCAACATCAGCATCCTATACAAAACATAATCCATGTCAGCAGAACGTTAGACTCTGCACCTCTCACAACTTGTAACCATCAAAGAACCGTTGGATCGTTTACCAGAATGACAGCCCCTGATACACCTGATTGATCAGCCAGTTGACTTTAAAATTTGTTAGAAACAATTCTGACAGTTTTGATTGATTGTTTTACAACCACTGATTTAATTGATTTCTGTTAGATGATAGAGAATTCTAGAATTCTTTTATGTATATAAATATTGTACAGATCTAGAGCTAATGAGCAAGAAATGCAAATCCCTCTTCATTATTTTTATTCTAGTTCTTCATTCTAAGCTTTCGTATTCATGGTTTCCTTCGCTGCATTTCTTCAAACAAATACTGCTCTTTTATATGGTATCAGAGCCTTTGGTTTGAAAATGCCACTCTTTGATTTGGTGATCATGGGGTGAATGGAAGTAGCAGGGATAGATGTTTGTGATGGATGTTGTGAAGAATGATTGGTAAGGTCAACAAAGAGATCAATACCTGATGATGAGTGATCAGCTAGAATTCAGATGTTGCTTGAGAATTGTTATGTTGTTGCAGAATTGGAGAAGATTCTGTTGAAGAAGCAGTTGTCTCAGAGGATGGCCTGATATTGTGTGAAGGGGAAGATATGATAGAGGACCCAGGAGAAGCATATTGGAGAACAAAAATAGGGAGGCTTGGGGTTGGCTGTAAATTAATAGCTGGTTTTGATAGAAACAACTCTTGATAAGGGAACTCAAGTTCATTGAATTCTACATGCCTAGATATAAAAATTCTGCCGTCAGGTCTCATGCATTTATATCCCTTATGGAAGGGGCTGTATCGAAGAAAAAGGCATTTAGTGGTGTGAAAATTAAGTTTATGTTGTGACTAAAATCTTAAGTAAGGGAAGTAAGAGCAGCCAAAAGTTTTGAAAAAGGCATAGTTTGGTTTCTTGTGAAAGAGTTTTTCAAAGGGTGAAAGATTGTTAAGGACATGTGTGGGCAAATTGTTTATGAGGAAAACTGCAGTGGTAAATGCTTCAACCCAAAAGGTTAAAGGGAGTTTAGCATGAGCAAGGAGTGTCAATCTAGTTTCTACCACATGTCTGTGCTTCTGTTATGAAATTCCATTTTGTTGGTGGGTATATAGACAACTAAACCTAGGTTGGATGCCTTGGCTAGTGAGGTAAGGAAGAATGCTTGGCATTCACCCCCCATGTCAGTGTGCAAAGCTTTAATTTTTCTATCTAATTATAAGTCAATGTTGGTTTTGAACTGAATGAAGGTCTTGAGGGCCTCAGATTTTAATTTTAAAGGAAAGAGCCAAGAAAATCTGGTGTAGGCATCAATGAAGATGATGTAGTATCTATGACCAGATGTTGAAAAATAAGGGGATGGTCCCCATAAATCTAAGTATATGATGTCAAGAGGATGTTTGGCAGTGATGTTATGTTGAGTAAATGGTAATTTATGAAGTTTTCCTAATTTACAAGAGTCACAAAAGGAAATAGGATTAATCTTAAAATTAAATTTCATTGATTCAAGATCAGATACCTCCTTATTTTTCTACAGAATTGGTTCTACTTTTACTTTGTTGCTTGTTTATGTTGATGACATTTTGATCACAGGAAGTTGTTCCAAGACTATGCAATAGGTTATAGATCGCTTACATTCAACTTTTGCTCTAAAAACTATGGGAGAAGTTGATTATTTTCTTGGCTTTGAAGTCTATAGAGACTCTACTGGTCTGTTTTTAACCCAAGCAAAATACATATCCGATCTTCTTGCCAAAACCAACATGACAAATTGCAAACCATGCTCTTCTCCAGTAAACAAAACCTCCAAATCGTCTTTCTATGATAGTGATCTTTTTCCTGATTCCACTCTATATAGAAGCACCATTAGAGCTCTGTAGTACTTAACCAATACCAGACCAGACATCAGCTTTATAGTAAATAAACTTAATCAATTCCTTGTTGCTCCCACACAGCAGCATTGGCTTGCTTGTAAGAGAGTTCTAAGATATTTAAAGGGCACTTCTTCTCTTGGTCTGTGGTTTAAACCTTCCTCAAATCCTTTTCAATTATTTGGTTTCTGTGATGCTGATTGGGCAAGCTCAATTGATGATCGTAAATCCACTAGTGGAAGTTGCATGTTTTTTGGAGGCAATCTCATTTCTTGGAGCTCTAAGAAGCAAACAGTAGTAGCTTAATCAAGCACTGAGGCTGAATATCGATCCCTCTCTCAAGCCTCCACTGAAATCATATGGATAACTTCTCTTCTTTTTGAGTTGGGCTTCTCTCTTTCTTATAAACCAGTCCTTTGGTGTGATAATACCGGTGCCAGGTCTCTTGCTCTCAATCCTGTCTTCCATGCCCGCACCAAACATATTGAGGTTGATGTCCATTTTGTACGAGATCGGATAGTTGCTGGCTTGCTTGAGGTTAACTACATCAACACCACAGACCAAATTGCAGATGTCTTTACCAAACCCTTATCCATTGATCATTTCCACAAACTCATTTCCAATCTGAACCTGGCAAATAGTCCTCGATTCAGCTTGAGGGGGCATGAAAAAGAAGATACAAGTCAGCATACAAGTCAACATAAGCTTCCTAATCGGCAACAGAGTATGCAACATCAGCATCCTATACAAAACAGAATCCATGTCAGCAGAACGTTAGACTCTGCACCTCTCACAACTTGCAACCATCAAAGAACCGTTGGATTGTTTACTAGAATGATAGCCCCTGATGCACCTGATTGATCAGCCAGTTGGCTCTAAAATTTGTTAGAAACAATTCTGGCAGTTTTGATTGATTGTTTTACAACCATTGATTTAATTGATTTCTGTTAGATGATAGAGAATTCTAGAATTCTTTTATGTATATAAATAATGTACAGATCTGGAGCTAATGAGCAAGAAATGCAAATCCCTCTTCATTATTTTTATTCTAGTTCTTCATTCTAAGCTTTCGTATTCATGGTTTCCTTTGCTGCATTTTGTCGTAAACGAACCACTTTTCCATTCCTGTTCAGGTGAAAACTTCACCGTCCATGGTCCCTTTGAAGCAAACCTGAACAAGGTTTTGGGTTTTCTCTACCACCAAACACCTTACACAGGTTTTGGTCTCGGTTCGAGTTCCTTAGAGCAGCACAACCCTAATCAAGCACACGGGCTTGCTCTTTGCAGAGGTGATGTCTCCACTGCAGATTGCAAAACCTGTGTTGCTGAGGCAAGCAGTTTTATCCGCAAGAGCTGTCCCAATCGCAAACAAGCTATGGTTTGGTACGATAACTGTGGTTTGAAGTAATCGGACAAGAAATTCTTTGGTCAAATCGACGATGGAACCAAGTTTTATTTGTTGAACAGCCAAAATGTTACCAATCCGACGTATTTCAATCAAAAGGCTAGGGAGTTGTTGAGCAAACTAGCCAAGGAAGCTTCCGTCACAAGTAAAATGTATGCGACCGGAGACTTGGAGCTTGAAGGATCAGAAAAAGAAAAACTGTATGGTATGGCTCAGTGCACCAGAGACCTCTCTGATGGTGATTGCAAGAAATGTCTTGATGAAATTATTGGTGATCTTCCGAGTTGCTGTGATGGAAAACAAGGAGGGAGGGTTGTCACTGGCAGCTGCAATATAAGATACGAGATCTACTCGTTTGTTGAAGCTTGAAGTTTATAGGATTTTCAGATGATTAATTCAGGGACTACAAATTACTTATATAGATAAATAAAGTTACTGGAAGTTGGAACACATTTGTATTTTGTGGTTCTTACTTGGGGGATGACGACGCAAGGCTTCTTCGTATGTGATCTGTATATTCACATTTATTATTCAATAAAATTCTTTTATAACTTTATAATAAGAATTGCAGTTTGCGATCGAGATCCATAATTAATTCTAAAAAAGTTATTAAAAAAATGAAAAAATGAAAAAAAAATGACATATGAATCATGAAATCATGAAAAGGAAGAATTTTCACTTTTGATAAATCTGAGATGCATATACTTTAATTTAAAAAACTAAACAGTACAAATAAATGAATAAATCTAAAAAGTAAACATTTGCACCAAAGGAGCTTGGTGCACCGTGACATTAATTTTTTTTTTTTTTAAATTAATTGTGCAATGTATTAATTTTAAAGTACTCTGACAGGAATTTCTTTGGCCAAATCGACAATGAAAACAAGTTCTACATGTTGAACTTGCCAAGAGTTTACGACACAGAGGCTTTCAATCAGAAGACTAAGGAATCGTTCAACCAGCTAGCAAAGCAAGCTCAATCAACTTTGTATGCAGTAGGAGAATTGGAGCTGGATGAATCAAAAAAACTTTATGGGTTGACTCAGCGCACGAGAGATCTTTCTAGCTATAATTGTAAGAAGTGTCTTCATGGCATAATCGAAGAACATCCAAGGTGTTGTGATGGGAAAGAAGGAGGTAAAGTGGCTACTGGGAGTTGTAAGTTTAGATATGCAATGTACCCCTTTGTTAAAGCTTGATAATATGTGGAGGGTTAGGTTATCTATGGACCATGGCGCTCCATGCAACGTAAATTGTTTTTTTTTTTTGGCTGGGTGATATGCAATGTAAATTGTTGTGAGATGAAATAATATTGGCTAATCTTAGTACTGGCTAGGAGAGTCGAGATGGGCTTGCCCTACCGATGTATATGTTGTCCAATAACTTATAGTCATCAATACATTTTGAAATATCTTCTTGTATAATAATTTTCAACCATCTTCTTGTAGTCATCAAACGCATAAGATGTTAGGGGTTCAATTCCCATAAGCACTTTTTTAAACTTACACAGAAAGTTTTCTATAATTACCTCATTTTTATGGAAATAAATATTCAAGCCACATAAGTAGCGCATATTTGATTTTTGTAAGGTATAAATAGTTTTCTTCTTTTAATATGGAAATAGTTATCTCATGTTTATAGACTTAGATATCCAAGTTCACAACTAGTATTTGATCTCAATAGATGTGGATAGTTTTTTTTCTTTATTATAGTAGTGGTTGTCATATATTTATAAGAGTAAATATTTGAGTTGTATAAAATATTAGTTTGATCTCGAAAAGTCCCGATAATATTTAACCATTTTAATATTAGTTTAAAATAAAAATTTGATGGGTTTGATGAGTGATTAATATATAGGGTTATTTAGATTGAGTTTGTCCAATATTACAACTATTAAAAAAAAATTACACCGGCTAAGAAGAGCAATATTAATATTTCACCAAAATCTTATTCCCACGCAGCCTACTCATTTGAATTTCTCAACACGGCATCTCGCGTTCGAAAACTTTACCTTGAACCATTTCTAACATGAAATTGAAGAGAAAATGTCAACCTCTTGAACCCTTCAACAATATCCAAAAACTCACCTATATAAATAACCAAATCTCGAAACCATCAATCACATACATCCTAACATCAATTAAAATTCCAACAATGTCTTCATCCTCCAATATTTTCTACTTTCTTACCTTTGCATTCCTTCTCCAAACCGCGTTCGGCGTAACCGAACCCATCTTCCATTCTTGTGCAGGTGAAAACTTCACTGCCAATGGAGAATATGAAACAAACCTGAACAAGCTCATGGCTTATCTCTACCAGCAAGCTCCTCACACAGGTTTCGGTCTCGGTTCAATAGGGCAGATCCCTAACAAAGCCAATGGGCTCGCTCTTTGTAGAGGCGATGTCTCGACCGAGGATTGCAAAACCTGTGTTGCGGAAGCTAGTAGCTATATTCGCAAGATCAGCTGCCCCAACGGCAAACGAGCAATGATTTGGTACGATACCTGTGGTTTGAAGTACTCGAATGAAGACTTTTTTGGTCAAATCGATAATAAAACCAAGGTGTACAGAGGGAGCGGTGAAGCTGTGAGCAACCCTGAGGTGTTCAATCAAAAGATAAAGGAGTTGTCCAACCGACTAGCCAATGAAGCTTCTGTGACGCCAAAAATGTACGCGGCAGGTGAGTTGGTGCTTGAAGATCAATCAAAGAAACTATACGGTCTCGCCCAGTGCACCAGAGATCTTTCTCATAGTGATTGCAAGAAGTGTCTCGATGAAATAATTGGTGATCTTCCTGGTGGTAGACAAGGAGGGAGAGCCATGAGTGGCAGCTGTAACATAAAATATGATATTCACCCATCTCTTAATGTCTAAACTTTAATTATTGGTTCAGTTATCTAGGTATTATTAATTACATAATTAATTATGGATAAATAAAGTTCCTCTCAGGAACACGTTTATTGTTCTCATGAGTCATGATCTGGGTGATGGACTATCGTTCTTTTGTACATATCAACCCAGTGACAATAAGTTGTTTTTGTTAAATAAATTGCTATATTACTTTACAATAAAAGTTGTATCTATAGACTATAATTGTATGCTTTAGTTTTGTTTCCTATTCATTTTCTTGGCTATATTATATGAATATCAGTAAACCTTGTATCTATTAGTTGCTTAGATTTACAATTGAGTGATGGCATGTTAGCCATTGTAGCACTAGATAATTTCAAGTGTCATGAAATTCGGGTTCAAACCCAGCTAACATTAGAATTCACAATTTTTTCTCGGAATAGTATTCCTTTCATCTAAATGTTTGTTTGTTTGTTTTTTCCTTCTCATAAAACTTATAATATAAATGAAATAAATGCTAATTACTCATTGTTAATCATGACGATGTTGCATCACAAAACCTTCAAAATTGTCGAAGTTAATGGGAAGACCCAACAGATCTCGAGCTGTTCTGTAATATTGACGCTAAAACGTTAATCACGGCCAGTTGACCTTAAAACATGTGAAATTTATTTGTATTTGAAATAGTGGTTGACCCGTTAAGCATTAATACATCGGGACCTGCTACTTTTAATTGGTTTGCTACAACGTAATTATGGTGACATTAATTCACAAACATATGCCGAAGCAAATATTAGTTGGATTTTCTAATTGATTAAGAAGATGATCATGAGTGACGACTCGATGCTTTACATGCCTAAAAGTTGGATTTTGTAAAATATGCTTTACATGGCTAAAACGCATACCGCTCAAATTACTTAGGTAATTGATGACTGATTTGAGTGAAATATTATAAGGAAGGATTCGATGAAAAATTAATGCGGCCTAATCTGAAGTTGTTAAAAGGAAAAGAAAATGGTTCAGTAAAATTCTCCTTAAGTAGGAATTGATTTATAGATTAATTATATCCTTTTATTGAATTGTTTACCGGACCAATAATTTGGTAAATATGAAAACTCATCTCTTTTACTTTTATTATTAGGCCAAACTTGACCAGTATATTGCAACCATTTTTTTAAAAAAACTAGTTTATTGAATATCAAATTTAAATGATAATTAATCTCTAAAACTTATGAATATTAAAATATATAAAATACATTAACATTTTTTATAATGCTCATAAAATATTTAGTGGCTCTGTAATTGTGCATAAGCACCTAAAAGGCTAAAACTTTTGCCTGGGCTCAAATTTTGAACACAATTTCCGTAAAACATTGAAATTTAATCCCGTTAATACCGTTCAACTTTTTTTTTTTTCTTTTTTAAAGAGTTGATATTGTTCAACTAGAAGGACTGATAATGAAAAAGTCTAAACAACTTACGTGTACATATTTTATTGAACTTTATTAATGTTTCTAGAATTTGAAACTCCTCATATTAGTTATGTATAAACACAGATAATTTCCATTAATAAATTTTAAATACTAGCACTTCGAATACGACAACCTTAATTGGTTGAAGCCCTTAAGCATAACCACAAGGCCACAAGAAAACAAGGTGTTCAGATTTAACAAAAAGGGAAATATTATGTTAAGACTGTCCACCAAAAGTAGAGCGTCCTGGTTCAGTAGTTTTTCTCTTGCATACATTAGTTCTAAAAATTAAAAATTATGCAAGAGATTAGTTGATTTTATCATTGTCGAGAGGAGAAAAAAAAATAGTAATGATACATATTTCTTTAAAGAACCATACTTCATTGGTAGAGATGTACTTTAACGAGCTCGATTGAAATATCTAGGTCAACAATGGCCCCCCCGCTTTGTGAAATTAATGGTAATGATAGGTTTAATAAGGGAGTTACAATTATCTCTTATTCTTAATTAAGTGATTTTACATAAGCTCCTTTGCATTGGAGATGGATTTAAGTCTTATATTACTCATAGAAAAAATTGTGGAGCATCCATTGTTTTGTATTGTGCAGTAATTCTCTCTCCTTATATGCTGTCCTAACGTTAATGTCAGTTTCAAACAAAAATAAAAAAATCTTCAAGAAAAATAAGAGAAATTAGCTGGTAGGCCTGACCGAAAAAGAGAGAACTGGCCCATCCATGATAGGAATTTTTTGAGACCCAAACAGACACAAAGATGACACCATTTGTCCATTCGAAAATCCTTTGCTTATTGATTAGATTTGGTAATAGCAAATCTATGCGTACAGATCAATTAAAAATGTATAGGGCATGCAAGAGAGTTCCATCTGGAAGAATTAACTAAACTCAGAGATTTGTCTCACATCACATGCAGTGATTGCAAGGTATGTCTCGATGGAATATACACATCCACGCAGCGGAAGAGGCAGAGCAGAGCGGCCACCTAACAGAGATAGTGGTGGCGGGTGTCATGGTTAATCAAACAGTGCATTTGTTTCTGGTTTTCTGATGTTGGACGGATTTTGAAAAGACAATGGAAGGCTAACCAAGTTGCAGTGGCCCATAATGATAAAATAATAATACATGTATTATAATGATAAAATAATAATACATGGTCTTACGGCCAAGACAATGACAACCATTGCAAAGTTTCCTGTGTGTGACAGTTTAGATGTTAATAATTGTTAACAGTTTGATGGTCTATTTGGTATATAGATTTGGTGCAACGAAGGTTCAACAAGGTGAAGGTAATTAATTTTCGACCTAAGTTGACATATTGGTTCGAGTGATACTCCTTGGCACCCACAAGGCCACAATAAATTTAAATGTAATAAAATTATTTGAACAGATTGATTTGATCAAAATTAGAATCGTGAAAGATTCAATGAAATCTGTATATTTGAGAATGGTAACAAGCAAATTAAATCGTACAGTGGAATTTACTTGAGGATTTTTGTTAATTAAAAAGAGAAAATACAATTAAAAACGTAAGTATTTGGTTTGTACTATTCTACATAAGAATCAAAAAATTTAGGATACAATATTAAATACACTTGAACCTAAATAGTCTTCAAGCCAAAAAAAAAGAAGAAAAGAACTTAAATCTAAAATTCTCCAAACGACATTAAAAAAAAAAAAATCACAAATAGAATTAATTTGAATTTAATGTCAAATGCATTTCTAAGTTTTAATTTGAAAATCATCTTTGATCAAAAACTCCTTTAAATATGGTATACCTATCAAAGCTTAATGTTGAAACTGTTTACCCGGCTAATAATTTGGAATTAATTAACATTACAAATTGACCGGTATGTTGCAACTAGTATTGATCAAAAGCCTCGCTTGTTGAATATTACACAAGTTTATATTATTATTATATCTCTAGAACTTGTAAACATTAAATTCATCAAAATAGGGGCAAACTAATTGTGCACAATTACCAAAAAATTGTCTGGCTCCAAACTTTCAACACAACTTATCGTGAAACATGGAATCTTATCCCAATATGTATCTTTCAGCTCAACTTCAATTTCAAGGACAGGCCAACAAACACTTACTGTAAATAAATTTTTATTAAACAATATATTTTTCATTTTCCTTATATTTAGAACTCATTCTTATATCCGTCTTTTATAAAATATGCAGTGGCTCATGCATTACAATTTTCAAACACTTCCATTTCTTCTATAATATTTTACCACTTCAAATATGACACACACATGACGATGAAGTGCGCTTTAACATATCCATTTAACTGTTATTGAATTGTCCAACCCACCGCAGTCAGAATTGAAATTGTGTTATTTTTAATTCGATAATTTTTACCTTAACGCTCACCAATGTCAACGTGTGAAAAAGTCAGCTTTCGCAAACTTTTGTCCTTTAATGCATGCAGGTCATAATTTTTTACTATAAATAGAACGTTGATACTGCTAAGCTTCACCCATCAAAAGCAGCTCATATTCTAGCAATATAATCATGTCTTCTTCAAGATTTTCCTCTTCTTTGTACCTCCTAACCTTTGCTTTCCTTCTTCAAACAGCTTTTGGAGCCGGCCCTCTCTATCATTTTTGTTCAAGCTCTTGGAACACTACTGCCATTGGCTCATATGAAGCCAACTTGAACAAACTCATCGGTTACCTAAACTACCAAACTCCCCCAAAAGGGTTTGGCAAAGGTACCATGGGTGAGAAACCTTACAAAGCTAATGGTCTCGCTCTTTGCAGAGGAGATGTCTCATCTTCTGACTGCAAAACCTGTGTTGTCGAGGCAAGCAGTGAGATTCGCAAGCGTTGCCCGACCTCCTCCAACAAGGCTGCTATTATTTGGTATGATCACTGTCTTTTGAAGTACACGGACAGAGATTTCTTCGGCCAAATCGACAACCAAAACAAGTTTTCTTTGTATAACGTGAGAAGTGTAAGCGAGCCAGAGGCATTCAATCAGAAAACCAAGAAACTGTTAAGTGAACTCGTCAAGGAAGCTCAGGAAGACTCAAAATTGTATGCAGAAGGAGACATGGAGCTTGGTGAGTACAAAAAGCTATACGGGTTGACTCAGTGCACGAGGGATCTTTCAAGCTATGAGTGCAAGAAGTGTCTTGATGGCATAATTGCTGAACTTCCAAGGTGCTGCGATGGAAAAGAAGGAGGTAGAGTTGTTACTGGCAGCTGCAATTTTAGATACGAGATATACCCTTTTCTTCATGAAGATGATGATTAAAGCTTGATGTTCGGGATATAGGGAAATCGTGCATACGCATGAGTAAATAAATAAAAATATTGTTGTAACAATATATAAATGTATTGGAGTTGTTAGGGGTCTGATCATCAATGAATGACGCCCCTAGATATATGTTGATTTTCATGTTTCTGTTGTCAAATGCAATAACATCTGTATACATGCAGACGAGTTTAACCCATTACTGTGATCTGTAATCAGATTTTATTTTCAATTAATGTGTAACTTTCATAATAAAATTAAAATTAATTGTCAATGTGTAAGAGACTATATTAATTGAAAAGTATCACCTTTCAAGTCTATTCAATAGAGTTGATTAACACGAATTATTTAGATACAGAATACATAATAAAAGTATTGAACTTTTGCAAGCAGAAGATTCTATTATAGTTCAACAATCTAGTGTTGCAATTATATATATGTCATCTAATTCAACAAAAAGAATCTTTAAAATTTATAATTACTTCATACATGTTTTTTTTTCTTCAAATGTTGTTAAGGCTACAATAAAATCTTTTAATGATGAAATAAATATTAAATGGTGATTGATTTCCTTTCTTGCTTGTATAAGCAAATTACTTATTTTGGCTAAAATTTGATGTGTGAAGTTGAATTGAATAATTTTACTTAACAGTACTCTAGTTCAATTGATGATTACTTGTTTTCTTCTTCTTTTCAATCAATTTTTTTTTTTCAATTTTTAATTTCTGAATTTTTATTATTTGTTAATTTATTGCAAATTCTTTGCATCACTAGATTGAAATATTTAAGATATAAACCACCATGTATAGTGTTAAATTCAACATAATGGCATATATGAGCCACAGAATCATATGTTGAGTGTGAGCTTATTCATGGTACATTTTTGTCAATATTAATATATCTAGAAGGCAGACTTGTGAACTGCAGTAGCGATCAAGAATAGGAAGAAAAAAAAAAAAGAAGAGGATCCTAATTTTTCAATCAATTGCATGACCGAAGATTTAGCCAACTTGTCTTCTTCTTGCATCAAATATATAAGTTGCATCGTCAACTTGTGGACTAGTCTCATTTTTTTTACTACGGACTGTCGTTGCGATCGCACAATTTGTAGCTTTGTACTGTATGGCATTATATAGCTAGAAATGATTTTTCTCTCTCTCTCTCTTTTTTTTGTTTTTCTTTTTTTCTATCTTGTTAGTTTCCTTATCAACTAGTACCACGCAAATTATCACAATGCATATGCTCAATCAATTAAATTTTATACTTGCATAGGAGTTCATGAGTCTCGCTTACTTTACTACCAGAAGAAGAAAAATTAATTTAATAGAAAAAAAAGAAGAAAATAAAACATAAAAATGTAATATTATCATAGAGATTATTTATAATAATTAATTTGTACAGAATGTGGCACCATTTATTTCTCTATGTTACTCAAACTAAAGAAAAATTCAATGATTGGTCTGATTTTGGATCGAATTTTCTTTAAAAAATCAATCATCTATGGGGACTGAATTCAATTTTAAACATTAATTTAAGTATAATCTATTATGCTCATGAACATAACAGTTGAAAAAATTAGATTATTTTATAAATTTTATCAGGATTAACTTAGACTAACTAAATTAGCTAGGTTTCTGAATAATATTCTTCTTCATGATTGCACATGTCCAAGCAAGAAATTTATAACAAAGTAGGCACACTCAAACGTAAACAAAGTACTACACAATCAAAGACATGCATGCACGCTCGTTATTGGCCACATCAAGCCGTTGGATTTCAAGTTGACTGCCGGCAACAATAACTGTTCTAAAAAGATGTACGAACGCATTTTCAATTTGACTATCAATAGGTTTTTAGTTGAAGATTTATCTGGCCATCTGTGCCTTTTTCGCTTTAATGCATTGGTGATGACTTGGGCTTTCAACCGATACATTAGAAAGGTTTGCACGTGAAAAGCCTTACGTTGATCTAATTTCGCTATTACATAGCTTTCAAAGGAAGCTTCTGTCACACCAAAGTCCAAAAATATATGTGACTGGACAGTTGTAGCCGCTAGAATAAGAAAAAAAACCTAGGTTTGGACCGGTCAGTGCAGTGCACGTGAAATATTTTTCACTGTGATTACAGGACATGTCTCGATGGAATCTTTGGTATTCTTCCAACGTCCAAGTAGTTGTTTTGTGATATAAAAAAAACAAGGAGCGCGGTTCTCATTACTGCGAGCTAGCTATCTGTACTAATAGATATATGAGATTTACACATTTGTTAATGCTTGAATATTATGGAGTTAAATTTTCAAAGTACGCATGTACAGGAACCCATTTATCGTTCTCATTATCTGAGGTTGGACTATTGGCATATATATTCCTCATATTTAAATTACATGCTTGTTCACCAAATTTTTTGTTATTTCATTATTAAATTTGCTCGTCCAGTCAGGGGAGCTTGCGGTAACTTGTAATTAGTAAAAAAAAGAAAATTAAAAAAAAAAAAATCTTACACTAGTAGAGTTATTTAAAATAACTTGTACGGAACGTGGCATCTTTATCTCCATCTTTACAATAGTCCACTATAATGACTGGCCTAATTCAAATAGACTTGTTTTTTATAAGGTTATTAACTGATTGATTACATCAAAGTTTAAAAATGTTTATTTTGTTAATATTAATCAAACTAATGATCATCATGCTAGTTAATGTTAGAAAAAAATATCACTACTGTCAAATAAACAATATCTTAAGTTTGAGTCATGGTCACCACAATTGGTATATAAAAGGAATAATTAAAAAATTTTCTAAATTTAATTGCACTTTAGATTAACTGAATAATTAGTATCTTTGTGGTTCACATGTATCAAAGTTTTGGAATAATCTTGTACCCGAAGTCGGCATAGTGGACGCAGTAAAAGGTTAAATGAAGTACGACAGAATTAAGGACATGATTGATACAAGTTTTGCGTAAGTCTTTACAAATTTTTTGTTTACCCAAATGACTGTATTAAATGTTGATTTTTATAATTATTTTGATGGGGGACAAATCATAAATGTGTAATATTTTAAAAAAACAAATTACAATTTAGCAATCAAATTCAAACTCGACTTTAGGCAAAGCAACTATTTCGATGTTATTGCAATTAATGCTCCTACCATTAGCAAGATTCCATTATATTTGACAGTGAACAGTATCAAAATGATGAAAATATGAAATTATCCTTAGTAATTGAAGTTAACCAATTGACTAAATAACAAAGTCTTGTCTCTCTTCCTCTCATCAGTCTCTCTCATTCTTCTTCTTCTTCAAACCCAGATATGAGTTCATTCGAATGAACCCAGTCTGGGTTCACGAATGAACCTGAATCTTGAACCCAAAAATCTAGGTTCATTCGTAAACCCAGATTTCTGGGTTAATTCCCAGACTTTTTTTTTTAAAAAAAATTTTTCTTTTGATTATTTGGGTTGAACTGGGTTGATGATTTTTTTTAACTGATGACTGTGGGTGATTTTTTGATGGTGAACTAATGAAAAAGATGATGATGATGATGGGTTCACGTTGGATTTTTGGTTAATATTTAATCTTTTATTTTGATTTTATTTAATTTTTTAATCTTTTAAAATTGATCAATGGACGGTGGAGATCTAGTTAATTTTTTTTATTTAAGTTATTTTAAAATTTTTAAAATTTATTTAAAAAAATTAAAAGTAAGGTTAAAAGATAATTTTACCCCTCACATAGTTAATTTTAACCTAAGAATATTAATGGTAGGGGGGTAAATTGCAATAACATCGAAACAGTTGTACCGACTGAATTAGAGTTTGAACTGGATAGTTAAATTATAATTTGCTCATTTTAAAAATATGTATCAGTATTCTGGTCAATTTGACTCGTCATTGGTTTACATTTAACATAAGTCAACAAAACTATATAACACTACTTTGTAAGTACCATTAAGATAATTACTTCCAGAGTAGAGGATGGGTTATTTTATATTTTATTTCTTTATAACAATACAGAACTCAAACTCTTCTTATGATGAAGATGGAGTAGAAAGTTCAAAACTAACTCAACCGAAAAATTCATGCGTTTGATTTATCAATGCATTAATATTTGAATTTGTTGGACAGCGAGGGTTTGAAAAAGTCAGCCTTCTCAGTCCAAGGGTAGCTTGGGTCAGAAACCAAACCAAGATAATGGTCTCGCTCTTTGCAGAGGAGATGTTTCATCTTCTGACTGCAAAACCTGTGTTGTGGAGGCAAGCTGTGTGATTCACAAGCATTGCCACTACAACAAAGCTGGAATTATTCTGTACGATAACTGTCTCTTGAAGTATTCAGACAAGGATTTTTTTGGGCCAAATTGACAACCGAATCAAGTTGTATTTGTAAAACGAGCGAAGTGTCAGTGAGCCAGAGGCATTCAATCAGAAAACCAAGGAACTGTTGAGCCAACTCGCCAAGGAAGCGCAGGCAGACTCAAAATTGCATGCAGTAGGAGCAATGGAGCTTGGTGAGTACAAAAAGATATACTGGTTGACTCAGTGCACAAGGGATCTTTCAAACTATGAATTCAAGAAGTGTCTTGATGGAATAATTGGTGAACTTCCAAGATGCTGTGATGGAAAGAAGGAGGTAGAGTTATTAGTGGAAGTTGTAATTTAATACGAGATATACTCTTTGTCAATCAAGATAATTAAAATTAGTATATAGAATAAAATGTATTAGAGTGGCTAGGGGTCTGAGATGATCATTGGAGCCCTATATATGTTGTTTTTCATGTTTTTGTCATCTTTCGGTTCAATAACATCTGCTTTAATGCATGGTTGGATGCGTTTCACCTACTATTGTGATCTGTAGGCATATTTTATTTCAAGTTAAATGTATGATTTCAATAATGGTTAATTGTGAACGTCAATATGTGTAAGAGACTAATTTTTATTTATTATTATTTTTTATTTAGACATCACTTAGTGTAAGGACAACTCGAGCTTGGGTCAATGGGTCATTGCCCTGCCACCAAGCCTATTAAGTTCATTTGACAGAACATGTCCGTAAAACTGAATATTTTAATACAATGAATATGAAATTTAAGTACTAAAATTTTGCTTGCTAAGGTTCTTCTTATAGTCCAAAAAATCAATTATTTATCATGTATTACTGCTTGTCATTAGAGCAATCTTTAAAAAAATTTTATATAATCCATAACGTTTTCTTGAAATTTAGTTGGAGTGTAGAATTAAAAGTAATTATCATGAAATAAACAAGGAATGGTAGTTTCTTTTCCTACTTGTAAAATTAAGCAAGTAGCGTATTAGGTAATTTGATGTGAATAACTTAATTAGTTAACAGATATATATAATATTCATAATTTTTATTTTTAAGCTGATCTTATAATTGATAGATATTTACCTTCATAATAAGAGAAGAAAAATATGTATACATACTAATAAAATACATGTGATGAGCATTAGGAGGTGCATACTTACCTGAGTTAAAAACAAAACCTAAATTATGATCACATCGATTACAAATTAGATTTTTCTCTAAATTTAATGGCAATTTAGACTATATTAGTTTTCTAAATATCTTCTTCATGGTTGCACATGTCATAGGAAGAAACTTGTAATAGAACTAGGTACAATCAAATGTAAAATAACTATTGTTAGAGCATATTCAATGCAAAAATAGATTGTCTTCTAAAAAAAAAATCATGTCATTAATATCATGAGAATGTGCTTCCCATATGATATAAATATGAATTAATAGATAGTCAAGTTAAAAAATGCTCTCAAATGCTTATTATTATTATTATTATTATTTATATCCAAATACCTAAACAACAGAAAGAAACGGACATAAGAAGAAAACACTAGACTTAAACCAGAAACAATATTACAGAAATCTTTAATCATTAATCACAAAACTTTAATAGGAAAATTCACTCTAGAAATTTCCAAATCCTTACCTCTATAAATTAAAAAAAAAAAATGAAAAAAAGTCAAGAAAAAACAACAACTAGAATTAGCAGCTTTATGTTAATCTTCCTCTCTAGTTTCTATTTAACGTTGCTCTTTTGTCCTTAGTTTTGTGGGTCGTGGTGTGTAGTGCCTGCATAGAGTGAAGTGACGCATGGGATTAGGACTGATATCATCGTCAATGGAGAAGAACAAGAAGCAGAGTGGATTGGCAACGTAGATTGAAGAAGAAGAAGGAGAGTAACAATCGGCCAAGAACCCTTATAAGGCCATCGACGGCTGTCGATGATTTACTTGTGTGATGGATCGTCTTCGAGTAGAGGTCGACGTCCAGGGTAGTGATTGCAACGGTGCGTCACTGGATAAGCAACTTTGTATGGGCGAGTAATTGGGATATGCTCTCGAATTCCATCAAGGGACGTGGAGGAGTGGCGAGTGGCGTGCAGTGGTTATTGGTGGTGAAGATTAGGAACTTGGAGAATGAGAAGCTGTCATGGGTCAAGAGACATGGAGTGTCGAGCGATATGTGGTGCTGGTTAGTGGTGAAGATCGGGAACTTAGAGAATAAAAAGCTGTCATAGGTTAGGGGACGTGGAGGAGTGGCGAGCGGCATATGGTGGTAGAGAGAGAATGAGTGCAAATGTAGGGACAAAGATATGGTGTCTTGCTGACGTAGCTAAAGAAGGTCTATCTGATAGACCTTCTATAAGTAAGCTTGGAAAAATGGATAAGATCTTTAAACTCGATTCGTACCTGCAATGATATGGTTCAGGTATAGACTCGAACCGCTTTTTAAAATACCCTTAAAAGAACGGGGTTTTAAAAAACCCACATATTGTGGGTAAAATATTGTTTTACCCACGGGGTCTCTGTCAGAACTGTAAAATACCCATTATTTATATACTCCTATATCCATTTCCTTTCAAAAAAAAAAAACCCTAACTTCTTAACTCTCTTGACTCTCTCTCTCTCTCCACTCTTCATCATCGTTGTTGCTCTGCTCGACTGCACCTCTCTCTCTCCATCGTCGTCGTGTTATCCCTAACCACAGGAACATATCCGTCTCTCTCTCTCTCCATACCAATAAAATTGAGATCTGTTTTCAAAAAACCCAAGATCTTTTAAAATTTTCTAGGTCTTTTATATCTAGGTTTTGCTTCCCAAGTCTTTCATAGCTTGTTGTTTCGCATCTAAGTTAATTATTTTTGGATTTTTTTTGTGTGTTTTTATATCTAGGTTGTGTATCTTTCACATCTTCAATGATATATCATCTTGGATGTGTATGACACTAGTGTTCAAGGCCAGTTTATTAAACCTCAATAGTTTTATGTTTTGATCAAATCATTTATAATCAATAATTGGGAGTAATTTGTTTAGATTTTTTTAAATACATAACTTGTTTAGATTTATTTTTGGAATGATTATTTTTGTGTTATTAATGTTATTGATGTTTGGTTAAGCAGACGGGATCTCTAGAGTGAAAAAGCTTCTTTCTGTCTCTCAAATCTCTTGAAGTAGAGAAGTGAAAAAGTTTCGATTTATTGGTTTGTGAGCTTGAACAGTGACTCTCTCTATCTTCAGGTATTTCTTTTCAACTTACATATTTTTAAGGTGGTTTATGGGTTTGTTTTCAACAAATGTTTGACTAGTTTCAATAATAATTCAAAATGCTTTTATACGTCAAAATGATACATTTTCGAATCCCCAAAGTAATATATAGTCAAGGCTAATTTAGAAAATGACTAGTAGTATTATCATGTTGTCCTAGGATGTGGCAATCAACAGTACAAGTAACCAAAAAGGAAAATATTCAAGCTGTAAAAATCTGTAAAGAATAATAAGAGCTTGACAATGTTAGTTGCACAATGAAGATAAAAAAAAATAACATTTTGAGATGCATGCCGCATATTTTTACATTGATGTTTATATTGTTAGTTTGTCATCTTACATATTGAAGTATTATTGTTGTCAGATATAAGCTGAATGCATGTTGTTTTAGCTATAATCTAAGTATAGCATCTCTATTTAATGCTAAATAAGTGAATAGTATATAATTGGAAACTAATAACTTCAACTTACCTGTATCTGATGGTAATAGTTGAAACCTTTGGTGTAACAACGCACGTACTTTCACCAAAATAAAATATTTTAAACTTCTAAAGGAGTTGATAAAATAATATGAGGAGAAATATGTGGATGCAATTTTAGTTTAACAAGTTGGCATTCTTTTATTGTTCATTCTACTAATGTCCTTGGGGTGAGATGAGATTGAATTTCCACAATATAAGTGTGAGTTTGAAGAACCTCTAGGTTCGAACAAATCAGAGTTAGAGAAATATTTAGATGAAAAAGTTAAAGATAATTCTTTTGACTTTGATATTTCAGCATGACGGAAAGGAAACAAAGAGAAATATCTGATTTTAGCTATAATTGTCAAAGATATCATAATCATTCCTATGTCTACGGTGACTTCTAAGTTCGTTTTTAGCATTGGGGGTAGATTCTTAAGTCCACATAATAGGAGATTACATTTGGACACATTGGAAACATTAATATATGCATAAAATTGGATATGGGCTCTACTTCAAGATATGATGGTAGTTATAAATTTAATTACATTATATATATTATTCATAATCATCAATTTAATTTTTAATTTTTCACTTAATTTGTTCTATTACGTGGCATTCCGGAGGAAGAAATATATCATAAACAAGATGAAGAAAGCCATCATCATCTTAATTTTACTTTTTATATTTATATTTATATTTATTTGTTATTTTGGAAAGTAAACTAAGGATAAATTTTAATTTTTAATGTTATTTTTTCTTTAATTTTGATTATGACATGTTTTTTTTGTAAAATCTGGTGAGAATAATTATGGAATGAATTATGCGATGTGAAATTAGTTTATTTTGATTTAGTAGAAAAAAATGATTTTTTTTTTTTTTTTAAAGGTTGGAATCTTGGAACCATTGAATTTCTTAGTCCATAATGATCTTTTTAGAAAATTTTGATTTTTTTTTTTAAATTTAGGTTAACCTGATTTGATCGAGTCAACTCGCTTGAATCCGGATCTGACCTGATCAACTCGGATCTAATCCAGTCAAATATGAGTCTAACTCGGGTCTAAGCAGACCCGTAAAATATGCAGGTCGAGTCTAAAACTAGACCATCAAATTAATTTGAGAGTACGGATAGGATCTTGACCCTAAAATGAAAGATGGTCCAATGCAGGTCTAGGCCTGGTGCTGGTCTGGACTTGCATTTTGCCAACCTTATCTACTAGTAACGGCTCATTATTATAGCGTCTATTTTTATTTTTCTCATGTTAGCTTGAAAGTGAGCATTTACAGTTATATTGAAGAAATATATTTTAACACAATTCTATGTGACACCTTGTATTTTTATAATTCATAGGAGGATTAAAGATGATATTAGTTTATTACACAATCAAACACATGATTGATACAATCACCTAAGTGTTGCGCGTGTGTCTGTTGTCAATACTTTTAGTCGGCTCGGGTATGGCTACATTAATTAAGCGTTGAATTTTAAGTTAGGGCCAATAAATTATGTGTAAAAGGTTGGGCCAATAAATTGTTTTAGAACATTTTCTTATATCTGTCTTTTATAAAACATGGAGTGGCATTCAAACACTTCCATTCCTAGTATAATATTTTACCACTTCAAATATGACACACACATGACTATGAAGTGCGCTTTAACATATCCATTTAACTGTTACGGCAGTCAGAATTGAAATTGTGTTATTTTTAATTTGATAATCGTTACCGTAACACCCACGAACTTCAACATGTGGAAAAAGTCAGCCTTCGCAAACTTTTGTCCTTTGATGCATGCAGGTCATAATTTTTACTATAAATAGAACGTTGATACTGCTAAGCTTCACCCATCAAAACCAGCTCATATTCTAGCAATTATAATCATGTCTTCTGCAAGATTTTCCTCTTCTTTGTACCTCCTAACCTTTGCTTTCCTTCTCCAAACAGCTTTTGGAGCTGCACCTCTCTATCATTTTTGTTCAAGCTCTTGGAACACCACTGCCATTGGCTCGTATGAAGCCAACTTGAACAAACTCATGGGTTACCTAAACTACCAAACTCCCCCAAAAGGGTTTGGCAAAGGTACCATGGGTGAAAAACCTAACCAAGTTAATGGTCTCGCTCTTTGCAGAGGAGATGTCTCATCTTCTGACTGCAAAACCTGTGTTGTCGAGGCAAGCAGTGAGATTCGCAAGCGTTGCCCGACCTCCTCCACCAAGGCTGCAATTATTTGGTATGATCACTGTCTTTTGAAGTACTCGGACAAGGATTTCTTCGGCCAAATCGACAACCAAAACAAGGTTTCTTTGTCTAACGTGAGAAGTGTAAGCAAGCCAGAGGCATTCAATCAGAAAACCAAGAAACTGTTAAGTGAACTCGCCAAGGAAGCTCAGGAAGACTCAAAATTGTACGCAGACGGAGATATGGACCTTGGGGAGTACAAAGAGCTATACGGGTTCACTCAGTGCACAAGGGATCTTTCAAGCTATGAGTGCAAGAAGTGTCTTGATGGCATAATTGCTGAACTTCCAAGGTGCTGCGATGGAAAAGAAGGAGGTAGAGTTGTTACTGGCAGCTGCAATTTTAGATACGAGATATACCCTTTTCTTCATGAAGATGACGATTAAAGCTTGATGTTCGGATATAGGGAAATCGTGCACACGCATGAGTAAATAAATAAAAATATTGTTGTAACAATATATAAATGTATTGGGGTTGTTGGGGGTCTCATCATCAGATGAATGACGCCCCTAGATATATGTTGTTTTTCATGATTCTGTTGTCAAATTCAATAACATCTGTATACATGCAGATGAGTTTAACCTATTACTGTATTTGTAATCAGATTTTATTTTCCGTTAATGTATAACTTTCATAATAAAATTAAAATTAATTATCAATGCGTAAGAGATTATATTAATTAAAAAGTATCACATTTCAAGTCTATTCAATGGAGTGGATAAACACAGATTATTTAGATACAGATACATAATAAAAGTATTGAACTTTTGCAAGCAGAAGATTCTATTATAGTTCAACAATCTAGTGTTGCAGTTATATATATGTCATCTAATTCAACAAAAAAGAATCTTTAAAATTTATAATTACTTCATACATGTTTTTTTTTTTCCTCAAATGTAAGGCCTACAATAAAATCTTCTAATGATGAAATAAATATTAAATGGTGATTGATCTCCTTTCTTGCTTGTATAAGAAAATTACTTATTTTGAACAGTACTCTAGTTCAATTCATCACTACTTCTTTTCTTCTTCTTTTCAATCAATTTCTTTAATTTTTAATTTCTAAATTTTTATTATTTGTTGATTTTTTGTAAATTCCTTGCATCACTAGATTGAAATATTTAAGATATAAACCACCATGTATAGTGTTAGATTCAACATAATAGCATATATGAGCCACAGAATCATATGTTGAATGCTTGAGCTTAGTCATGGTACATTTTTGTCAATATTAATATATCTAGAAGGCAGACTTGGGAACTCCAGTAGCAATTAAGAATAGGGAGGAAAAAAAAAAAGGTAGAAGAGGATCCTAATTTTTCAATAAATTGCATGACCGAAGATTTAGCCAACTTGTCTTCTTCTTACATCAAATATATAAGTTGTATCGTCAACTCGTACAATTTGTAGTTTTGTACTGTACGGCATTATAAAGCTAGATTTTTCTTCTTTTTTTTTAATTTTTTTATTATCTTGTTAGTTTCATTATCAACCAGGACCACACAAATTATCACAAAGCATGCTCAATCAATTAAATTTTATACTTGCATAGGAGTTAATGAGTCTCGCTTACCGGAACTCCGGAAGAAGAAAAATTAATTTAATAGACTTGCTCGTAGAGCAATTAGGTGGGGCATAACTGGCAACCGGGAAAAAAAAGTAAATTAAACATAAAAATTTAACATTATTAGAGAGATTATTTGTAATAATTAATTTGTACAAAATGTGGCACCTTTTATTTCTATATTTTACTCAAACTAAAGAAAAAATCAATGATTGTCCTGATCTTGGATCGAATTTTCTTTAAGAAATCAATGGATTGAATCCAATTTTAAACATTAATTTAAATATAATATATTATGATCACGAACATAACAGTTGAAAAAATGACATTATTTTATAAATTTAATCATGATTAACTTAGACTAACTAAATTAGCTAGGTTTCTGAATAATATTCTACTTCGTGATTGGACATGTCCAAGCAAGAAATTTATAACCAAGTAGGCACACTCAAACGTAAACAAAGTACTACACAATCAAAGACATGCATGCATGCATGCTTGTTATTGGCCACATCAAGCCGTTGGATTTCAAATTGACTGTCGGCAAACAATGAGTGTATAACTGTTCTAAAAAGATGTATGAACGCATTTTCAATTTGACTATCAATAGGTTTTCAGTTGAAGATTTATCTGGCCATCTGTGCTTTTTTTGCTTTAATGCATAGGTGATGACTTGGGCTTTCAACCGATACATTAGAAAGGTTTTCACGTGAAAAGCCGCACGTTTATCTAATTTCACTATAACATAGCTATCAAAGGAAGCTTCTGTCACACCAAAGTCCAAAGGGGAAACTTCATTTAGTCCTCAAAGATTCGGAAAATACCAAGTTTTTAAAGTTCTTTTGGAAACAACTATTTTTATTTCTAACTTTTTAAAAACTATTTAAAAAAATTCAAACCGTCAGTCAACTGATAACCAATGTGACTTTTAAGCCATTTTTAACAACTTAAATTTAAAAACATTTTAATTAATTTAACCTGTAAATTTATTGTTTTATTTAGATAATTTGGTAATTTATGTGAAATTAACCATCAAGGGTAAAATATTTTTTAACATATTCTATTAATATTGAATATTAATTGACTAACGGTTTGAATATTTTTAAATAGCTTTTGAAAAGTTAGAGAAAAAAAAAAAAAAACTAATTTTAAAAGAGTTTTAAAAATCCGATTTATTTAAAAACCTCAATGATAAAAATGAAATTTTCCCAAGTCCAAAAATATATGTGACTGGATAGTTGTAGCTGCTAGAATAAGGGGAAAAAAATCTAGGTTTGGACTAGTCAATGTAGTGCACATGAAATATTTTTCACTATGATTACAAGATAAGTCTCGATGGAATCTTTGGTATTCTTCCACCTTCCAGGTATGGAGTTGTTTCGTGATAAAAAATAGTAGAAATTACAAGAAATAGTCATCCAAAAAGAGGGATTTTTGTTTTTACACACTATTTAAAAAAAAATTATTTTTGATTCCTCAAACAAATTAATTGTAGTCTATATCCAAATTATCCAAAGTATCCCTGCATACCTTATTCTCCTCTTTCATTATTTATGATATAAGATCTTTAACTTCCTTTGTTTTGTCGATTATTTGAGTTTTGTTGAGATTTTTTGAGTTTTTTGGTTATTTTTGAAGCTTTTTCTTGTTTTAGATGTTAGGTATTGATATTTAAGGTTAAGTTTGGTTATATTTGTTGGATTTAGCTTGACAATAAAGATTTTCAATGATTGGATAGAATCAGTTTTTAAGTCTACTTAAAAACCGTATAGGTTTTTAAATCCACTAAAAAATCAATAAATACACTTAAAAACTAATATCGGTTTTTAAGTTAACTTAAAAATTAGTATTGGTTTTTAACTCACCAGTTTTTAAGTTCACTTAAAAACCGTGTTTTTTATTTTTTTTTTAATTAAGAGTATTTTGATAAATTTAGATATAAAATAAATTTATTTAAGGGATTAAAAACAAATTTCTATTGAAAAGTAGGAAAAACAAAACTTTTCTTTTAATTTGGTCAAAAGTTGCAAAGTTCCCAAAGCACGGCTCTGATTACCGCGAGCTAGCTAGCTGTACTAATAGACACGAGATTTACCCATTTGTTAATGCTTGAATATTATGGAGTTTAATTTTCAAAAGTGCACATGTACAGGAACCCATTTATCGTTCTCATTATCTGAGGATGGACTATTGGCATATCTGTTCCTCATATTTAAATTACATGCTTGTTCACCAAATTTTTTGTTATTTCATTATTAAAGTTTCTCGTCAAGTGAGATGGAGCTTGCGGTAACTTGTAATTAGGAAAGAAAAAAAAAAAATCTTATATTAGTAGAGTTATTTAAAATAACTTATACGGAATGTGCATGGCATCTTTCTTTCTATCTTTACAAGAATACATTATGATGACTGACCTAATTTCAAATAGACTTGTTTTTTATGAAGTTATTAATTGATTTATTAAATCAAAGTTTAAAAATTGTTTTTTTTTAATATTAATCAAACTAATGATCATCGTGCTAGTTAAAATTAGAAAAAATATCACTACTGTTAAATATATTGTCTTAAGTTTGAGTCGTCGTAACCACGAATGGTATATAAAAGGAATCATTAAAAAAATTTCTAAATTTAATTGCACTTTAGATTAAGTGAATAATTAGTTTATCTGTGGTTCACATGTGTCAAAGTTTTGGAATAATATTGTACCAGAAGTCGGCATAGTCGACGCCGTACAAGGTAAAATGAACTACGAAAAAATCAAGGACATGATTGATACAAGTTTTGCGTGTCTTCTACAAATTTTTTGTTTACCTAGATGACTGTATTAAATGTTGATTTTTATAATTATGTCGACGGTGGACAAATCATAAGTGTATAATGTTCTAAAATTATGTATCAGTATTCTAATCAATTTTACTATTCATTGGTTTACAGTTAACAGAAGTCACCGAAACCATATAACACTACATTGTAAGTATAATTAAGATAACTACTCTAGGAATAGAGGATGAGTTATTTTACATTTTATTTCTTTATAACGATGTAGAAATCAAACTCTTCTTATGATGACGATAGTTTCCAAAACCAACTCAACCAAAAAATTTATGCGTAGATTTATCAATGTATTTATATTTGAATTTGTTGGACAGCGAGGGTTTGAGAATTACAAATTAATTGCAGAAAAACAAGGTTCTCCTTTTATTGTGTTCCTATATTAGCATGCTATTGTTCACTAATTCTCTTTTATTTTTCACCATCAAAGTTGTATCCATGATTAACTATAAGCTTTAGTTTTCGTTCATATTTATTTTCTTGGCTACATGCATGGTCTGAATATTATTATATATCAATTAGATTTTGTTTTCACTTGATAGACCAATCAAACCCTATCATTTGAAACTATCATTAACAAGCCAGTAACTTGGATAATACCGCTCAATATGGTTAATTTATTGGTAAAAGCACTAATTGTTTAGATGATATTTCAAATATAAGTCGCTGCACCAAACGATTGCTATTTCTGAAAAAATAACATAGACCAATAACTTGGTAAATATTTCAAACTTGAACAGTTTATTGCATCAAGCACCAATAAAAGTCTAGTTTATTGAATATTATTACACTAATTAGTATGACATTATCTAGAATGTGTGAATATTAAAACAAAATATCTTACGATGTTTATTTAATATTGTTATTATTATTATTTTTTTCAAATGGTGGGGGCACACCAGTTGTGCATGATTACCTAAAATGTTTTGTTTGACTCAAAAGTTTCAACACACATTATATATCATGGTATTTTTAATTTTTTTTTAAAAGAAAGAGGGTAATTGTATTAACCACAAGAACCACCAAAGAGGGTAATCATACATAATGAAGTATTGGAACGTTATCCGAATATCCTTAAGCTTGCTAGGACTAGCCAATAAACACTTGTTGAAAGTATGAGCTAAATTCAATCTAGAATTTATTAGAATTTAAAATATCTTAAAAGTTTGGATGTATTCAATGTATATTTGAATAGATCACATTTAAATATAAGTATATTCATTTAACATTTGTATAGAATCCATTAAAATTTAATCGTATTCAATTTAAATTTATGTGAAATTCAATGAAATCTAAATATAGTAAAAAAATTATTAACTTCACATATTTTATTTAAATAATGGATTTTGATAGATTTTAAATTCATTTTTATGAAAAAAAAAAAGGTATAACAAAATTTACTACTCTTCTAAAGATTTCATTGGATTTTTAAAAAAATTTTAACAAAATCAACTTGGGTCAAATTCACTTTTATCCAAAAATAAAAGTAAAAATTCATTTTTACTCACTTTTTCATGAAAGTTTTTTTTTAACCTCTCAAACAAACTATTTTTATTACATATCTAAATTTACCAAACCATTCTTAAATCAAATTTAAAAACACAGAATTTAAACTTGGTACCAGAATATGTGAGGCCACAAAACTTGGTACTGGGTTATGTATGGTCAAAAAATTCAGTACTGAATTTTGTGGCCCAACATAACCTAGTACTGAGTTTTATGACCTCACAAAACCCAATAGATTTTATAGGGTCATAAAATTTGATACCGTGTCTTATGGCCTTATAAAATTGGATACCCGATTATGTGAGGCCACATAACCCGATACTAGGTTTTGTGGGGTCATATAACCTGATATCAGATTGTGGGGCCCCATAAAACCCAGTATCGGGTTATGTGACCACACATAATTATAACCCAGTATCAAGTTGTGGGGCCCCACAAAACCCTGGGTTTTGTGGTTTCATATAACCCGATCGTTGTTTTCAACGTTGTTTCTCATCGAAAATCTTAATTTTTAGGTTAAATCCAACCAAATAAAACTAAATCTAACCATAAATGTCAATATCCAACATCTAAAAAGGAAAATAAAAAAAAAAACTTGAAAATCACTCAAAAGATTCTCAAAAAATCCCAACAAAATTCAAACAATCTACAAAATGAAGCCAATGATCTTATACCATAAGCAATGAAGGAGGAAAATAAGGTAGACAAAGGTAATTTAGGTAAAGTGGATCTATGATGTAATTAATTTGGTTAAGGGACTGAAAACGAATATTTTTAAAAATATGGTTGAAAACGAATTTTCACATTCTTGTATTGATATTTTTTGTATTTTTCACTAATTTGAATACACGTCCCTTAAAGTTCTATATAAATCTCTTTTTTCTTTTTTAATTCAAAATTTATTCTTATATATATTAGTAAAATTCTGTGTTATAATTTCACAACATCATATATAACACACAAAATTGTTCAATTGTAAGATTTCACATGTAATTTTATACAAAAATTAGTTTTATATTATTACAAAATCAATCATCAAATGGAATAATTGTTTTTATAAGGATAGAATATCATATATGTTTTTGTTATTTTACCATTTCCAATAATATACAAAGTAAATTATCTCAAAAAAATATAAAATAATAATAATAATAATATTAATAATAAACAAAGTAAATAATATGAACTGCCCGCACTTTAGGTGTTTGGTTTCATTAATATTATCGAATTGTCTAACCAACTGCAACCCGCAGTTGAAACTGTGTTATTGTCAACTTATAAACAGTCAGCAAATTCAATATACAGAAAAAGTCAGCCTAGCTTCAGAAATAGAATAAAATAAAAGCAAAAGAAAGAAAAAATTCAGCCTTCTCAAACTTCTGTCCATAATGCATGCTAATCGTAATTTTCACTATAAAAACAATCCAGATTATGCAAAGTTTAAACCATCAAAACCAGCTCACATTCTAGCAATTACAATCATGTCTTCTTCAAGATTTTCCTATTCCTTGTATCTTCTAACCTTTGCTTTCCTTCTCCGGATAGCTTTTGGAGCTTGTAATGGAAAAAATCAATTCAACATGGGCCCAGTAGACAAGTAAATTTAAAGGCCTAGTATGGCAACCCAAATAATGGGCTAATAGATCGATCCAGCCCAAGTGAAACCCAAAACCCAAGAGCTCACGACTTGAGGCAATGGTCGGAGAGCTCAAACCTCTTTAATGAGATTTGACCACATTAGAGAGGGGATTTCAAGACAGCTAATGTTTGCATTCAAGAAGAGGCGACCAGTTAGTGAAAGGATCCATCCATTACGCGTAGAGTCCGGGATCAAGGGAATGGATCCCTCGGTCCCGGCTATCATTACTTTTTCCCAATGGCTCTCTCCCCACTTATAAGAAGGGGAGCAACCACCGGAGAGATAGAGATATAACATTCATCACAATGTCACTCTACCAAAATCTGTCTAAACTCTCAACCAACATTAGTATCCACATGGTCGCACAACAATTAATCGCCATCCTACTTAACTTATCATTCTACTAGTCACCGTAATCATATACTCTATACTCATTATACGTCATCATTGTAAACCTGAGTCATATGCTCAATTACTTTCTATCTCCATCTCATATTCAAAATTAAGCATGGGAGTGCCTTTGGTCGGCACCATCCTGATGTTAAAGTAATTTGCTCTATTTGTTTGACTTTTGAGCAAGTTGTTAGTTCCTTTGAAGTTGATTGTAGAGTCGAACCTCCATGTCAGCAATTGTAGAATTCAAACCTCTACAGAGCCGACCCTCTCTATTATTTTTGTTCAAGCACTGAGAGTAGCTCACTGCCATTGGCCGACATGCAGCTAACTTGAACAAACTTATGGGTTATCTAAATTATCAAACGCCCCCAGAATGGTTTGCTAGAGTTGGCTTGGGTGAGAAACCAAACCAAGCTAATTGTCTCGTTCTTTGCAGAGGAGATGTTTTCTCTCTGACTGCAAAACCTGTGTTGTCGAGGCAAGCCATGAGATTCACAAGCGTTGCCCCTACAACAAAGCTGCAATTATTTCGTACGGTAACTGTCTCTTGAAGTACTCAGACAAGGATTTTTTTGACCAAATCAACAACCAAATCAAGTTGTATTTGTATAACATGAGAAGTGTGAGCAAGCCAGAGGCATTCAATCAGAAAACCAAGGAACTGTTGAGCCAACTCGCCAAGGAAGCACAGGCAGACTCAAAATTGTACGCAGTAGGAGAAGTGGAGCTTGGTGAGTACAAAAAGCTAAACGGGTTCACTCAGTGCACAAGGGATCTTTCAAGCTATTAATGCAAGAAGTGTCTTGATGGAATAATTGGTGAACTTCCAAGATGCTGTGATGGAATTGTAGGAGGTAGTTACAGTTATTAGTGGAAGTTGTAATTTTAGATACGAGATATATCCCTTTGTTAATCAAGATAATTAAAGATTAGTATATCTGCAGATGTTTAGGGAAATCAACCATCTATTAAATAAATTATTTGTTGTAAGAATATATGTATTGGAGTGGCTAGGGGTCTGAGATGATCATTGGAGCCCTATATATGTTGTTTTTAATGTTTTTGTCATCGTTTGGTTCAACAACATTTGTTTTCATGCAAGGTTGGATGAGTTTCACCTACTACTGTGATCTGTAAGCATATTTTATTATGAGAAAAATGTATGATTTTCATAATAATTAATTGTGAACGTCAATATGTGTAAGAGAATAATTTTTATATGTATATTTTCTTATTTAGATATCAGTTAGTGTGAGGACGGCTCGCATTTGGGTCATTGCTCTGCCAGCAATCCTATTAAGTTTATTTGACAAAGCATATCTGAAAAACAGATTAATTTAAGACAACGAATATGAAATTTAAGTACTAAAATTTTGCCTGCTAAGATTCTTCTTATAGTTCAAGAATCAATTATTGTCGTCATGTATTACTGCTTTCAATAAGAGCAATCTTTTAAAATTTTTTGATATAATCCATAACGTTTTCTTGAAAATTTTGTTAAAGTGTAGAATCAAAAGTATATTATTCTGAAATAAACAAGGAATAGTAGTTTCTTTCTTGCTTGTAAAAGCAAATAGTTTATTACGTAATTCGATGTGAATAACTTAATCCGTTAACAATCTAATTCAGTCTTGTATAATATTCATAATTTTTATTTTGAAGTTGATCGTATAATTTATAGAGATTTGCATTCATAATTAGAGAAAAAAAAAAAATCTGCATACATATTTATAAAATACACATAATGAGCATTGGGAGGTCGGTAGTTACCTAACTTTCTGAGTTAGAACAAAACCAAAATTATGATCACATCGATTAAAAATTAAATTAGTGGAAATTGTGAACAATACCCATTTAAAAAAGGTAAAAAAAAATTTTACCCGCTATTTTTAAAAAAATTATTTTTAACCCCTCAAACAAATATATTTGATGATATATCCAATTTACCCAAAATATCCCTAGACATTTTTACGAAAAAACCCTGAACAGTTAAAAATTTACGTAAAATCGAAACGTGAAATTACGATAAAGTCCCTGCATATATATACACCTCAAAACCGATAATGAAAATCACTTCCATCGATTTCTCACTCAAAAGCACACCGGTTTTTGCCAAACTTGAACCCGATCGTGACCCGACGGTGAGATTGACGTTTTCGACCATTCGCGCGACGTTGCCGACCTTCCCCGAGGAGCTCCTACCGCCGGCGAACCTGCAGAAAGTGCGAAGGTTAGATTTTGAAATGTTTGTTGTAGTTTTTTATTGAGATTTGAGATTTTGAAATGTTTGATGTGTTATGGATGTTAGTTTAGGATTATTAGGTTTAGAATAGGTTGGATTTGATTGTGTTTGGTCGTTTTTGGATTGAAAATGACCGATTTCAACGAGAGAATAGTCGTCGGGATCGGATCGATTTTTGAGATCGATTTTCCACGATGGGTTTTTCATTTCGATTTTTCAAATCGGTTTTCAAGTTCGGTTTTTCAGGTAACCGAAGTGAAAAACCGATCTTCAAAACAGATAATGGAAAACTGAGGTTGAAAACCGATCATGGAAAATCGAAGTGAAAAACCGATCGATTTCATTAACCGGTTTTTCATATGCCTTCAAAAACTGATCGATTTCATTAAACGGTTTTTCAGATAACTTCAAAAACCGATTTAGTTCAAAAACCGATTCAGTTTATATATCTCTACTGATGATTTTTTTGCTGTTTTTCTTTCCTACAAATGAATTTCAACTATAAATATAATTCACAAACAATTGGCACACATACGAGTGGGAACACACATATTGGTCAAAGATTGGTTAATAAGATAATTGTCGTTATTAATAGAAGAAATCTGTACGACCGGTTCATGGCAGAATGTCCGTTCGGACATATTTTGAAGATAACCAATAATACGGCTGCTGGTTCTGTGATTTTGTGGGTGCTTGCTAGAGAGTTAAAGGTCACGGATGCACACCATGATGAGAGGTGGTTTGAAATTAGGGAGAGAAGATATAGGTTTAGGAAACAGGAGTTTCTGTTGGTGACTGAACTTCCTTTTGGGGGCATCGACCGTAAAATCTTCCAAATAGTGTCAAATGATCAAAACGGTCTCCTATAGTGAATGTTTAATGGAGTGTCGCCGGAGGTGAGAGAGTTGGTCATATTTCTTGAGGCAAGAAGTCATAGTGGGCAGCGAGACCGTGCAGGGCAGGATCCGATAGATGATGAAGATCTTTTGAAGTTGGTGAATGTAGGGATTGCTTTCCATCTCTTTATGGGAATGGATGACAGAGCTAGGATTTATCCATTTATGTGGGTCCTAATTGAGAATATAGAGAGGTGGAAGACATTCCCTTGGGGCACATTATGCTATAGTGTCCTGTTGCTCTGTCTCGACATGACACTTAATGAAGAGCGGATAAGAAATCCACCGAGAACCATTAATATTTATGACTATGTGTTGGCGTTTCACGTATAACTAATAATTTCAATATTTATTGCTTCCTTCTGTTACGGTTAATATATAGGGTTGTATGTATGTTTTAAGTTTAATTCATTTTGCATTATATATTATCTGACCATTACTAACTATATGTATGTTTTTTGTTTAATCATTTTTACATTATAGTGGTAGTTAGTGGATGTGTTCCCAGTGTTACGGGAGAAGATATCAAAAAAGAACCCGAACCTCCAAAATGATCTACCAAGATGTATGAGACGATCACTGAAGAGAACACCGACAAATATACACAGCCTAGATGATTTTCCCCCGTAAGTGGCGAACATAACCTAAATTTATGTCAATTATTTGTTTGTTATAACTATCGTTATTTATATTAAGTATATAATTGTAGTATAACTAAATATATTTATATAATGCAGATAGTTGGCACTGGGCCAACCTTGGAGCCTACTGACGTCGAGAGCGAGATGGATTATTGGAAATTTTTTAATCCGAATCATATGGTTCATGAAGAAGTACATAAATATGGCGGCGGGGGGAGTGATGATGATGATGACGATGACGATGACGATGACGATGACGATGGTTTGGATGATCGTGTAAGGGATGAGGATGAGATAGAGGATGATAATGAGGTGGAAGGTGACGATGATCCGAATAAAGACGTCTGAAGCGTGCAATCCGAATAAGATGATACCTTATCAGAGTTTCGGACAAAGAAGGCACACGATGTACAACACGTAGATTATGAGGTACGAATCTTCTATTTATATAATAATATTATTCAATTAATTTCCATTATAGTAAATGCAAAAGATGTGGACATGTTGTGTAGTAGTACGGAGTGTGAAAGATAGACGAAGTCTCTAAAAATGATAGACGAAGTGTAATTTATTTAAATATGTAGGTTATATTTCCCTGGAAACTCAAAAAACATGGGAGACTCTGTCAATTTTTTATTTTTAAATTCAGTGTAGTATGTAAAATGATATATATATATATGATTCTATAAAACAGGTGAAGTGGTTGTTTGAGTTTATCATGGATTTACAGAAGACAACCCATAAGAAGTTAAGTAGGATGGATAGGAGGCTGAGAAAGATGGAAGAGCATTTAAAAATTCTCAGGTCTCCGGTTGGTGGGGATGATCCAGACGACGACGACGACAACGACGATGGCGATAATGATGATGATGGTGATGGTGGGAGCTTTGTCCGAGATGAGCACATGTATAACCCGTCACCACCACCACCACATCAAGACGAGGGTGTCTGTCGGTCGCCTATCGATGTAGGCTAGTCAGCCATCCATCAGAAGGAGCAGGAGACCCTTCAGTCAGAGGGTGTCTACCAATCACCCAATGAGGAGGAGGAGCAGGGTGACCATCAGCCACCTCATCAGGAGGAGCAGGAGGTCCGTCATGCACTGGGTGTCCACCAGTCACCCCATTAGCAGGAGGAGGAGGAGAAGGTCCACCACTCCTAGACGGACTTAGGATGTGTATCAACTGCAGACACTGAGCATGAGCATGACTAGGTAAACTTTGTATCTCTACTGTGTTGCATTTTGAAATACAATTGTAAATATTAATATTACACATGACTATCAGCCACCTCATCAGTCACCCCATCAAGAGGAGGAGCAGGGTGACCAGTAGCTACCTCATCAGTCACCCCATTAGGAGGAGGAGTAGGGTGACCAGTAGCCACCTTATCAGGAGGAGTAGGAGAGGTCCGTCATGCACTGGGTGTCCACCAGTCACCCCATCAGCAAGAGGTGGAGGAGGTCCACCACTCCCAGATGAACTTAGGAGGTGTATCAGCTACAGACACTGAGCGTGAGCATGACCAGGTAAACTTTGTATCTCTATTGTGTTGCATTTTGAAATATAATTGTAAATATTAATATTATACACGTTTTTAATTTACTTACAACTACAGGATGAGAGTATCCTCGAACGGGGCAGACGAAAGACGAAGCCAGCAGCACCTCTACGTACGCCACACACGGATCCGAGGCCGGTGAAAAAGAAAAAGACAATGGCCGAACAGCAGGCGGAGGAGGCGGCAGAGTCTACAGAAGTGATCTATAATGAATATAAAGTTGCAACCACTTTGGATCTCAGGTATATTTAAAAATATATATATACTAATTCCTGCATCCTAGTTGTTAATGTAAGAAAATTTATAATAATGCTTAATACTTTTTTTTTTTTTAAATGTAGTCGTTCGGTTGATCGTTGTGGGTGGTGTGTGATACCGACCACATTGGTCACCCTCGAGAACGAAGACATGTGGTTGACTAATGAGCACATCGATTCTTATTTGATGTGCCTACGAAGAAAATGGTGGAATGAGGTGGATGATAGTAGATACGCTGTCCATGTCAGTTCTTTGTTTGTAAGTATTTACATTTAAGTTAGTTATGCATTTACAATTTCATGTTGCGTTCGGTTGATCAGTAGTAACATGTTTAATTTTTGAGTTAAATACACAATACCCCTCTGAGGTTAACTCAAATACAGACGGATGAATATTTTTATTTTTAAAACACTTTACCCCTTTATTAACAGTGGACGTTGGATGTCGTTAGAAATAAGAAGGGTAAAACGGTAATTTTATATTTATTTATAGTTTTCTAAAAATATAAACAAATTTAAGGAATTAAAAAATATATGAAAAAGAAAAGAAAAGGAAAAAAAAAAAACTGATCAATGTTCATCATCTCCATCGTCACAATCGAAACCATCAACTTTATCATCACAACCAAATCAAAACCATAATCCCCACCATCTTCATCATCTCAACCAAATCAAAACTCTTTATCTTCTCCCTCTTCTCTCTCTCTCTTCACCCTTCATCACAAAAACAACATTACCCAATCCATCACAAAAACAACATTACAAAAACAAATCTATCAAAAATAAAAAAATCCATTAACAAAAATATTGGTGGTCTGTCGATGGTGCCACCAGCGAAGATCCGAAACTGGGTCTGCAAAACGGGTCTAGATCTCCCCGATGGAAAGCTCGTCATCGTCGAACTACTGGTGCTCGGACGTCTGGGTTTCCACAGACGTCCGATCTGGGTTTCCAGGTGGAAACCCAGACGTTCGATCTGGGTTTCCATCTGGAAACCCAGATCGGACGTCTGGGTTTCCACCTGGAAACCTAGACGTCGATCTGGGTTGGAAACCCAGACCCGACGTCTGGGTTTCCAGATGGAAACCCAGATCGACGTCTGGGTTTTCATCGAAACCCAGACGCTCGATACCCAGACGTCGATCTGGGTATCCGAGTAAGAGAAGGAGAAGATGAAGAAAGAGAAGAAAAGAAGTAGAAGAGAGAGAGAGAGAGAGAGAGAGAGAGAGAGAGAGAGAGAGTGGGAGAGATCTGAAGAAAATATTAAATTTATTTTTAAGTTTTAAATTTATTTTTAAAAAATAAAGTGTTATAAAATTACCGTTTTACCCTTCTTATTTCTAACGGCATCCAACGTCCACTGTTAACAGGGGGGGTAAAGTGTTTTAAAAATAAAAATGTTCATCCGTCTGTATTTGAGTTAACCTCTGAGGGGTATTGTGTATTTAACTCTTAATTTTTATCATGCAGACTTTGATGACAGCGTATTATAGGTTGCATTACGTCAGCAAATGTGTAAAATTTGATCCAGTTACAGCTGATGTACCCTCAGAGTGGCTTGCGTACGGTCGTGGGTAGATAGACGCATCAGTCCCGTGATGGCGGGTTGATAGTATAAGTGTAGATCGAAGGTTAATATTTATTATATGATTATCCGAACTAATCCTATAACACTAACATTTTGAAATACAGGTGTTACTATAGTGTAACCTCAATCAAGAACACCGAGTCCTATGTTAGGTGCACCTTAGAGAGCAGAAAATCATAATATATGATTCCATAGCGCATGTTGACATAGCCGTACGACTACGGCCACTTGAGCCGCTGATATGTTTTATGCCTATTTTGTTGCGGTTCATAGGATTTTATTAGCAGACCCAGGTAGATATGTCATCTGTGGATGAGCGGTGGAAAGTTCAGTGTCTTCATAAATCAGTTGTGCCCCAGCAATCTGATGGGTGAGTAAGTTTATAACTGAATTAATATATATAGTTTATATGTTATGATATTTAATTAATTTATTATTGATACAGGACGAGTTGCAGAGCATATGTGGCCATGTACGTACGCGACCTTTTGCTTTAAAAAACGAGTACATGGAAATCAAGAAAAAGCGAGACAGTTGCAGATGTCATTGCACTGAGGGCAGAGATTGCTAGAGACATATATATGTTTACGAAGCCGATGTATAAAGTTAATAAATTTGGAAAATGGTTTGTAGACTATGATGGAGAAATTGTAGATAAATAAATTTAATTATATATTTAATGTGTTCATTATTTATTTGATTTAATCACATTCTATATTTTTTAATTGCCAACAAATCATTTTAATTAAACACATATTGAGAGACATTGTATTTCCCTAAATTTAATTATATATATATATGATCATAACATGGAAAAAATAAATAATATTTCGTATTATTAATATTATTACTTTATCCCTAGGAATACACAATTATACATGTATAAAATATACATCCTAAATAATATAAATGTAATGATATAATTAGTGCATATTAATAAGTGTTATACATTTAATATATTATATGGGCATGCTATGATAGTTAATTACATGCAGTAAAGTATAAAATATATTAATATTAATTTATGTACTGAAATATAAATGTATACATTAAATTGATATCATAGTAATATAATAATTAATATCC
Source organism: Litchi chinensis (assembly GCA_019925255.1). NCBI lineage: Eukaryota > Viridiplantae > Streptophyta > Magnoliopsida > Sapindales > Sapindaceae > Litchi > Litchi chinensis. The sequence continues at coordinate 20,751,193 of CM034472.1, read as the reverse complement.
TGATTAGTATTATATATCTTATTAACATTATTTATTAGTTGTATTATATAGTGTGATAACATTATATTAGTCCTAAATAATATAAACATAATGATACAATATACTATAACATAATACTATAACATAAATATTAATACTATAACATTAAATATACATGTATTTAACACTATAATACTAAACATAATACTATAATTATTAGTTATATTAAATATACATGTATTTATAACATTATATTAATCCCAAATAATATAAACATAATGATACTAATATTCACAATAGTTAATTATACATGTAAAATATATAATATATGAATATTAATTTATTTACTTAAATATAATATAAACATTAAACTGATATCATTGTAATATAATAATTAATATCTAGATTTGTATTATACAGTGTGATATAATTATATTAATGTTAATGTATGTTGATATTGTATGATATTATCATAATGATGATAATATAATGATCTTTTAAGTATATAGTAGTTAATATATTAAATATAATCCTAAATAATATAAACATAATGATATAATATAATGAGTGCATATTAATATGTTATATACGGTTAATATATTATATGGGCATTATACAATAGTTAATTATACATGTAAAATATATAATATATGAATATTAATTTATTTACTTAAATATATTATAAACATTAAACTGATATCATTGTAAATATTATATAATATCTAGATTGGTATTATATATATTATTAACATTACATCCATATAAGTTATAAGCCAGATTAGGATTATAGTTATAATAATTGTAAAATTATGTGATATAAATAACCATATTAATATGATATATTAATATGGTTATCAATATTAAGATTGTATCTATAGTATTAAGTGGTATATAATATAGAGTATAATTAACTTCCTATATTGATATTACAAATTAATTAAATCAACATTTCAAAAATATAAATTATAGTACTTAAAAACTAAAATGTTTTTGATATTTTATTGTAACCATATCAGTTAAGTCTTATAATTACGTGTAAAATTTTTATTAATAGTAATAGTAATGTATATTTACTATAAGATAACACATATCAAGTAAAGATCGGTTTTTAGGGGCACATGAAAAACCGATATCGGTTTTTGAAGCCCCTTAAAAACCGATCCACAATTGGCGTGCTGGAAGAATCAAAGGCAAGTGGATCGGTTTTCGAGTAAGCCTGGAAAATCGATACCGGTTTTTCAGGCTTACTCAAAAACCGATCTATATACCTCTACGATAGGGGAAAATCAAAGGCAAGTTGATCAGTTTTTCACGGAACCTGGAAAATCGGTACTGATTTTCCAAGCTCCCTTAAAAACCGATTTTTGTGGTTCCGAGCTGATATAAAATGATACAAAAACAATAGAAATTGATTAATAATTTATACAGCTGTATTAGTACATAATTGAGTAATTAACATAAAACATGCATGAATAAAATGTCAATCAATTGCTAATTATCATTTTCGTCAGTAGCCACTTCTGGATCGGGAGTAGGAAACCGTAGTATATATCGATGTTGGTTGTGTCCAATCTGATGACACAAGCGGCATCTTCGAGAGCGTGACTCATTTTCAATAGCATTTGAACTCGTTCCAACATTCACACCTACGTCTGCGCTTGTCCCTTCACTGATAGAAGTTGGGGGGTTAGGGCAACGAAGACGGTTGTGTCCTTTCTGACCACATCTTCCACACTTTTTTCGATGATGATCTTCCCCAGCTGAAGGAATCCGAACCTCCTTCGACCTACCTGCTTGTCTTTTACCTTTCGGTGATAATACAACCATACTACTAGCTTCCGCTGAAACATTCTAACTGGCCAATTTAGGGACGGGATTAATAGGACGTGCATATGCAGCTTTTAGCCACTCCACGCTATAGTACTGATTACAAAGTGTATCACAACTGATGCCTTTGAACCTGACATGTATCAACAATTTAAGTGTCACGCTATGACATGAAATACCGAAAAAAACAATGTATAATTACCATACCTGGCCACAACACATGCATGAACACATGACAACTGATCAAGGTTCCACTGCTTACACGTACATGTGTGCTGTTGAATGTCAACCATCGCATCTCCTTTGCTATAATGTATGACATTGTAATGATACAGTTCTGTAATAGGATATACGCTACCTTCCGTGGATAAATCTTTTGCCAACATGATACGATCATATGCAGCGGTAGTAACATACGTTGTGAGCTTCTCAGCGGCAACACGTCTATTATTAAACCATCTCTGCAATACATTTCTTACATATTCATGTGCAGTTGTTATTGGCAAACGACATGCTTGCATCATGCAATTGTTGAGCGACTCTGCAATGTTGGTAGTCATCATTTCATATCTTCTTCTTGGACAATGTGCTCGTGACCACCTGCTCACTCCAGCCTTAACCAAAGCTCCATGTGTGGTCGGATGTAATGCACGTATTTCTTCCAATTTTCTATTGCATTCATCAGGCACATAACAATATGCTGCATTGTAAAATGCATTTTCCACATCCGAACGTTTTTTACACTGTTACTTAAGGTTTTGCCATAAGTGGAAAAAACATAACACATGTGGAACTTCAGGAAAAGCTGCTTTCATCTTATTCGATATGCTCTTATGACGATCCGATACGATCAGCAAATCGTCTGACACCCCGATTGCTCCTCTCAACTTTTTTAGGAACCAAGTCCACGAATTGTCCGACTCTCCGTCAACAAATCCAAAGGCAATGGGATAAATCATCTCCGACCCATCTTTGCATGCAGCAAAAAAAATCACCCCTTTATATTCACCTTTCAAATGAGTGGCATCAATAGCAACAACCGATTTCATGTAAGACCGAAAACCCTCAATGGAAGCTCCAAGTGCAACGAAGGAATACAAGAACTGATTGTTTTCATCTCTCTTAATTGCTGTCATTGTGTCGGGGTTTGAAAGTTTTAACATCTCGAAGTAGGACGGAAGCTGTTGATATGATTCATCCGCTTACCCATATGCTAGTTTCTTTGCATATTGTAAAGTCTTTCAAGCTTTACTATATAATATATACACTCCATACTGCTCTAGCATTTCTCCAACCAAACGATTAGGTGTATAAAGATCTCTTCCCACCTTTCCTGCATACAATTTTCCGATCATAATAGCCTTCACATTCTTCATATGTGATTCCATGGCTGTCTGACGACACGTGTGTTCCGCTACATACTTCAACACAAACTACAATGAACAACTCTTTCTGCATCTTGCACGAACAATAAAGCTACAAGTTTTATCTTTACAACCGGCTTCAAATCGCTCCGTGTCCGAACGTCTAACCCGATATTCAAACTTACCTTTCAGAACATATTCGCCAATAGCTATAGTCATTTCTTCTTTACTAGTAAAGAATGCTCCTTTATACAACGTACCACGTTGGTAGACGGTTGACGTAGTGCTTGAAGTAACTTCAATGTCCCCCAATTCTATACCAGAAACAATCCACTATGGTTGTGAAGGATTGTTCTGAAATTATAAACTTGAAAATCTTATTTCTGGAAACTTTTCTTCTTCAGCGACATCATCAAATCAAGTTTCCTCTTCATCACTATCTCTAGTTTGCTCTTCATCACTATCCCATATTCCATCATCATTATCATCTATGTCCTGATCTTCATCATCAATACCATAATTCATATAGTCATCATTAACGTCACGAATGGGACTTTCAACCGATGTAAATGGGGTGACAGAAGTATCAACTTGATTGCTCCCAATACCTGAAGTGAGATAAAAATAACTTTCAACCATATGTGGATTTACTGGTCTATCCATATTTGTCTCGTCATGTCTTATGTCTGGTATTGAATAAGTGACAAATGGATGAATGGTACGCCTACTAACCCCAGCTCCAAAATCTCTTGCAATCTTATCGATATAAATCTCTTTAACATCAATATTTTTTATTATCATCAAACCAACAACACCAAGATCGGACATAATACGTATATTTTTAACCTGATCATTTGTCGTACTTTATAGTAAATAATATATACGAATATCCCACATTCTTCTATCAATATCAGTCTCTCTGTATACAAAGTCTACCAATGATGAAAAACTACTATTTTTGTGGACTCTACACATGATCGACTCCCCTCTAATGTAATTACATCCATTCCACTCTCCGTCAAAGTTGATTACAACGATCTCTTGAGCCATTCCTGTAACATTCAAATCAAATAATAATTAAATCTCATTTCAATCGGGTAATATAACAAAATGTAATCATATCGAATCATATTCAATACATAGCAACACAAACATATAAAAAACTATGAAAAATGTGTTAAATTCGGTTTTTCAGTGAAGTTATCGGTTTTTCATTCTCTCAAAAATCGTAAAAACCTAAATTCGGTTTTTCAGCCATTGAATCGGTTTTTCAAGTGAAACCGGTTTTTCAGTGGATGAAAAACCGAGCCCCTAAAAAACCGGCGATCGGTTTTTCAATGGCTGAAAAATTGATCCCACTGAAAAACCGTCTCAACTCTGTAATCGGTTTTCCACTCTGTGGAAAACCGATTATCGGTCACGAAAAACCAATTTCATCGCAGATTTTAGAAAGGTTTATATCTCACAACCAAATCATTCTTATAGTCTTTTAGCTAGCAATATGAACAAAACAACCCAAAAACCAACAAAAAAAAACTCATACATTACCTTTCAAACTCAAATGGAAGAAGAATCTTCAAAACCTTCAATGGTTTAAACTTGAATGGATCCAAAAACTTCAATGGATGAAGAAGCTCGAATGAATAATCCTCTCAATAGATTGTTTTTCAGCTGCAATGGATCTCAAAAATCATTGATAACCATTGATGGAGAAGAGAGAAAATGGAGGATATTGTTAGGATGAAGAAGATTATTTTCGTAATTTCATATTTGGGTATTTTAGTGATTTTAACTTAAGAGTATTTTGGTAATCGGGTATACAATGGAAATAGTTTGTTTGAGATGTCAAAAACAATTATTTTTAAATAGCTGGGTAAAAACAAAAATTTCTTTTTGATTTGGGTAAAAACTATAAATTTCTCATTAAATTATTCTCTAAATTTAATCGCAATTTAGACTAACTGAATTAGTTTTCTGAATATCTTCTTCATGGTTGCACATGTCAAGGGAAGAAACTTGTCATAGAAGTGAGCACGGTGAAACGTATAATAAGTATTACACAATCAAAGATATGATTGATGCAATCATACAAGTGTTGCGCGTGTGTGAGTCGTCAACACTTAGTCGACTCGGGTGTGGCTACATTAATTAAGCGTTGAATTTTAAGTTAGGGCTAATAAATAATGTGCATAAGGTTGTGAGAAAATCACATATAAGCAATTCGATGATAAGTAGCTTCTCTTCTCACATTTATTTTTTAAGTGAATTGTAATTTAAAAAGTAAAGGAATAGGACACAAATCATTTAATCAAAAACTGATGGATAGATTTATCAATTTATTAATAGTTAATTTGAATTTTATTGAATAATGTAAGGTTACTTGCTTTGGGAATGGGGATTACAAATTAATTGTGGACAAAAAATTTCCACACAATTAATAACCCATTAATAATTCTCATATAGGTATGGTCTATATATAGCCCCTTTAATGTTCCTCTTCCCCCATATTTAATTACTGGTATTTCAATTTTTTTTTTTATTTCAATTTTCAATTTTCGTAATCATAGTTGTATGATGATTACGTGCTATAGGTTTATTTCTTTTTTATTTTCTTGGGCACACGATATGAATATTACAAACTCAAACTTTATATTGCAATAAGTATTTATCAAAATCTAGCTTACACAAGTTTACAAAATAATGATATGATCATCTAGAACATGTGAATATTAAAACAGATCGAATATGCTAAGATATTTTTTACTATGAATATGATCTTCAAATGGGGGCACAGTAATTGTGCGTAATAGCCTAAAAGTTTTGTCTGGCTGCAAAGCTTCAACACAACTCATCATGAAGTATTCGAATATTATCTCAATATCCTTCAACTTGAAAGACAAGCCAATAAACACTTACTGTAAATAATTTTATTTTTCTAAAATTCCGCTTTTATTGATTGTAAGTCACCTTCTTGCATTAGTTAATTATGGAACATATAAATCTGCATTATAATTTTCAAAGACCATCTTTTAATATATTATTTACTACCCCCACATGCAACACACTAAATAATGAAGTGCGCTTTAGCATACCAATTATAATAATCGAATAATCCAATTAATTGACCCACCGCAGCCCACAATTGAAATTATCCTATGGAAACCCTAAAAAACACTTAGCAAATCCAATGTATAGAAAAAGTCAACCCCTCAAGCTTTTTAACCTAACAAATTTTCACTATAAATAGAAGCTTGATTCTGCCAAACTTATCACCCATCAAAACCATCTCATATTCTATCAATAAATGATTATGTCTTCTTCAAGATTTTCCTCTTCCCTGTATCTTCTAACCTTTGCATTCCTTCTCCAAACAGCTTTTGGAGCTCACCCTCTCTTTCATTTTTGTTCAACCCCAGAGAACTTCACTGCCAATGGTCCATACGAAGCCAACTTGGTCAAACTCTTTGGTTATCTAACCTACCAAGCTCCTCCCACAGGGTTCGGGAAGGGTTCTTTGGGTGAGAAACCAAACCAAGCCAATGGTCTGGCTCTTTGCAGAGGAGATGTCTCATCTTCTGACTGCAAAACCTGTGTTGTTGATGCAAGCAGTGAGATCCGCAAGCGTTGCCCCTACAACAAAGCTGCAATTATCTGGTACGATAACTGTCTTTTGAAGTATGCGGACAGTGATTTCTTCGGCCAAATCGACAACCGCAACAAGTTCTACATGTGGAACGTGCGAGTTGTAAGTGACCCGGAGGCTTTCAATCAGAATACCAGGGACCTATTGACCAAACTCGCCGAGCAAGCTCAGGCAGCTTCAAACTTGTATGCAGTGGGAGAGGTGAACCTGGGTGAGTCCAAAAAGCTATATGGATTGACTCAGTGCACAAGGGATCTTTCAAGCATTGAGTGTAAGAAATGTCTTGATGGCATAATTGGTGAACTTCCAAGGTGTTGTGATGGAAAAGAAGGAGGTAGAGTTGTTAGTGGAAGTTGTAATTTTAGATACGAGATCTACCCCTTCGTTAATGCTAATTAAATATTAATCAGTATGTCTGGGGTTTAGGGAAATCAACCAACTACCCGATAAATAAATTTCGTAAGAAGAAATGTATTAGTCCTGTATGGGGACTTAGATGGATGGATGGTTTCCTCTTTATATGAATCTTAATTTTTCTTTCAGGTTTTGATCATCAATATATATTGTGTTCAATCCAAATTTTCCATATGTAGCTTCTGTCTTCATGCATACTTTGATTAGTTTCACTGACTAATGTGATTAATGCGCCAAGTTTTTATGTGTTAGAGACCCAAAAGTTCCAATATGGCAATTCACGGGACTTCACCAAATGATCCTGAACTGAATATGTGCATATAAATATTAACATTTTAACACCAAAAATATTGTTACCATATATAATTTAATAGTAAAGTAATGTTACAGTATTCAAAAATTTATTTAAATTCATCAATTAAATAATGTGATAAACTGATTCGCAACTATCACATTATCGATACATAATATATAAATAATTAATGTGATTACTACAAATTATCATGCTATATTAATTTATCCAAAAATTTGAATAATACAACATTTTTCTTAATAATATTACTATAATTATCATATTATTCAAGAATGAGAATCTTGTAAATTTTAATGCTTTTCGAGAAAGTCATTCATTTGTGTTGGAAATCAAATTTTGTTTGAGTAATGCTAAGTTTTTCAAATTTTTTATGCAAATTTATGTCCAAATGATGTGACATGTGAGTTATTAATATTATATTAATTATCATATCATTTCATAATTTATAAGATATTAATATCTCACAAGTCGTATAATTTTGATAAAAAATTTAGGAAGTTTAGTGTTACTCATTTTATTTTGTAGGTACTTCTTCCCACTTCAATGAAACATTGAACGAAAATGAGAGTCTATTTCCACTGTATTTTTTGGAAGTTGACATCACATGTCTCTTATCTTTATAACACTTTTACCAAATTATGTACTAATTTGATGAATCTGGTGCATATTTTTAAATGGTTTCATCACCATGTCCCTCTTTCAGCAAAAACGTAAAATCAATTTTAACATAAAGTACTGAGATCATTTCAACTGTGATGTAAATCAATAATCATGAATTAAGACAAAAAAGTTTTGACATTGAGTCAAATAAAGATCGATATATGATTATAAAGATGCCCGCAAGCCATTAGCAGTCTTAGAGCTGCCGATTTTTGTCAACTGATGTCTAAATCAAGGAATTTGTTTGTTCTGTCACTTCTGTATGAATGTTCAGTCTCAGTAGTCGCAGTCACTCTACGGCACCGCCGGAGATTTTTTCATGCCTTAACTTTGTACGTTAATCATAGACTGCACTTTGTACTCGTTGACTTTGCTTTTCGATTGAAGACTTAAATAGCATTATTTTTTATTTTGTTTTCAAAGGTTCAATATATTGACTACAAAGCAACTAACATCTCACATTTGTAAATGTTACTTAAGTGATTTTGAATAGTCCGATTTTGAGCTAATCGAATTGAGATCTCTTCTAAATCGTAATACTCCATTCCATTCCGATTAAATTAGATTAATAAATTTTGAATATTACTCAACTTTATTGAATTCAGTCAAAATTAGATACTTATTTTTTAAATTAAATCGACTGTTGGGTGGATTAATTTATTAAACAAGAAATTTGTCATTTAAGTAGGCAGTCAAACGTGGAATGAATTTAATTCTATAATAAAGATATGGTCCGTGATGATCGATACGTGCGCAGACGTGTTTGGTACCACTGACCAGTCAATTTGATTATCACAAGGGCCACCAATAATGGCACTAATTATGGCACAGAGCCATTGAATTTGAATTTTTAAGATGGATACAGATTGTGAGGGCAAAACCTCTGACACAATTATCCACTATTCTCAGTTTGACTTTTTATGGGCTTCCAGAAGCCGAATTTGCTGGCTACTCTGAATCGGCCCCCTTTCGAGAACTTTAATGTGCGGTAGCGAAATGGGCATTAATCTATGAAAAGGTTTTGTACTTCTTCTATCCTATGTCCTAAAATTAATTTGACATCAAATTAATTAACAGTTAATATGGTTTGGTGAAAATTAAGTATTCATTCAACCCAAGTTTAAGTTGTTTCACTTAAATGATATTTTAAAAACTAAAAATCCATTAATACAACTTCATTTAATTAAATAAACTAAAAGCTTAGGTCGATAAGATTGCCACAATTAACAGTAAGGAATTTCATCTCCATTAACCCTACTTTTAAACTTCAATTTGAGAAGCCGTTTTCTACATGAAGGAGGAACTTTTTTTTTTCTTTCCAAATGATCGACAAGGAAAATAAATCGTAATTATAAGTTCGAAAACTAATAGCTCTGATTTTTTAGCAATCGATAATTATATCCTAAGTACTAGTTTGAGGTTTGTCCAGTAAATTAAAAAAAAAAAAATGATCTAATAATGGGATGATATCAAGTAACTCATTATTTTATTAATGGTGATGTGCATCGAAAAGAAAAGGACTAACTACTTCATTGTAGCTAAACATGTGATAAATTCGTTATACCTTCTAACAATAGTTGAGTATTGTCAATGAGATAACAACTCAGTGGTAAGTGTCAACTCCATCTTCTCATCTCTCTTGAGAGATTGCAGGTTCGAGACCCCTTCTCCACAAAATGTGGGTTTCCACCCCATGCATGTGGGTTCCTCCCCCTTTACCCCCCACCCCCCTTCCCCCCTTCTCTCCCTGGGTTTAGGTAACTCTCTCCCATTCTCGGGAGTTGATCCCTAGACAATACCTTAATATCTATAGCTGTTGATTCTGATTGAACTCTGAGCCAGTCCCGCAATTGAAAAAAAAAAAGTTGATTATTATTATGTATGCTCTGGCACATATATGATATGTACAAAACATAAATTTTAATTAATTTCGATTTACACAAATTCTGCTGAGTGTTTCTCCACTATCTTCATAGTTGCATATGTCCTAATTAATTAAGTGCTATTAGATTAGCTTGGGCGCAATAGAATATGATAAAATTTGAATAAATTAAGCCGGCAATTCGAACTCCATACTTAGCCAAATTTGCCAAACTTCATGTATTTATAGGAAGAAATTCTTGGAGAAAAAAAAGCATCAACCGCACCATTAATTTGATCATCTTCCTATTACCGAAAATGTTGAATATAAAATCAATCCCTCTAAGCCTACTATTTTTCTCTCTTTTCCTCCAAGCAGTCATATGTGCTGATCCTCTCTACCATTACTGTTTTAGCAAAGAAAATTACACCGCCTCTAGCCCTTATCATGCCAACATGAATGACTTGCTAACCACTCTATCTACCAAAACTCCTCCCACCGGATTCGGACTCGGCACATCTGGTCTAGGCCGAAACCATGTTAACGGACTAGCCCTATGCCGGGGAGATGTGTCAAGAACAAACTGTAAAACTTGTGTCATAGAAGCAAGCAAGGAGCTCCTCGAGCGCTGCCCTAAACAGAAAGGCGCAATTATTTGGTATGATAACAGCCTCTTAAAATAATCCAACATAGAATTCTTTGGTGAAATAGATAACGGAAACAAGTTCTACATGTATAATGTGAATGAAGTGGATGACTCGAGGCCGTTTAATCAAAAAACTTAAGGAATTGTTAAGTGGATTATCTAGTAAAGCCTATGCAAGTCCAAAGTTGTATACCACAGGAGAGATGGAAATCGGGGCATCGAAAAAGCTATATGGACTGGTTCAATGTACTAGAGATCTTTCTGATTCTGATTGCAAGAAGTGCCTGGATGGTGCCATAAATGAACTTCCAAGGTGCTGTGATGGTAAACGAGGAGGCAGAGTTGTTGGTGGGAGTTGTAATTTTAGATATGAACTCTACCCCTTTGTCGATGCTTAATTTCTATGTCTAGCTTTATTAGGCATCTGAATGTATTATATAAAGTTAATAAGTTGAATAATGGTTCCATTATGACTAGAATTGTAACATCGATAATAAGGTTGGTATGTGTGACCTATTTTATGTAACGTCAATATATAATAAACAGTTTTATGGTGTGTTTGTTATTACTTTTTTAGTTTTGACTTTTAAGATAATAGCTTTATGGGTTGAATTGGACTACTCAAGCAGTGAGGTTTAGACCAAAATTCTCACTTGAAACTATGTCAGCAATTTCGGCTTCATCCATCCATACTTTACCTAATTAAGTTTGAGAAACCTGTCTATTCTTTTTTTTTTTTTCCTCGAAAATATCTGTAGTCATTGGGCCATATTGTATAGACATCAGAGTGATGTGATAGAAAAGTCTCTTTTTTTCTTCAATCATTGTAAATTACAAACTTCAAATCACCTGAATGAATTCATATATCGTACCAAAATGTCTGATAAAATTATTGCATCATGCAAGGGTCTGCTTTTTATCTCCGATATGTTGAATTCGTAATTAATTAGGATGTGCTTTTAATACTGCTTGAGATTGCTTGAACATTTATGATCGAGTTGTGCCCAATCAAGAGAACACACGAGACTCAGGACTCGGATCCCTTGCCTGATATGAGTAAATATTGAGAGCGGGTTTGGGACACACCAAAATTTTTAATAAATTAAGAGTAATGATAAAACCAAAATGTTTTTGTAAGATTCCAAATGACGGAGTAAAGAATTATAATTAGCATTTTCTTTCATAATTTACATAATCGGAGGTGGAACTACATATTGGCTTACAGCCCACGTAAGATTTTGCGAAAAAAATTTTAGGGTAAAAGGGCAAGGTTGGCAAAGGAAGGAGGAGATACAAGGTAGCTAATATATTCAATAACTATACAAGATAGTACACAACAAGATTTATAGTACTAGAAGATATCTCATAATGAATGGAGATTGAGTTATTACATAGTATTAATATTTTAGAAGAAATGTCACCAGGTGGCACTTTCCATTATTGCAATAACAATTTTGTCCCATTTCAATAAAATTAACAAATGAGTCTCAAGCCCTATTTTTTTGGACACAAATACCCTTTCTAAAAATAAAACAGGTGATTTATTGAGGGACGTATTCTCTCTTCTGCATTCTCTCTTCTGCTGCTCCTCTTATTCTTTCATTCTCGTCTTCTTCACAGCCACCATCCACCATCGAGCTTCATTCTCATCTGTACCATCCAACTTCATTTTCTTCTTCACAGCCACCATCCAGCTTCATTTTCGTCTTGACAGCCACCATCCAGCTTCAGCTTCACCTTCTTCTTCACAGGCACTATTCGCCATCTATCGTGATTCTCTTCTGCGCGACAAATTCCATCCACCATCCACCAGCGACCATTCTTTCCATCCACCATCCACCAGCGAACATTCTTTTCATCCACCATCCATAATCTTCTTCTGCACTACGGGTAATGTATCTTAACCTTTGAACACTTATTTTTCAGTTGTTATTGATTATTGTGGTTAGCTATACTGATATTGAGCTGTAGAAATTGGCTTTAGGGTTTACGAACTTAGTATTTCTATGTATGTTGATGGAAACGGCACACATGTACGACGTTATTAGTGATGGCAAGACTTAGTTAAAAAACCAAAGACGAAAATAGTAGTCATGCCAAGATGACTTGCATTATTAACACAAGTGAACAAGTTAACTTAGTGTGATTAGTGGTGACATGGGTTTATGGAAAAAAAAAAAACCAGTAGGCAAAACACTAATCACACCAAGCTGACGAGTGTTAATAATGCTAGTTGTCTTGGTGTGAGTAATGGTGTAATGACTTGAAGAAAAAACCAGTAGCTAGAACACTAGTCATACCAAGGTGACGAGTGTGAATAACGCTTATTACCTTAGTGTGACTAGTGGTATCATAGGTTTATAGAAAAAAAAAATCAGTACGCAAAACACTAGTCACACCAAGCAGACGAGTGTTAATAATGCTAGTTGTCTTGGTGTGATTAATGGTGTAATGACTTGAAGAAAAAACCAGTAGCTAGAACACTAGTCATATCAAGGTGACGAGTGTGAATAACGCTTGTTACCTTAGTGTGACTAGTGGCATCATAGGTTTATGGAAAAAAAAAATAGTAGGCAAAACACTAGTCACACCAAGCTAACGAGTGTTAATAATGCTAGTTACCTTGGTGTGAGTAATGGTGTCATGACTTGAAGAAAAAACCAGTAGCTAGAACACTAGTCATACCAAGGTAACGAGTGTGAATAACGCTTGTTACCTTAGTGTGACTAGTGGTATCATAGGTTTATGGAAAAAAAAAAAAAAACAGTAGCCAAAACACTAGTCAAACCGAGATAACTAGTGTTATTAATGCATATCACATTGGCGTCACTATTAGTGTCATATTATGAGCATTTATTTAGTAGTTTAATTACTTAATTGTATTAAAGTATGAGTAATGATATATTGTTAGTCTTGATTTAGTCATCCATTAATAAATTCGATCATTTATTTGTGTACAGTGATATGGACGAAACTAGAATTATAGTCACTCATGGTGGACAATAGATTGGTTATAAGTATGAGGGTGGTGAATCAGAAATAGCATTTGTTTCTACGAATGCGACGCTTGATGACTTAAAGAAGACCGTTGAGAATATTGTTGGAGTTGATATAACAAAGAGTAGATTTGACTTACACATATTGGTGGAGACTTCCGATAGGCCTGCCATTCTAAAATTAACAACTGATAAAGCTGTGTCTTTCTGGCTACATGAGAAAAATCCTGAAGTTTACGTATCTGTTGTTCCAAACAATCTAAATGACTGTCTGAGAGATAAAGGAAATGTTCAATTACCAATCCAACAACAACTTCAACCACCAATCTTCATACAGCTACCAATCCAACCGCAAATCCAATTATCAAGCCAATCACAAATCCAATTAATAAACCAGCCACAACACCAAAGCTTTGTTGAATTAGTTTCTCAATTCAAGTCTGTTTTGTCAAGCAACGAAGTTCCAATCCATGAGGATCGTAACATTGAAGATGAATGTGAAGACATAGATGAAGAAGAAGATGAAGATGATGATGATGATGATGATGATGACAATGATGATGATGATGAAGAAAAATAAGATAATGTTGATTCACACGGTGAGTATAACTTAAATGACAGTGAGTATAATCGTTCTACAGAATATTGCTTGGATGACATTGATTCAGACGAGTTTTCGGACTACTATCGTCCAGCTAAAAGCATTCCTATAACCACTAATATTTTCAGAGGAGATGGAGGAAGCCGACATGCAGTTATGGCAGAAGATTTAGGTGGTGATGCTGACAATGGTTGTGAATTTAATCATGATGTTCGTGATAAGGATTGTGATATAGATCATGATAATGTTCGCGATGTTAGGGATGATGGCAGTGGGTGTTTCCGTCAAGCCAATGATGATAATAACACGCAACAAAGAATAGCTAGTGAATGGTGCATCCCTGGAATAGATCTTTTCGCATTTCGTACAATCGCCACTGAAGTGTCAGAAAGAGAAGACCATCATTTCTTCAGAGGGAAAATATTTCCTTCAAAGCGTGATATGGGTAAAGCTGTAGAGATGTATGCATTGAAGGAAGGTTTTTGTAAAAAGGTCAAGAAATCAAACAACATCCGTTATGATGTTAGGTGCAAGGATGAGAACTGTAAATTTCAACTTGTAGCCATCAAAACAAAGATTGGAGACCAATGGGAGGTGCGAAAATTCTGAAAACAACATTGTTGTTCGCTTGATAGTGTACATCGACGGTGCAGGAAAGTGAGTGCAAAATTAATCGAAGACCTTATCACTCCGAAATTGCAAGTCAATGGTCAAAGCATGAAACCCAAAGAAATCCAGGCAGAAATTCAAGTTAATTATGGAGTTACTTTGCCATATAATCAATGTCGAAAAGCCAAAGATCATGCTGAAGACAACGTTTTTGGGTCTGCAGAGTTGTCATTTGAACAGTTGCCTGCGTATTGTTATCAGTTGGAGTTAGCTAACCCAGGTACAGTCACAAACATTGAGACAAATGACAGCAACCAGTTTCTATACATGTTTATTGCTTATGGTGTTAGTATATCTGGGTTTCGTTAAGTGATTAGACCAGTTATTGTCATTGATGGAACACATTTGAAAGGGAAATTTGGTGGGATTATGTTCATTGCAGCGTGTAAAGATGCAAACGAGCAAGTGTATCCCTTAGCATTTGGATTTGAGGATGTTGAAGATGAGAAATCATGGTCATGGTTTTTAACAAAGTTGAGAAATGTAATTGGGTGTCCAGAGAATTGCATGTTCATATCCGACCGACATCTTGGAATTAAAGTAGCGATGGAAAAAGTGTACCCCGATGCACATCATGGCCTTTGCATGTATCACATGACACAAAACGTGAAAAATTTGTACAAAAATAAGACTATCACCGGATTATTCCATCGCGCATCAAGGTGTTATCGTCAATCCAAGTTTTGGGGCATGATGGAAGACCTTAGCAAAATACACCCAACGGCGCATAGAGAATTAATCGAACTTGGACCACATAGATGGGCATTGGCAATGTCTCCAGTAAGGCGCTACTGGATTTTAACTTCCAACATTGCTGAATGCATGAACTCATGCTTGGTTAAAGCTCGCCAATATCCATTAACGACTTTGGTTGAGTATATAAGGGGTATGATGCAAAGATGGTTTTATGACCGCCGGAAGAATGCAGAAAAAATGTCAGCAGAGATAACACAATGGGCAGAGAAGAAAATTGCAGAGTATACTAGAGACTCACAAACTTACACGGTCACACCAATCGATAATAGCGAGTATGTTGTAAAGGCTGGGAGTAGGAAGACCGTTGTCAATCTAACCGAAAGGACGTGTACTTGTGTGGCATTCCAGATGGATCTTTTACCATGTTCACATGCACTTGCGGTGCTAAGGTAAGACCATAATATTTGCGAGGTTTTGCTCTAATTGTAGAATAAAAGTTTAATATTGTTTTCGGTTGTACAGGTATTGTAATAGGTCATTCATCCCCTACATATCTGACTGTTACAAAACACCCAATCTATTGGCTGCATATGCTGGTGCTATCTTCCTGGTTCCTGACCCAGATGAATGGACAGTTCCAGAAGACATCCAAAACATGATTGTTTTACCACCACCATGGCGTCCGCAAGCTGGCAGGCCTAGAAAGAAAAGGATTCCATCTGCTGGCGAGAATAGCGGAAGGGTTTTAAAATGCTCCCATTGTAGGCAAAAAGACCACTATCGACAAAACTGTCATAATCCACATCCATCTCAACGACCCCCTATGAACAATAGTGAAGGCTCCGTTACCCAAGTAAGAAGACGACGAAAGTGTCGGACCTGCCACCAAGTAGGACACAATAGCAAGACTTGTAAGAATGCTCCTCGACCCACTGTACCAGAACAATCTCAACTATAACCTTGTATTTTGGTTGTTGATATATTGTTGTTTTGACTTGTAACAAATGCACAACATTTACTGTAATAAACTAGTTTGTGTTTGTGTTTGGTGATCTTGTTAATCACAGTAGTCACATTCTATCGGGCTTTGTATGAAAACAGTGACACAACCACTAGTCACACCAAGCTGAGGAGTGTGAATAACACCAGTTCTGTCTCGGTGTGACTAGTGGTGAAATGGGTTGATAGGAAAAACCAGTAGAGAAAGCACTAGTCACACCAAGGTGAGAAGTGTGAATCATACCAGTTCTATCTCGGTGTGACTAGTGGTGCCACGGGTTCATGAAAAAAAAACCAGTAGAGAAAGCACTAGTCACACCAAGGTGAGGAGTGTGAATCATACCAGTTCTGTCTCGGTGTGACTAGTGGTTTCTCTACTGGTTTTTTTTTCATGAACTCGTGGCACCACTAGTCACACTGAGATAGAATTGGTATGATTCACACTACTCACCTCGGTGTGACTAGTGCTTTCTCTACTGGTTTTTTTTTCATGAACCCGTGGCACCACTAGTCACACCGAGACAGAACTGGTATAATTCACACTCCTCACCTTGGTGTGACTAGTGCTTTCTCTACTGGTTTTTTTTTTCATGAACCCGTGGCACCACTAGTCACACCGAGACAGAACTGGTATGATTCACACTCCTCACCTCGGTGTGACTAGTGCTTTCTCTATTGGCTTTTTTTTCATGAACTCGTGGCACCACTAGTCACACCGAGACAGAATTGGTATGATTCACACTCCTCACCTAGGTGTGACTAGTGCTTTCTCTACTGGTTTTTTTTTCATGAACCCGTGGCACCACTAGTCACACCGAGACAGAACTGGTATAATTCACACTCCTCACCTTGGTGTGACTAGTGCTTTCTCTGTTGGTTTGTTTTCAACCCAATGCTCCACTAGTCACACCGAGACAGAACCGGTGTTACTCACACTCCTCACCTTGGTGTGACTAGTGCTTTCTCTACTGATTTTTTCTAAGATTATGAAAGGGCTATAGCACAACTTTAATATAACACCTCAAATTTCACACAAAATATTTAAGCAAAAAACACAAAGGGAACGTAGAATCTGTAAATAACTTTATATATATACATGTTGATATATGAATGTGGCAATGTAAACCCCAATTACATGTCATTGGCCTCAACAGCATTACAAAATATGGCAAAGGCGTATTCCCTTCTCATCTTGTGAACGTCCGATAGCCGCCAATTCCATGATACACCTTTCCTAATGATACAGTCGACATACTTACATACAAATCCACCACAACTACTGTTATCCTTCTGAGTTGGTATGCTTTTATGGTTCATGGTTTGTACACTAAAGCAGTCCCCTCTCCTCTCCATGTGTTTCTCCTCAAAATAACTTGACTTTGCCAACACAGAAGGCAACAAGTACCGCAAAGGCATCACCTGGTTCTCTCTATATGTCGACTCGGCTGGGATCTTATATGACAACGAATCATATATAACAATACTCCACTGTGATAAATCTACTTTACATAAGATCCAATGACCATCAGGAGATCCAACCGCACACGGAATTAACAACTGCATAACAAACAACAAAAAATTACAAGAAACCATGGTAACAAAACATTGTGTTTGGTCATAAAGGCATACTTACTGTGTTTACAAGTGTCCATCTCTTCCCCCATGCCGGCTTTTCTCCTGTACCATATAGTATCCAATCATCAGGGGCATTGAACGATAATGGATCAAATTGACCAGTAAATGGTTCTTGCACATTTGGATGAATTTCCTTCCAAGCCTCTGACAATTTTGACTGCAAATTATACCATAACATGTGACAACAAATTAGATTGTACAACAATGTTATAATAAATTCTAATTAAATGTAATAAGACCCTAAACTTACAAAGAAATCAACACACAACACTGCAATATCATCATAAAATAGACTGGGGTACTCGTTTCTCCGCTTGCCAAAAAGTGCTAGAATCCCATCAATGTGTTGTATTCAAACGAAAACAATTCCACACAAATTAACAAAAGTAAACTTATACATAAAAGTTGGTAACATATTTCAAAGATAAAGTCAATGCTGACATATTAAACGAGTTACTCACTTCATTTGACATCCAAACTTTCGGCTTCTCCAACTCGACAAAGAACGACCAATCCGCAAACAACTCGGTGCCAATATTCAGTCTAAAATGAATATAAATCATTAATAAACAAACCTTCAAATTGACATATATTGAACAGAAATCATAAATATACTCACAGGGCTGCACTATTTTTTGCTTTCTTGAAGACAATATATTTCTTTTTCTTTTGCGACAGTATTGCAGACTCTGTTGCCCAAGGATTGATGTACGGAGAAGCACAATATTTTGATGCAATCTTTACTCTAACGGTTGATCAGCCTGTGTCTCCGGACGGGAAGCATCCGTAAATATGACATCATTATCATCACCCACTTGGACATCCTCGACCATCATATTAATAGCACTATCAAGATTAAACCCTTCACCGTACAATTCCTCCAACCGACTTGCCAATAACCTCTGACTATCCTTCGTTGTCCTTCCTTTTCCCTTTTTTTCATAAACATGCAGCGCCTCCTTATTTGGGACATCTTGTAGCCCTCCTGATTGTGCCTCCTCAGTAGAACCACATGCGTCATGTGATTCTCTAAATGGACTTGGTCCACGTGTCACAACAGTAGGTGGGGGAGTCACTGTTGCATTTGTAGGAACTGATTGTGCGACAAAGGAAGTGAACTGGGCAGGTTGGACATCATCTTGCATCCCATGTGTAGAGAATGTATAATTATGATACCCCTAATTCAACGAAAGTTGGTTATATTCGACGAACATGCGAGCATTACAAAAGCATATTAACTGACAATATTGTGCACATACCTAATCAGCTGAATATTGCTAACGATTTTCAAATGTTTTATCAATACGATCATTTAATCGACCCTCTAATGCCTCCAACTTTTTATCGATATAGTCCTTCATACGTCGCGGGATTTCCTCCATCGCATTCTTCACTAACTCCATTAATTTCTCCAATCCCTACATAGAAGAACAATGATATTCAAATGATAAAAAAAAAACATGAGCTTTTACGTAATAATGGTTTTATGAAGTGTACTAACTTCTGCAGAGGTATTCGATGGTATTGAGTCCTCTGCTGCTGGGGGGGTGGGGGGAGATGGATCTGAAGTGCGCGATCGTTTCTTCTGTCTCTCACGACGATGTATTGGACTATTCACACTGGCATCATTATCACCTTCATCAGTATCCACTACTGTGAGTGGAACAAATTCCATACCTTCATCCAAACTGATCTTAATACCCTTCTAGTAATCTCAGCGGGTCTCCTCCCTCTTTGGTCTGAAGAACTCATGAACTGGATAAAACTATAACCAATATATTCAAATGTTAGAAACAATCAAAACTGGTAAAATATAATAACCGTTTTTCAAACTTACATCTCCACGCTCCTCTATTTGTTTAAGCTGCTGCTGAAAAGTTTTTGGGCGCCAATTGAAACTCCATTTCAACATTCTTGGGTATTTACCACTCGATACCCGAGTAGCTAACATTTCTCTCATTGATGGGATGTTCTCCATCGCCCATATCTGTAAATACAAAAATGACTACAAGTTCAATATTATAATACAAAATATAAACATATAAAATATACATCAACACATGAAACAAAACAAATAAAAACCAACCTATAAAGCATAAGGAAACCCATAATAATTACTTTTTCCAATCGCTGTTCTCAAATAGTACAGCGTTAACTTGAAAACATAATGTCCTCATGGAAATGCATTCTACTCCTCTATATTCTCTACCAACATTAACAACCATAATGTCGTTTTGCCCTTCAAAAATTGCCCAAATAATACGATGTTTGCTAGCAACACAAGGGTCATCTTCAAACAATCTCCTTGTTGGTGAAATTCCTTGGTGGCAAGATGGTTGTGTATCTCGGAAAGCAGCAATGGTATTTTCCCATCAAAGTATCGATCGTGTATCCCCCCAGGTACCATGACATATGGTCGTTGAATAATATCAGGTAATGGACCGAAACGTAATCCGGTCATTAGACAAAACTCAACACGGGAAAACCTACTCTTCCTGCCCTCAATGGAAAACCACATCTCATGCGGACTTGCTTCTTCCAAATTAATTTCTCTTTGAAGTAATTGTTGAATCAACCGGGCAGCAAACATGTGTTGAGCAAGTATTTTTAATAAATACCTGAAAACTGTTTCTTCAGCTAGTTCGTACTCCCCTTCCCGATGCAATATATTTTCAATCAAGCCTATCACGTCAAACTTGGAGTGCATGTTAATCGACCTCCCTGATACCTATTCTGATCTAGGTATCTTCAAAAATTGATCATAGTTAATATCTTCCATTTGCAAACAACTAAAAATATATATGTATTAATTGCAAGCTCTTTACCTTAATTGATAACATAGAAAGTAAACTATATTAGCCAAAAGCCCTTTAATGTTTATCTTTTCATTATAGAGAGTGGAAAGGGAGCTAGAAGAGAAGACGAAACAAAAGATTGTTAATAATGCTAGTTAACTCGGTGTGACTAGTAATGTCATGGGTTTATGATAAAAACCAGTAACCAAAGCACTAGTCACACCAAGGTGAAGAGTATTAATAATACTAGTTATGCCAGTGTGACTAGTGGTTTTACTACTGGTTTTTTCCATCAACCTAATGCACCACTAGTCACACCCAGATAGAACTCGTATTACTCACACTCCCCACCTTGGTGTGACTAGTGGTTTTGCTACTAGTTTTTTCCATCAACCTAATACACCACTAGTCACACCCAGACAGAACTAGTATGATTCACACTCCCTACCTTGGTGTGACTAGTGCTTTCTCTACTGGTTTGTCCATCAACCTAATGCACCACTAGTCACACCCAGACAGAACTAGTATTACTCACACTCCCCACCTTGGTGTGACTAGTGCTTTCTCTACTGGTTTGTCCATCAACCTAATGCACCACTAGTCACATCAAGGCGACGAGTGTTAATAATGCTAGTAACCTTAGTGTGACTAGTGGTGTCATGAGTTGATTGAAAAAAACCAGTTGCAAAACACTAGTCACACCCAAGTAACTAGTGTTACTAACACCTGTCACCTTGGTGTGACTAGTGTTTTGTCTACTGGTTTTTTTCCATCAACTCATGGCACCACTAGTCACACCGAGCTGAATAGCATTATTAATGCTAGTTAGATTGGTGTGACTAGTGTTTTGGCTACTGGCTTTTTGCATATATCCACAGCACCATTAATCACACCGACATAACTAGTATTATTAACACTTGCACCTTGGTATGACTAGTGTTTTGGATACCGATTTCCTCCATAAACCAATGACACCACTTGTGTTAGAAACACTAGTCATGTTCTGATTTCAAAGCATGTTCTACTTGGTTTCAAAGTATGTTCTGATTTCCAAGTTCAGAATATAGAAGAACACAGATTATTGTTTCGATTTTGTTATAAAAATTGACAAGTAGTACATGTCACACAAAACGAATACCCCATTTGTCAATTTCCATCACTACTTCAAACACATAAATCAATTTCATTCAACAAAGGCAAAGCTTACACCTTTAGTCACTTTCATAACTCATTTTTACAAATCATTGATCACAACAGAGTAAAGAATCAAACTTCCATATTACAAGTAAAGTTCGAAACATGAAGCAAAGCCAAATTTGGACAGCAATGTAGAACTCAAGCCAAACTATGCTTCAAAAATCTGAAATACAAGTTGTGTGATGTACCAGTTTCTGTGTGAGGAAGGTAGACAGTCGCGGCCAATAGAGGGGGAGGTAGGGGCTTCGCGTTTCGTAGCGACCAAACAAACTCTCGTCTGCGAGTGACCAAACGAAGTCAGGGGCACAGCGGCTCCGCTTGAGGAAGGGAACGACGAAAGCGACCAACGGCGGGGGAGGCAACGAGTTCGACTTTCACAGCGAGGAGATGAGTTTCCAGTGGCCGCGCATGCAAGGCTGACACAGACAACTCGATGGCAAAGGGCAGACGACGACGACAGCGCTGCGTGGCTCTGTGCACGGTGCGGACAAACGACGGCGGGTGTTGATTTTTGGGGAGGCAGAGGCTGCTGTTGATTTTGGGAGCCAAAAGGTTTTTTTTTTTAGGCAAAAGGTTTTTTACGAGAGGCAAAAGGTTTTTTTCAAGGTCTGATTTTGGGGGGAACAGGTTTTTTTCAAAACCACATTTTAACTGGAAGAGTATTTTCGTACTTTTATATATCATTTGAGCCTCCATTGTTACATTTTAAGGGACAGGGATATAAATGTTAAGTCACTACTTAAATATGCCACTTTTGTCCTTGTCCCTAGTATTTAAATAAAAAAATTGAAGAACTCACTAACAACACTAAGTGGGCTCCCAATTGTGGCCCAAGTCCAATATAAATAAATAAATAAACACAATTCAATTTCAAGCTTTTATTAACTCTGATACTCTGCACAACAGATTCACACAAAATGCATGTCGCAAAGAAAATTTAAAACTAGCACAAAGTTAGTTTTAAAAGACACACACACACAGACACACACTCTCTCTCTCTCGGTCTCATCACTCTCTACCTTCACTCTCATTTTTCTCTCTCTTTCACATAAAAAGGTGAAAACAACAATCGAATGTTGTAAAATTCCAATGACGGCAACCGATAGTGGTGACGGCGAGATGGCGGCAATGATGGTAGATCAGCGAGTGGTGAAGGTAAGGGGT
Source organism: Litchi chinensis (assembly GCA_019925255.1). NCBI lineage: Eukaryota > Viridiplantae > Streptophyta > Magnoliopsida > Sapindales > Sapindaceae > Litchi > Litchi chinensis. The sequence continues at coordinate 20,727,734 of CM034472.1, read as the reverse complement.
TAGGGTTTGAAAAGAGAGATGAGTCGAGTTTGACGTTTGAGAGATGGTGTTGGTATGGTCTGCTTCACAAATTGTGAATTGTTTTTTTTTCCTTTTTTAACACTGAGACACCAAATCCCCAAAACAACATCATTTTGGGACACCAACACAATACCATTTTGGTGCCTTTGTTTTCCTTTTTTAAAAATAAAAAAGGCTCCACGCACCTAGCTGCGTAGCCTTGAGTTATTGACTTGGGGGTTTTTTGCTCGATTTCTCTACAAATAGTCAATCCTAATCGCCAAGTTTTAAAACACTGGCTCCCCAGCTCTATTCTCTCGCCACATACATTTTAGACCTGTGTACGAGACTAGTTGGTTGATGAATTCCTTAGTCTTTTATCGAATCCAAGGTTCGCTCACATTTTACAACGTGTTTTCATGATACATATATTTTAATTTCTTTTTTTTTTTAGGGGAAAAATTATTTTAGTCCCTAACTTTTGGGAAATGATCAAATTTTTAACTATGTTTCAAAAAAGAACAAAATGGACCCTAACGTTTCGAAAAAATATCAACTTAGTCCTTCTCATTAGTCAACAACAGTCAAACTTAATGGATAACATGATGTACAAGGGTAATTTTGTCATTTTAGTGATAGAAAAAAATCATTTTAGTTCCTAACTTTTGGAAAATGATCAAATTTTTAACTATGTTTCAGAAAATGGCAAAATGAACCCTAATATTTCGAAAAAGTATCAAATTAGTTTCTCTCATTAGTCAACTAACGGTCAAACTTAACGAAAAACATAAAAATAATCATTTATCCTTGGACTATGTTAAAATGGATAAAAAGATCGTTATGCCCCTATAATTATAATAATATTTCGAAATGTTACTTAAACACTAATAAAATTAAGCACAAAAAAATTAAAAAAACTTTAAAAAATAAATTAAAATTAAAATTAAAATTAAAATACAATTAAACAATAAAAAAATCAATAATATTCAATGAATTTTCTTTTAGAAAATTAAAATCAAAACCTAAAATAAAACAAATAAAAAAAAAATCATCTTCAACCTCATTCCACGTCAATATTCATCTTTAATCAAGCAAACAATATTCATAAAATCAACCTAAATATCTCATCCATCAGCAATTCAATGAAAATCAATTCAAAACAAAATAATGTCTAAAAAACCCACAAATAAAATTTATTTTCTGTTTTTAAACTTTTTTTCTTAATTTTTTTTTCAGATCATTTTAATCCTTAAAATGACAAAATTACCCTTGTACATCATGTCATCCGTTAAGTTTAATCATTAGTTGACTAACGAGAATTACTAATTTGACACTTTTTTGAAATGTTAGGGTCTATTTTGCCATTTTTTGAAACATGGTTAAAAATTTGATCATTTCTCAAAAGTTAGAGACTCAAATGATTTTTTCCCTTTCTTTTAACTATTTTTCAGAAATAATCATGGATTTATCAAACTACAACTTTGATTATGAAATCATGGAAGAATTTTATTAAATAACATCTGCAATATACAGATCACTTACAGAAGGGTCCATGCATGGTCCATCGACCGTCCACCAAGAACCACTAATGTGTTCCAATATTGGAACTTTATTTATCTATATAACTAATCTGCAGTCCCTAAACCATTGGAAATCCTATATAAGATTCAAGCTTTAACAAACGGGTAAATCTCATATCTTATATTACAGCTGCCAGTGACAACCCTCCCTCCTCGTTTTCCATCACAGCAACTTGGAAGGTCACCAATTATTCCATCAAGACATTTCTTACAATCACCATCAGAGAGGTCTCTGGTGCACTGAGCCATACCATATAGTTTTTCTTTTTCTGATCCTTCAAGCTCCAAGTCCCCGGTCGCATACATTTTACTTGTGACAGAAGCTTCCTTGGCTAGTTTGCTTAACAACTCCCCAGCCTTTTCATTGAAATATGTTGGATTGGTAACATTTTGACTGTTCCACATATACAACTTGCTTCCATTGTCGATTTGGCCAAAGAATTTCTTGTCCGAGTACTTCAAACCACAGTTATCATACCAAACCATTGCGTCTTTGCGATTCGGGCAGCTCTTGCGGATATAGCTGCTTGCCTCCGCAACACAGGTTTTGCAATCTGCAGTGGAGACATCACCTCTACAAAGAGCAAGCCCGTGTGCTTGATTAGGGTTGTGCGGCTCTAAGGAACTCGAACTGAGACCAAAACCTGTGTAAGGTGTTTGGTGGCAGAGAAAACCCAATACCTTGTTCAAGTTTGCTTCGAAGGGTCCATGGACAGTGAAGTTTTCACCTGAACAGGAACGGAAGAGGGGTTCGTTTACGCCGAAAGCGGCTTGGAGAAGAAGAGCAAAGCTAAGGAAGTAGATAACATGAACATTGCTTGAAGATGAAGACATTGTTGGGATTGTTGGATGCAAATCTATAAGTTTACGAGGATGATGAGATGGATTTTGAGTTTGGAACAAGAAGCTGTTTTTATAGTGGAAATTTTGAAGTGTGTAGAAAACTTCAACAAGGTTGACATTATATTTTCAAATGAGGTTTGCGATGTTGAGATATTCAAAAGGGGTCTGCATATATATTAAATTAATTAATATTTTTAAAGAATGAGAGACAAGCTCAAAATTTAATAAATTAATATTAGTAAAAATTGACTGATTCAAATTAATTAAATCAATTGCTTCTTGTAATCGTATCTAAACTGATAAATATAAAGTAAAAGGAATACATATTTGGTGGTTTGAGGATTATTTTATTAGATAGTTTATGGTGCGAATGTCAAAATATAAATTGATACTCACTCATTTTCCCTTCACTTGTTTTATTGATGTTAGGTGTAAATGTATTAACGCCGGTGTTTTAAAACTCAACGCTGAAAAATTGATTTACGGATTGCGTTCAAGCTGAGAACCCTCAAATCGAGGGTTCTAGTCTGCTCAAGCGACTAGTCACCAAGTTGAATCAAGTACTTAGGACTCCATGGTTTGATGTAGAGTACTAATCATTGAGTACTCGACCCAACTTAGTAGCTCAGGGCTTCATGACCGGATGCATGGAACTTTTTTTAATTAAAAAAAAAAATAGAGATACCAAAGTAACGTCATTTTGATTCAAAATGATTGTTCTAGGATTAATTTTAAAATTTTAAAATTTTAAAACTAATCCAAAATGACATTGTTTTGGTGTCATTTTAGAGACACCGTTTTGGTGTCTCTATGTGTTATACATATGATTTATTAAAAAAAAAAAAAAAGGGAAGGAAGAAGAAGGCCTCACAAATTGTTAAGCAAACTAGACCACCAAACACTCCCCCTCAAATTTCAAACCTGACTTACCCCTTTTTTCAAATCCTATACCCCTAACCTTTACCACTTGTCGATCTATTGCCGTCGTCGTCATCACCATCACCCTAATCTCTGCTTCACTTGGTTGGTGGTGGTGGTGTTTTAAGTAGATGAGAGAGTCGTTGGTTTGATGGCAGCTATAAAGCTATGACACGATTACTTGACAGAGCTTGGCATTGCAGTTGATGATGGTCATGAAAGAGAAGAAAATGCAGTTGACAATCATGGAGATTGTGACAATTGCTTGATGAAGCTGAGTTGCAAGTTAGCGGTTTGAAAAAGAAGACATTTGGTCTGACTTAGGTTGAGTAGGTTTAGAGGCAAATGGACCTAGTGACTTAGGCCTGATACTTTTAATTTTGATCATTTGAATTGCTTGTTGAAACACTCTATCAACCCAAAATCAAGTTGCAAATATATTTTGCAAAAATTATCAACTTTTATTAGCATTAAAATACACTGAATCAAGATAATAAAATATTTAATTAAACCACATATTTCATCAAATGCAATAAAAGATATCAACTTTTGTATTTTACAGGTTAGATTGTCGGTCGATAAGTTGACTATTGATCGATGATCAAATCAACTAGTTGTCAAATACTTACCGGCTAACCAACTAATCGCTAATCGTTAGACTGTTGACCTTCTGATGACTATCGTTTTCTTAAACATTCACTTCAACTTCATATTTATTGGCCATAATTAGAGAAACTTTAATTTCTCTATATATGAACTAGAAATCTTGTCGAGAGACAAAACAAAACCGATTGATCTCCTAATATATAGTACAAATCCAAAATGTTTTGCTCCATCCCTCTTAATCACTCTTTTTCTCTCTGTTCATGCGTGCAGACCCTCTAGGCCACTACTGTTTCAGCGAAGAAAAGTACACTGCCTCTAGCCTTATCGTACCACCCTAAATGACTTGCAAAACACCATAACCACCAAAACACCATCTACTGGATTCGGATACCACTACAACTCATCCGGCCGTGACCATATCCGTGTAATTAGACGGGCTGGCCCTATGCTGCCGAGATTTCTTCAGGACAACCCGTAGAGCTTGTGTCATTGGTGCAAGTAAGGAGCTCCAAAACGTTGCCCGGCCCAAACAGAAAAGAGCCATCATTGGGCAGACAAGTGACACCTAAAATACTTTAACGTAAAATTCTTTGGGGAAATCGATTAGGAAAACTAGTTTCAGATATACAATATATGAGTAAAAGATAATCCAAAGGCGTTTAATTGAAAAATCAAGGTGTTGGTTAGTAGAATTAAATACTGGTAAAGCCTCTATCCTCTAACTAGGCTTAATACCGATATAAATTTTTCTTTTGAAACATCATATGATGTTGTAAGTTTTATGAACACTTTTTACTATCTAGTCACACGTAAGATAACAACATTAGAATTAATAATTATTTATTTTGATAGATCGTAACAACTTTATGATTCATTCTGTGTTAATTTTAAAAATTATTTCAATTTATTGAAAAAAAAAATCTTATTATTATTGCAAAGAACAACAAGGAAATTGATAACTTGTTTTAGACAATAAAATTAAAAAAATTATTCTTTTTGTATTAACTTGTCCATATTCTATACTTTGGGATGCCTTTCAACAAATTGGGGTGTCTCTATAGCGAGGTTTTTTCCTGTTTTAGATAAAACAACCAATTAAGAAGACAAATCAAGCTCCTACTTCTGTAACAACTATTCATGGAAAGTATAATACAATGCGAAAACAACAATTAAGAAAAAATAATGTTACATTTCTAAAAAATTTATCCAAACATTTTGTTTAAATAATGTGACATGCTAATTTGTAGTTATCACAATAATTTTGAAATGATTTATTGATGATATAAAAATTACATATAAACTTATTACATCATTGGGCATTGAACTTGGACAAATTTTTTGATAGTTTATCATTACTCATAAACATTAGTCTGCCCAAATCAGTAGACATATTAATTGGTCAAATTCTTATGATTTGAACACAAACAGCTCATCATACAATCCTATATTTTTTTTAAATAATTAGATTTTGGAACGTTGAATCCTGAAAACTCATATTAAAAAATAGTTTTAAAATTATATCACAAATTGAAATTTTGAAATATATAAATATAATTTAAATTGATAATCAATGCTAACTTTGACTTCCTAATAAATAATCCTTTCATGGAGTAGATTTTAACTCGTAACCTTGGCAGAAGACAATCCAATAAATCAACTGGGCGGGTTTACCTTACCTTGTCAACCGCAACTACCAAAAACCTAGTTGACAAATCATTTATTATACTTTATTCAATTAAACAAATCCTCCATGTGCACCAGAATACGCGTAAGTTTTGAGTTGGCGACGAGAACAATGTACAACGAATCAAATAACCACTTCAATTTCATTTTCATCCAACTATATTTTATATAAACGAATACTGGAACTGGTCGTGCTTCCATTACCATTGCTATTTCAATACGTTCTCAACCCTTTTTTATTATATATTTCCTGAATCGGTGGTGTTGTGGAGTTGGATTGCTTGGTTGGATTAGGTCATTGGTTGCACCTTCAACGAAAATGGTAGCAGCTTTATTTCACATGGTTCCCACGAACCAGTCCTTCCGTGGTGGTTTTTTTAACTTTCTTGATCAGCCAAACAGCATGCATCATCATGAATCATGATAGAGTGATTGCAAATGCTCTTGATTTTGTTGAAATTTTAAATAATGTAAAAGCTACATACTAATATGTTTGGAAGTATGCTGATATAACTGATAATTGTGTTTTATATCTCACTGAAAATAGAGAACAATATATATATCTAGATATAAGATGTATGTATAATTTATTTGAAAAAGTATATATAACTTTTATCAGTATATCCGTTATTTAACATGAAATTTCATTATTTTTTTAATGAAATTATGATTTATCATATAACAATGAATAGCTATAAAAATTTTTATAATATTTGATAAATCAAACCCGCAGTTAAAAGGAATAATAATTTATAAAGAAATATATGTAGTTTTAGGGATAATACTAGACAAATGTGTTTATTAATTCATAAGAAACCTTTTAAGTATTTTTTTTTTTCAGTTTTTTCATTTTTCATATAAAATACTCAATGAGTATCACATACATTAATTATATGTATAACCTTCAAAATATACTTGGTCAAATGATGTGCATTGAGAGAGCCAAGTCACAAATTGTAGGGAGGTACAAAAGTATAATATGGATTGGCAAGAAGAAAATCATTATTCAAGGTAATAACTCGTCAGAGAGAAAACAAGTAATTAACATCCAGGATTGAACAACCTGTCATTACCAAGTCATGATAATACACAGACCAACTCTAGCAGGGAAACTATAAACTAACAATTTTTTTTTTTTCATTCCGTACTCGTCTATATATAGAGTTCTCGATTCATATCATAACCTCAATTCAATCTCTCTCTCTCTCTCTCTCTCTCTCTAATAATTCTTCTGATATTCTACATTGACTCTAATTTGCAATCTTGGGCAAGCTTTTTTGGCCAGGAAAATGGCAGTGCAGAGAACATTAATATGCTTGGCTACTACAGCCTTGCTCATGCAACTAGCCATGGCAGCAAATTACACCGTTGGAGGTCCAAATGGTGGGTGGGATGCTGCTACTAACCTGCAAAGTTGGGCAACATCTCAATCATTCTCTGTCGGCGACATTCTGAGTAAGTTATAAACATGTCAAGCCAGAATAATTCTGTTTAATTTTGAACAAAGTAAATCAAGATAAAAAGGACAGAAATTGACTTATTGCTTTCTGCAGTTTTCCAGTATACATCTAGCCATAGTGTGTTAGAAGTTACAAAGGCAGACTATGACTCCTGCCAGACAGGCAATCCAACTCAGTCTCATACTGATGGCAACACAGTCGTCACTCTCTCTTCTCCAGGCAAGAGGTACTTCATCTGTGGAGCAGCGGGACACTGCGCCGGGGGAATGAAGGTAGAAATAGACACACTAGCAACATCTTCCCCACCAGCTTCTTCCCCTACAAGCCCACCGCCACGAGCATCTCGTCCTTCTACCCCAACACCAGCAGCTTCTCCTTCAACTCCACCATCTAATTCTCCAGTTTCCTCCCCAAAGATTTCATCTCCCTCACCCGCACAATCACCCAAAACTGCTAGCACCGTGTCGCCTACATCTCCATCTAGCTCGCCTTCTGGCAGTCCACCTACCCTTAATGTTCCTTCAGCCGTTTCTCCTACAACTGCTCCTCCACCAGGTTCCTCCTCAGCAACAAAAAGCACTTCCAAAACCACTATCACAATGGGGTTCAGCCTCGGGATGCTGATGCTTCTGTCCCTTTAAATAATAGAGTGCAGAATTTTTTATTTTCTTTGTTTTTATATAATAAATGTTGCATTATTGAGCTATTTCTGAGCAAATTTATTGTGTTTTTAAGCTCATTTTCTGGTGTACGATTCAATCGTGGAAGTGAAACAGATTCTTTACAGCAGCATTCATTGTTAGTCTGCATAAACTTTTCTAATAAACTTTCTGAACCATCATAGAACATTTTAAAAAGAATCAATCCGAACTCTCCAGCTAATCCACTTTTTTAAACAGAAGACAGAATCACTATCAATCATTTTTGTTTTAAGCTACGATAGCATTGAAATGAGATACACGGTTGAAGATACATAAATAGTCTATTGAAATCTTCCACGCTAGTGGGGAAAAAAATTGTGTTTTCTTCTAATTGTAGCAAAAGCTTCTGTAATTATAAAAGTCAACATGGCCACTACTATTGATTGACAAGTTTAAAGGGCCAGTGCCACTTTACAGTGCTTTACGCTCGATCTGTTGAACGCAAAAGTCTGTCAACTTCACCCCAAAACTCTACCCTTCGTAATCCTCTCTTCTCTTTTGTATAGCCGCCAGTCCATCAAAGGCTACTATTCGCACAAATCAAAGATTAAGCAAATAATGCAACACCTAATTTCATAGTTCTAGTATAACACTTGCGAAATGCCAAAAACACTTCCTTAAAGTTTTCTACATCTGAACTGGTTACTGCTTCTATATACGAGATATAAAGAGTTGTTTCAAAACAAACAATTCCAGCTCATAAACTATGCTAGAGTGATCATATGAAATTGTACCATAATCAGGGTTGACATGCAATAGTTATTGTTATGGACATGTACCTACCTTGATTCAACTAATTAAATCATAAGGCAACCGTTATATTTTACACTGGAAAAGCACAAATAAATGAGAGTTTACCTAATTCCAGACATAAAGTGTCCACCCAATCAAGTAATCTTTTTAAAAAACAATACACTGCTGACAACAAAAGCAAATAAACAACCTTATGGTACAGGCAGGCATATTAAGCAACCAAGGATATTCGAGTTAAGCCACTGGAGGATGAAGTACATGATCCTGCGATGTGTCAACTGCAGCAGGTGGCATGAATTGCCACATAGCAACACCTGGGTAGCCAATGAAAGGCACCAGTTTTTTACCAGCAACTTGGTTTTGGGCAGAAAATGCAGCTGAAATTGCAGAGGGATGAGGCAGAAGGCCTGTTGGTGCACTCATGGCTTTAACTTGTTGCTCCAACCTCTCTTTATCTGCCTTCAACTTCATCTTCTCGTCACGGAGCTCATTCTTCTCAGCCTGCATAGACATAGAGATAATAAGATCCACATGCTCACTTAAAATCTCTGCATTAACATCTTTACCATTCGGGCAACGTATAATGAAGTGAGAAATCCAAAAGGATATGGGCAATTTTAAAATGGCTATGACTCACCTTTAATTCTCTAATCTTTATTTGCAAGTCCTCATTGGATTCCTTCAGCTTCTGAGCTTCACTTCTCAACTCAGTCACCATTCGAACAGCATCACTCAGAATAGCTGCCTTGTCTGCCTTGGGTGGTCTTCCAGGCTCCAGGATAGAACCCAATTCTAGAAACCTTGACATCATGCCAAATTCCATGTGAGAATTACAGGATAAATAATACAATTAATGAGGGAAGATAAAAAAATATTATCATGCCTCTCATTTAACCGATCCCTCCGCAACTTCTCGCGGCATGCTTTGGAGCCAGCTACCCTGGATGATTCAGGTTTTAACCTGTAAAACCGTTTACAAATAAATTAAGGGACAAAGTTTGTGAGAGAGATTGAGAGAAACGAAACCAAAAGCCTTGAAAGATTGTAATGGCTGTTAAACTCCAAGAGTAACAAAGGAAAAGAAAGCATCTGCACAAACACAAATTAAATTTTCAACTAACACTATAATTTAAAAAAAGAAAAAAAAGTACTGCTTAAGCATTTTATTATGTTTAAATATTCATACAATTGTTTACATGTGAATAGGTAATTAAAATAGCCATAAAAAGATGCGTGTGAATGTGCTTGAGTGTTAAGCATAATTTGGAAAAGTTTGTATGTAACTCAAAATCAAAGTATTTCAAGTTCATCATCAAGAGCCTAACTAGTTTAAGTGATCTTAAGTTCAATCCCTAAACCATCACAAAAATATTTTAAAAAACACGCTAAATTGCAGAAAATAAGAACTCAATATGGAGGTGCATTGTTGGAAGGCCAACCAGCCCGCATGGAGTTTACCCGTCAAGGCTACTTGGATCAGAGAAAACTCAGAAGAAAATTGGGAAGGAAAAAAAAAAAAACTTCTAGATTTATGCTTTAAAAGACTAAAACAGTGGATGGTTGGTTCATCAACCTAGCAACCAAAATTCTTCCACTATAGTGTTAATAAAATTCTATAGCTACTTGGAACTTATTTCTGCTGATTGTTTCGGCATAAACTATAAGCAGTTTCTTCTTACTAACTGATAATATCATACTTGATAAACTCCTCTCAAGTTGTAGATAGAAATATCAAAATCCAGAATCAATGACAGGAAGAGCCATTAACCTTTTACGGGAGCCAACTTCCTTCGGGCTGTCAGAATCAACAACTGAGCAGTCAATTTTCACGCTGGCAACATATATCAAAGTCAATAACATGTCAAGATTGAGAATATGAAACAAAATGCCACAAGCACAGATTATTACATAAAAACACTGAGTCTAACTGGGGTCCTATCTGACTTCACAAAAATAAAGATGAATTGGGAGTTAAAAAAGTATAGCTATTAAACACTATAAGGATGATAAGAAATATCATGTGATCAATCATTCAATCAGCCGCCTTATTAATAAACTTTAAGATATATAAAACAACCTGCAGATTGCACTTTCTTGAACAAATTATTGGAATCCTCATGAACCTCACATCGTCACTCAAATTAACTCGATACCATGAAGTCTTCTTCGAGGGGTTTTCTTATCTGGACAGGACAATCAAACTCCCTTTGTAAGGATTCCATTACATGGGCTCATTTAATAACATAACAATTCCAAAAACTAATACAAATTATAAAGCTCCAACATTTTAGTACTTCAATTCCAATTTGATCTTCCCATTCAACTTCTAAGCTTTCAATCATGCCTCCATCAATCACTAGAGCTAAACAAAAGACTATTGCTATTGCCACCAAAAGATTTTGATTTTTGTTAATATAAAGCTATCTCACCTATTACAAGTTTACATTTTTTTTTCTCCTTTTAAAGTTTGCTGTTTCTTTTGAACAAGTAAAAGCTTCTTCTTCATTGATATACTCTCACAATAAGTGTAAACATAACTTGGTTATCTATTCTAACTACCAGCTACAAAAAAACATCAAAACCAAACAGAAAAAGAAAAATGGAAACTTTTAGGAGACTTACCTTGCATTAGAGGAAGCATTGAAGGGAACTTGTGAAACCCAGTCGAGATTTCCAACAATGGAGATGGGTTCAACTATGCCGTAATCGATCAACCAGTTAGAGTAGTCAGATGGGTCGATATCCATGTCCTCTGTTTCTCTGCAAATCACTCATTCAATTTGTTGAGTCTCTCTCCTGTTTCTGTTTCTTGCTCTGTTTTTTCCTCTGTTCCTTTTCTATTTGTTTGCGTGGAAAAAGGTTGCCAACTTTAAAAATTAGAAAATAAAAAGGGAAGAGCGATGGGAGCTGCTGGTCGTCACGTGACAGTCTGAGTAAATGCTTTCTGTTGACTTTGCTCCATGCTTTAGGCAACCAAGTTATGTTAATCTGGTGTAATAATATATATAATTATTAATATGGTCATGCATATAGATTGGTGGTAAGCATATAAAAACATTGTGTAACTAGTTTTGTAGTTTTGAACTAATTATATAACATTATAGAATCAATAATCTTGAATTTTATTTTTCAGGATATTCTTAACAAAGAATTATTAATCTAATTAATATGAAAATTTTATTAGAAAATTATTATTTTTAATTATTATGTATTCTGTCAATTAAGGTGTGTTATGCCACCTAAACTTTTGTCTATAAAATTAACTGATTTATTTATTTTTGACATAACTATCGACTTCCATTAAAAAATAAAAGTTGCCCAATCCAACTCATCATCAACTCTCAAATTTGATTTTCATTTGAAGAAAAGGCTATAGCATGTTAAAGTATGACTACTTTAATCGAAATATAATTTATAATTTTTATTCTGAAAAGTATAATTAAATCTAATTCATTGGAGATTCTCGTTAACGATACTAATTGACATATGACCAACTTATTTAACATTATTCTTAAACTTGTGGACATCAATGTCACTTAGATTGGCAAGAAACCATGAGGAAAAAGAAAAGAAATTCAGAACATCCTTTCAATATTAATATACAGCCACTTAAGAGAAAAATGCTTTGAAGCCTAAGCTTGAGCGAAAATGACATGCGTCCAACCACACAAACTGTTCATGTCAAAGAGTGATGCAATTCGAAATAAAAATTTTTACAACCAGAAAAGCACTTCGCTGATGACAAGATTCCATTACCAATTCACGTTCCCACACTAGCTATAATACAATAATGGACATAGTGGGTAATTGAAAATTAGAATTATAATGCAATGACGTTTCTATGTACCCCAACCATAGTTAATACATGGTCAGTCACTTCCAATTTAAGTATTGCTTTTAGTGGATGAGCATGAAACGATGACTTTTGCAAGACATTCTTTCTATTCCAGTATTTTTTTTTAGACATTGATGTGATTTTAAAGAGTAAAGATTTACGTATTGAATAGTTATACACATTGCTTTTCTTATTTATGATGGAGTTCATATCTTACCTTATTCATAAAAAACAAGTCGTGGGACATCTTTAGATTATGTAAGTCATGTTTAATGTCCGTAACTCTCAACCATTGTTGGTGTCCATTAGAAAAAACAAAAATAAAAAGTACTAAAAAAACAAGTGAAAGATTTTGTTTGGACCGATGGGTGTTAACAGAACTGGATTTTGTTTGAAAGATCCATGACTACAAGGCCCAAGACAATAGGGAGTCATGTGTAGTCAAATTTTGACCCAATCCAAGTCATTTATAAGATTTTGTTATAATTATTATTGAAGAAATTTATATGACCTTATTAAACTGAACTTATTATAGGTGAAGAATTCAATGTCCACAACAAGAGAAGCAATCAAAATTTAATTTTGAGTTAATTTATTCATCCCCATTTTCACTTTGCGGGCGAATTTGATGCTGTAAGAGTGGCAATGTGGTGAAACCACCTCTATCAGCCATTACAGCTACCTTTTTGCAAGCCATCCAATCGAGACACGTATCCCCATAAGAAGGGGTCCGATGTGCTGTGATTGTCTGTACCCTCTACATACTACACGCAATTTCCGGAGTCTCCCACCATATTTTGTAATTCCATATAGGTCCATGTATGTTAACTATTTCAAAAAAAAAAAAAATCCACATATTTTTCACTAATTTGAGAGCTCGACACCTAGGTCCAGCAAGCAGAAAAACCCGTGACTGTTGGGTTGACTGTTCGAAATTCTATAATATTTTACATAGCTTTTGCAGTTACTTTTTCAACTTGAAAACTTTGTCTCGTACGTGTACGTGATACATGATACAACAATAGAACCCGACACGGTGACTGACAGTCCAGCCTTGCAGATTCCTTCAAAGATGACATAGTCACCAAATTAAAGAACTGTAACATGAGATATCGATAACTGATAAAGAAAACCCATCAAAATACCTTTTCTTAAGCTCTTTCTTTGAACAAAGCAGACAAATTTGTTTCAGATTCTTCCTTTTTTGCTCATTCAACGTATTGATGGCTTTTAATTTCATTATAGTTCACATATCTATAAAGTAATGATGGATGCGAATTGCGAAACAGTCAATAGTATCACAATTTGGTATGTGATTTCACGTGCTTGAAGGCATAGAAATGTAAACAATTGACAATTAACACAATCCACATTGTCCAACGCTGTATGTGGAATCCATTGAAAATCAATCCGGTTAGGATAGACTCAGAGTCAACAATTAAAAAAAAAAAAGAAAAAGTGACATCGACACTGACCAAGGTAAAAATTTCCACTACAACTCAGCTCTAAAAACAACTAAAATCTCGAGATGTACTCTATACAATCCATGAAATGATTTATCAAAGTGAAAAAACAATAATGAAGAACCATCAAAGACTAAGCGTGCACAGGACCTGGACTCACCAGTGCAAAACTAGGTGGATTCGTCGGCGGAGATGCTCCCGTTGGAATTGTCGGAGGTGGCGGACTTGGGTTAACAGTAGCTGGAGGAGGCGGAGAGGTGAGATTGGCATCTGGTGGAGGTGGACTAGCAGTTGGGGTTGGTGGGGCTGGTGGGTTGGAGGTGGGGTCAGGACTAGGGTTGGTGTTGGGTGGAGTGGGTTGGGTGGAACCAGTTGGAGGACTTGGTGGGTTTGGTTGGGTGGTGGTGGTGGAGCCAGAGGCAGGATTGGCGGGGCTGGGGAAGATAGGGGATGGAGGCTGGCAGGAGTAACCGGAGCATTTATGTGGTTTTTGGAGGGTGTGGCGTAGGAGCCCGAATCCCAAGACAAGACCAAGAACTACAAGCACTGTAACTATGAAAATGAAGATCTTTGTTGCTTTCCCCACATAACACATTTTTTTTCTTCGCTCTCTCTCTCTCTCTCTCTGTGGATTTTTTACCAGCAAGAAACTCTGAATCTAAACTGGGTTTTTTTTTTCCGGTTCTGTCCTGTTTTGTTTTGTTCTAGTTTGGTTTGGTTTGGTTTAGTCCTTTAACTACTAATTTTGCTTCGTTTTCGTCTTTTTTTCATGGTGTATTTGGGAGAGTAGAGGCTGCAGACAGGAGTGAGGGTGCAATTGGGAAAAGGCTGAGCGAGGCACGTGATGGCCAATAAAAGAGAAAGAGAGAGCCAAACTACTGTCTAGTGTATTGTTCGAGTACTTAGATGCACACACTATGTTGCCGTTTTGTAGCGGTTGTTTCTTTAACCACCTGTGTAGGTACGCCTCGTAGACTTGGCTGGAAAATTTGCCCCTCGATTTTCAAAATATTGCAGTGAAGTGGTGTGATAAAGTGGTGGTTAATGCGGATAATTAAAGGAGGATTAAATAGGGGATTCAAATGGATAGTTGAATATATCCGGAGTCGAGCCTGTCAAGCATGTCTGCCATGTCAACCCTCGGGATGGACCTAGCTCCTTGCATGTCCTGTGCTACTAATTCTTCTCTAACATATTAGCCCCTGCATCTCTCTTTATTTACAAAGCAATCATTTTCATTTCTTTTTACAATTTATATATATGTAAGAAGAGGCAGAGTGGAATCCTATCGAATTTACTTTATCAAATTTATGTAGAGGTGATAATATGGGTTTCGACACGAAGGGTCGATACGAATTCGCGAAAAATAAATGGGTATAGGTTGGAGTTAAATGAATTCGTGTCGTAATCGTGTCAACCCGCTTAACCCGTTTATTAAACGAATCGAATTGGGTTTGCTTAAACGAATCGAATTGGGTTTGCTTAAACGAATCGCGGGTTGACACGATTAAATAGGGATAAATTGTAATTTAACATATTAAAGGGGTTGGTATGTAATTTTGCATTTATATATATATACACAAATTCATCCAAAACCTAAATATTCTCACTCATTTTTCAGCAGCCCCACCCACACCCCATCACCCTTTTCGTCGAATCACGCCCTTCCCCCTCACCGTTGCCGTTCAGTCGCCACCTTCTCTCCACGGTCGCCACCCGTTCTCCCTTCATCCTTCACGCTCGCCGTCCTATCTTCTCTCCTCCCTCACGCTCGTCGTCTTTCTTCCCTCCTCCCACGGTCTGGTCGTTCTTCCCTCCTCCCTCATGGTCGTCGCCTATTCTCTCCTCCTTCCTCATAGTCGCGTCCGTTCTCCCCTCCTCTCTCACGGTCGACACCCCTTCTCCATTTCTCCTCAAGATCGTTGCCTCTTCTCCACGGTCCACCATCAGATCTACGGCTCCGCCACTAGATCCACGCCTCCACCACCATAATGTCATGCAATTTTAATTTTCATGGATTTGTATTGAGTTTGAGCATGATTTGATTTGATTTGATTTTGTTGTTGATTTAATTTACTGTTTTTATTTTTTTGAAAATTAATGTGTTAGTTTTTATGTGTTGTGTTGATTATGTTGAATTTGGTATTTGGTTTTTATGTGTTGATTTTGTTGAATTTGGTGTTTTTTTTTTTATGTGTTGATTCTGTTGATTTTGGATTTTGGTTTTTATATGTTGAATTTGTTGTTTAAATATTTAATTGTGAATGACTTATTATCTATATGATTAAAATATTGTTAAGATTAAATGAGTTAAACGAATTGAACGGTTAAACGAATTCAATGGGTTAAACGAATTGAATGAGTTAAACGAATTAAGCGGGTTAAACGAATTAAATTGGTAACGAATTAAATAGGTTAAACGAATTAACGGGTTAATGGGCTAGAATTTTTTATGACCCAAGTATTAAACGAATTAATCGTGTTATGTCGTGTCATTCGTTTATAAACGAATTCGTGTCGAATCCAAAAATATCAACCCGCTTCTTAAACGAATTCGTGTCGAATTGGTCGAATTCGTAAACGAATCGAATCGAATTCAGCTCAACCCGACACGTCAACCCATTTTGTCACTCCTAAATTTATGTGATTTGTTATAACAGTACCTGTGTCTTCGTTATGAACATGGATTTTTAGAAATTTTTTTATTGTGGAAGTAACTATTTTTTATATTTTTTCTAATTATAATAATAGAAATTTAAAACGTGTAAATAATGATCTTAATATTTTTTAATAGTAAAACCCAACCCATACACGTATAATTGTGGTTTTCCAAAAAAGGGAAAAAATCAGTAATAAGAGACTAGGCAGATCAAACTCGAATGAAAAACTTTGATTTTAAAATAGAAGTGATAGGTAGGTAGGCGATACGTCAAAAAAATTGAATCATAATTCATGTTTTGGAATATATATATATATATATATATATATATATATATGCACACATATATATACGTATATATATAGGCCCATAAATAAATCTGTTGAAGTTGGATTTTAGGCCTTGGGGCCCAGTTGTGGTTGGACGATGCTGGGCCTCTGTAAACTTTACTGGGCTAAAATAAGGCTCTATTCGGAAATACATGAAGTGGCAATTTCTGCTTGCCTCACCTTAAGTATACACCCACAATCCCACAGCTCCATCACTTTTTTTTTCCCCCTAATTTTTGCAAATTTATTGAAAGATAAATTTCTAAATAATTTCCAAAAAATTGATCCAGGTGTACCGTGCACGTACAAATTAATAAGAGGGGACCAAACATTATCACTTTAATTTCAAATGGTCCAGCGTACCTTTTTTTCTTTTTTCTTTTTTTGTGGTCTTTCACATCTTTCATACAATCATAGGAATATAGAAAGTTCATGATACATTTTTTTTTTTTTTAACATTACAAGCACATTTTCATAATTACCAGAACCTCATGATATCGACTTTTAACATATAGCCCGAAACTGTATTTTTAAATAGGTAGGAGAGAGCGACTCATACATAGTGAAAAATTTGTCCAGATATTAATGAGACTTTTTAACCATATCTTGTATCCCAAAGACGACGACAAAAAAAAAAAAAAAAAAAAAAAAATCTTCATTGAAACAAGTATGACACATTTCACCATCTATACATTTGAATCCAAAATCTCTTACAAAATTCTCTCGTACACCATCATAATTAATAGTTTTTCGATTAAGATATATACTCAGCAAAATCTTAGGCATATAAGCATTTTCATTAAATTTGCAAAACTAAAGCATTGTTCCTTGACAATAGTTTACACTATTTTGTTGTGGATCTGTCTAATGGAAAACTGCGAAAGAACGAAAGCTACAGTGAAAGATATTAAATTGCTTGAAGAGAATTACAAAAAAGAGATACTGGCAATATGAAAACGAGAAAACATATAACGACCACAGATATCATTCTGATAGCAAGTCATTTGTGTTTGCAAATGAGAAGCTGCTCAAACCACAAGCCTGTTTGTTCATTGCTTGCTTGTTGCTATAATACATGCTACACATGTACGTTCATTTTTTCCACTAACCAGATAATATAGCTCCATCAAAGCGCCGAAAACTAGCGCCATTTTCACCAACTAGACATGCAAATAGAACCCACCAGAAACGACCTTATAATATGTAACCAATCAACAAAAGAAACTACAAAACAGATTTTTTTAGAGAAGGGCATTGGGCACGACCTACGCATACTGCGTTTTCATCATTGTCATTGTTGAAAGCTTGAACCACCCATTACAACCAGAAGCAGCAAAGCCATGGTCTCCATGACAAGCAGTTTATGTTCAATGCTTTGCGATTGAGGAACGAAAATGAAGGCTCATGAAAGGCTTGTTCTCTGTGGAATGCCATTAGTGTATGTAATTAAAAGTAGTTTTAAACGAAGAGAGCAATTGAAGACCTTAGTTTTTGAACATGGTTATAGTATATTTGCCAGCAAGATAGTGAAAAGCCCTCAAGCAGTAGCACCTGAGATATCAACGGAGGTAAGTGATTATTTTACATACTAGCGTCTCATATACATATATATATATATATATATGTATTTTCAATAATATTTAGATATGGATGTAAATAACACTACATGATGATACATTAGATATAACACCTTATGATGATACTGTATAGCGTAATGTTAGGTTTTTCAAATTTTTTATTTAAATTCTTGCTTACATTATATAACATATAAGTTATCAATATTTTTTAAATTATGAGATAATATAATTATTAATATAATATTAATAATTTATATATCATATCATTTACTTGTGAATTTACACAATAAAATTTGGAAATCTATGGATACTTTGCTGTATAAGATTCTGTCCATTGATGTCTTAGTTTGCGGTTCCCGTTGAAAGGACAGCTCGCACGGGAATGACGTATAAATTGGGTAGCCCCTGCTGGGGCTGTAAATAACATTATCACTTTATAATTAATCACTGTGAAGTTTAAATTACCACAATGGACATGCATGCATCATGCCAAAGTTATTAAAAAAAATCAATATTATATAATTAAATATAACGACTCTTGGTCAGGTAGTCATGACAATCATTATTATTTCATTATCACTTATCAAACACATATCAAACAGAAAATACCCATGTACTATTATTATTAGTCATTAGAATATTTATACGCATATAAAACACAAAATACCCATGTACTATTATTATTAGTACATGAATCAGTTGCCCGAAAAGGAAAATATCTACTTATGGCCAGTATCTGAATGGACACAGATCAAGCCAGGCACCCTGACACGCGTGCTGTGCGTCCTGTCCATACATAAATAATGTTCTGCTTTTTTTATATCACCATACCTCTATGGCTCCATTCATGATTCATCTTTCACTTTCAAGGGCATTGAGGTCATTATCAGGGGTTCACGCTTTTAGATGTGCCGCATTTGAGACTTGGGGATTTTTATCAGGAAAATCCATCACAGCCTCACATCAAAATGTGCACTCTTTTCTAGGCCAAACAAAGATAATGCTTTATACTACTATAAATTAAAAGAGGGGTTGATTGAACCATCAAAGAAGTAGCACCAGACTTCTCTTTACTATTTTTAGAAATCCTAAGATTTTATTTCTTGTTCACAACAATGCAGGTTCCAACTTCATCTGCTGTCTCTTATGATGAAAAGATGTTACAAAACTATGTACCAATCTATGTCATGCTCCCAGTAAGTCTCAAAGAAATAATTTTTACTAGCATTGTATTATGCATGAGTATGACCAGTAAGATATAGTTAGACAAGAATCACACGCTAACTGTCTGTTTTTCTTTTGCGTTCCAACACCAGTTGGGGGTTATTACAGTTGACAATGCTTTTGAAGACAAAGAGGGACTGGAGAAACAGCTCAAGGAGCTAAAAGCTGCAGGTGTTGATGGGGTGATGACGGATGTATGGTGGGGGATCGTAGAATCGAAGGGGCCAAAGCAGTATGATTGGAGTGCTTATAGGAGCTTGTTTGAAGTCATACAACAATGTGGATTGAAATTACAAGCTATAATGTCATTCCACCAATGCGGTGGAAATGTAGGAGATGTTGTCACCATCCCAATTCCAAAATGGGTGCGTGACATTGGTGAAACAGACCCTGATATATTTTACATCAATCGAGCTGATACTAGAAACCAGGAATATCTCACCATTGGTGTGGATCACCTGCCTCTCTTTGCTGGACGAACTGCTATTCAGGTTAGTTAGCATCTATGATGGCCACTGGTATATTTGAGAGTGTTTTTGTAACATGAGTTGTTTGGTTTTTATGGATTCTAATATGCATTGCTGGTTTGATCTAGATTTATAGTGACTACATGAAGAGTTTCAGGGAGACAATGTCTGATTTTTTAGAGGATGGGCTGATAATAGACATAGAAGTAGGGCTTGGTCCTGCAGGGGAGCGCAGGTACCCCTCATATCCACAAAATCAAGGGTGGGTTTTCCCTGGGATTGGTGAATTTCAGGTGAGACTGGCTTTACTGATAATATGAACCGTAAAATCTTATTGCAAGTAACTTTTTCTCTGACATAAAGTTAATAAAATCTGCAGTGCTATGACAAATATTTGCAAGCAGAATTCAAAGAGGCGGCAGCAAGGGCAGGCCACCCTGAATGGGAATTGCCAGATAATGCAGGAGAATACAATGACACACCAGAATCAACAGAGTTCTTTGGGTCTAATGGAACATACCTTACCGAAAAAGGGAAGTTCTTCTTGACTTGGTATTGGAACAAGTTGCTGCAACATGGTGATGAGATACTAGACGAAGCCAACAAAGCTTTCTTGGGCTGTAAAGTCAAGTTAGCAGCCAAGGTACATATAATAAACCTAACAATTATTTGAACTTGTGAACATTAGTTTATATCAAACTATTAAAATTTCATTGCCAAAACAGGTATCTGGAATCCACTGGTGGTATAAAGCTGCTAATCATGCAGCGGAGCTTACTGCAGTGCAGGATATTACAACTTGAATGATAGAGATGGATACCGACCTATTGCAAGGATACTCTCAAGGCATCATGCCATATTGAATTTCACCTGTCTTGAGATGAGGGACTCAGAACAAAGTGCTGCTGCTAAAAGTGGACCTCAAGAACTTGTTCAGCAGGTAAAAAGTTGAAGCACCCCTAACCTAGTATCTATATCAAACGCATTAAGTTGGATTGCCATCTATGCTTTTTTTTTTTTTTTTTTTTTTTTTTTGTGAAACAGGGATTGCCATCTATGCTATGAAAAGATAATACATACATTTTTCTCATAAAAACAACATAATTACGATGCTGGAAGAAAATAGTACATTCACATACCTCTCTATGAAAATGGTAATGGACACCATGCATCTGCAGGTCTTGAGTGGAGGCTGGAGAGAAAATATTAAAGTTGCAGGTGAGAATGCACTTTCAAGATATGATAGTACAGCTTACAATCAAATCCTTTTGAATGCTCGGCCTAATGGCGTCAACAGAAATGGTCCGCCCAAACAGAGGATGTATGGGGTGACATACCTTCGTTTATCAGATGAACTATTAGAAGAAAAGAATTTCAATATATTTAAGACATTTGTGAAGAAAATGCATGCAGATCAAGTAAGCAGCCTGAACATAAATATTTCGAGTGTCTAAAAGAGTATCTGTATTGATCTTACAATTTTGTTTTTCCTCTTTCAGGAATATTGTCCAGACCCCAAAAAATACAATCATGAAATAGGTCCACTGGAACGGTCAAAGCCAAAGATCCCAATTGATGAACTTGAGGATGCAACCAAAAAGGAGGATCCATTCCCGTGGAATAAAGAAACTGATTTGCCCGTTGATGGTACAGCTGTTGGTTTTATAGGAAAGATCCTGTCTTTTATATTCAGGAGAACCATATGAGTGTGCCGTTATGATTCAGATTTGCAGGGCTGGTAATGCCCTTACATGGCAATGTAAGAACAATAAATAAAGAATGTGTATTTCCATCTTTTGACTCCAATGTACAATTATATTTTGGTAAGATGTTTAGTTACCAATAATCACCACAAGAAAAAGATCCATCTCTGAAGTGGTGAAAACTATGAATATCTCGCATGACAATTTCTCGATGTGTGAGCTTAGAAATGATTTTTGTTACATTGTGGCAATCCCCACATACACGAAGATTTTTGGTGATCCTGACAGTAGTGCCAGGATTTGTGTTCATAAGAGCAAAATCAAGGCCAACCTCTCACTAGGATCCCAAAGCAGTTTCTCCTTTACTTCTTCTTCTTCTACATCACAAAATACAGTACTTGTATCTGGCTTGTGTCCAGCCTCCTTGAGTCGCTGTTTCAAATCCTCTAACTTTGGCATATATATCATTTGTCTATTTATGTGTGCATCACTTTTTAGTAGGAGTAGTTGAACACTTTCAATGATTCTAAGAGTTCAAATCCCACTCTTATTCTAAAACACAATGTATAAATAGTTTTCTTTAAATTTAATCTCCTCTCCCCACCATAAAAAAATAATCTCTGTTCATGTGTCCTGTCTCCAACTAAGAACCGATGAACGACATCATCAAATCGGTAAAGCTGCAGCCGGGTGGTTTCTTAAATCCCTTCCTCCTCACCATTGCCCTCACTCTGTCAACATCATCCCATCTTTTCTCAGCAGCGTAGATGTTGTAAAGGCAAATGTAACTACCCACCGCTCCGCTTTTGGGTTCATATCAAAAACTTCCCGGGCTGAAATCTCTGCTAGCTTAACATTTTGGTGTGGCCAGCAAGCAGAAAGAAGTGCAGCCCATATATTACTAGTAGGATTAACTTTGTATGCTTTGTCTAACTGCCCTACTCGACCAAGAAGATCCACCAAACATGAATACTGAGCTAATCCAGGCTTAAACGTCGTAAGTCTTCTTCATTCTGTTGAAAATTTCTTTACCCTCGGTGACTAAACCTGCATGGCTACAAGCTGACAAAACTGAAGTAACAACACCTCTACCTGGAGTGATACCACTAGCTGCCATTTGAAGAAAAAGGGAGATAGCTTCTCTTCCCTTCCCATGAATCCCATATCCAGAAACCATTGCACTCCAAGACCCCAAATTTTTGCTAGGCATCTCATCAAAAACACAACACGAACAAGCCAAACTTCCACATTACGAATACATGTCTATAAGAGCAGTTCCCACAATGTTATTCACATCAAACCCTTTCATAACAAGAAGTGAGTGAACACATATACCAAACCGCAAGGCTGTGATCTGATCACAAGCTCCAAGCACAACCACAACCGTTACTTCATCAGGTTCCCCACCTTCCAACACCATTCCACAGAACAGTCTTAATGCCTCTGCCTTCTGTGCAAAACCTGAAATCATAGAATTCCACGACACAGTATCTTTCGACTGCACCCGGTCAAATAATCGACCTGTATCAATCATTAAATTACAATCACAATACATTTGAATCAGCGAGTGCTTTAAAAAACCATTATGAATCTCCCACCCGTTTCGAACAACATAACCATGTACCTCCCTCCCCTGCTTCACTGCACCCATACCACCACAAGCCAATATCAGACTAAGCAGAGTCGTGCCACTCACATTAAATCCAGCTTTTCTCATCAAATCAAAAACCACAAAAGCTTCTCTTTTCTTCCCATTCTTCACATAACCAGAAATCATCGTATTCCAAGAAACCAAATCTCTCTCAAGCATTTTATCAAACACTGTCCTCGCCAGCACTATATCACCAAAATGTACATACATTGCCAGAGTCACCCACATGTCTGACTCAGAACCACTAACCACAACCTCACAATGTACTCTCCTCCACAACCAACAACTCACCACATGCCTTCAAAACAAAAGGGTACGTGAAATTAAAATAACTGTAGAGATACCATACCAAACATACCTTTAAGTATATGCCGTGTGCATCTCCCAATTCACCTGAGTGGTAGGGGCTGAATCCTACCCAACTCGTCAGCTTTTAAATAAAATGTAATAAATTTATTAAAGTTTAATTTATTAGTCTATATTTGTACATTACAAATAAATTATGATGTTAATGGTATCTTAAGAATTGTTATCATATATGATATAATTATAACAAAATTTGAAAATTATTGTTTATTATGGTTTGATGGTTTTATCACCTAATGTCTTTGAATATCTTATATGACACTATTTTGTCATTTTTTAAATTTAATAAGTCATATATTTAGTTTATCAAATAGAAATTATAAATATGCTTTAAGGTTTTAACATCATTAAACAGTTATGTTATTTTATCGTTTTTGAAACTAATAGTCATGTATATGTCTTTTCGAATAAAATAAATTATTTTATCGGTTTCGAAATTAATGAAGTCATGTATTCACTTTCTCAAGTAAAAATCACAAGTTTACTTCAAAGTTTATCATTACTTGTCTTTAATATCTTAAACAACTATATTATTTTATCGTTTTTGAAACTAATAGTCATGTATTTATCTTTTCAAATAAAAATATAAGTAAACTTTAAGTTTAATATCATTTATTTTGAAGATCCTAGATTTTCAAAATTAATAAAGTTATATTTAACTTTTCAAATAAAAAATCGTAAATATATTATTTTATCATTTTTTTAAAAATAAATAAAAAATCATATGACTGGTTTTTTAAATAAAACTTATTTTGACAATGATAAATTTTTGACATAAAGCTATAAAAAAATACTAAAGGAACAAAATCCATAATAATCAAAATGAGAAGTAAAATCCATAATAGAATATTAAATGAGAATTGCTTCTTTAATTTTACTCAAGTTTTCTTTTTTAAAATTAATTAATAATAAAAAGATATGTATTTAAAAAAAAAAAATCGAAAAGGAAAATGGAGATGCGGGGTATCGATCCCCGTACCTCTCGCATGCTAAGCGAGCGCTCTACCATCTGAGCTACATCCCCTTTAATGGCCATTAAATGAATACATTACATTAAAACTATAAAATTTGACTCTGTTTTATGTCATACACGTACAATGCCTGAATGTAGTCATGTGACAATTAGCCCTATTATTTGCATACCTGTACAATATTTGACTAAGTTTCTTCTTTTCTTTTTTTTTGGTTTAAATATATTGACTATGTTTCATGTGATGCGATTACAATAACACACACTTTTATCATATCTAATGCTCGTGTGTACTTACATCATATCTACAGCTCTTAGTTGGGCAGCTCTATGATATTTGACCGTGTTTTATGTGACATAAGTACAATGCCTGAATATAGTCATGTGACAGTTAGCTCTGTCAGTTGCATAACTATATAACATTTGACTATGTTTCATGTGATACAATTACAATATGTGAATATAGTGATTTGACAAACTGACAATTAGTTCTATCTAATAGATTCTTAATTTTATTTTTCAATCTCAAAATTAAAAGTTGGGTTAGAGACAGGACACAGTCGCTTCTCTAGGCCCACTTTTGCTGATTTCATAATCCATTTCCTTATTTTTCATTTGTTGTAATCAATATAATATCTATTACCAGATTTAATTACCTTATCTTATTACTAACTTTATTCATCAATATTTGGAGTCATTAGGTTGTTTATAAAGATTGTTATTAAAATCAATCCAAAAACTTCAATTGTGATTAGATAATAATGGTTAAATAAGATAGTTAAATATTTTATTAATAAAATAAAATAATAAAAAATAAGGGCTACAACTTTATTAAAAAGTGGATCGCCATAGAATCCTCCTATTGATTATGTCTATGCAACTTTCAACAATTGGCTTGTAACAATTATTACTATTGCAAATATAATTAACGCATTCTCATCTTTTTCTACATAAATTTACTCCATTTCTCAGAGTACATAGTCATGCTCTACACTCAAATCACCCAGTTTTCCGCATTTGTTCTCCAAGCTTCACTTGATAATCATGATGGGTGGTAAGAGGTACCAGCTAAAGAAAATTGAAAAGCCAACTTCTCTGCAAGTCGCATATTCAAAGCGCAAAGAGGGGCTTGTGAGAAAAGTTAATGAAATATCTATTTTATGTGACACTGACGCTGGTCTGCTGATGTTCTCTCCTGCTGGTAGACTGACTTGTGTTACTAGCCCTGGAAGGTTGTTAACTAGTTTTACAATCAATAGTAATATAAAGTTCTCTTTCTCTTCATGCATGATATATATATATATATACATATATATGTATATAAATGGTCTTGTTCTTGTGCTCTTTGACTTGTTGATTTCCTTGTGGGGTCCTTTTTTTTAATTTTTAATTTTTTTTGTGTGGATACAGTAAGATTGAGGATATATTTCTCCGTTTTATCAACAAGCCCGATGAATTACAGGGAACAATTGAACATGAGGAGGTAATAGTCCTCTCTCTCTCTCTGTCATACACACACACACACACAACAAAAAATAAACATTCATCGATGTTATGTTCTATGAATGTTGGTCTGATAATCTGTCTTCTAATCAGCATATATACCTCAAGCTCAAGCACTCGAAATATGAAGCAGAAATGCTGGAATTGATAAACACGTTTGTCTCGATCACCCCTCTTTCTCTCCTTCTTCCTGCATACACTCAGTGACTCACCATCTCTTTGTTATCTTTTTTGTCTCTGATGTAATTGGTTCTTTTCTTTTGTCTTTGGATTGAATCATATCTGATGTTGTTGACTGGACATGCATGCTCAGAAAGGAGGTAAAAAAACCTTTGATGACATGAATATAGGATGGATTTCCATATCGTCCATAACATTTTAGATGATTTTTTTAATCACTTTTTGGCTTCCTAGACTCTTCAGAGAAAACTAGATCTGCTTAATCGGCATCTACAGATTGCAGGGGAAAAGATGAGGTCATACTATATTTTCTTCTCTAATTTTCTGTTGTTATCTCTATATCATAATCTTGAACTTTGGGTTGCATATCATGTATGGGGTCCTATTTACTGATTAGGTGTAAATATAGGGATGATTCGGAGGCATTAGATTACAATTTAGGGGCGTATAAAAATCAACGTTTAAAAATTTAAAAATAAAAATAAAAATTGAAAGATTATAGACATCTTTCATGACTATCCAATAATCATAGTAGTTAAATGGATCGTATATGATAAGTTAACAATATTTTTTATTGTTCATACCAAAAAAAAAACAGGTATTATCATCCGGATGTGATGCGAATTACATCAGTTTATGAAGCTGAAGAACATGAAAAATACCTGACAGATGCAATTGAACGTATCGGAAGGATGAAAGTATGTATACTTTTCCCGTGATCACATTTTTATTAGATTGTTGATGATGAAAATTAGTGAAAATTGTCTTCTTTCTTACAGGCAAGGCTGCAACAAAAGGAAAATTTTTTTAGAGTTGCCAGGCCAATTCAGGTAACAAGAGAAGAAAAATAGATGCTTGAATTTGGTTTATTTGTCTGTTTTGTATTATTAATTGAATGCTGTTTTGGGTATGAAGCTGTTAATCCATTACACTTTTTTTTCCTTTTATTATTATTATTATTATTAGTTACAGTCTTATGGTATTCTGGATCGAGATACAAGTGAAGAGTCCGTGAATTCTACAAGGATGAGGTATTTGCTAGATTTTGGTTGCTTGTCAGTTAGTTCAATTATGTTGAAAACCAGGTTGGTATATATTTCTCACAGATAGGCCAATTTATTTGTGTAGGGTCCCATCAATGAATGGAAATCCCCAATATGGAAGTGGAGCAGGCTTACTCACTCGACCACCCCAACTCGGTGCTGGCTACCTGACCAACCAAATTCCCCGGAATTTTCCTAGTGCCAGGTTCGCTTCAAGTTCAAAACCAATGGGGAATTTCAATGGAGGTCAAATTTTTTCAGGGGTTTGCAAGCAACTT
The DNA here is from genome assembly GCA_019925255.1 of Litchi chinensis. Classification (NCBI taxonomy): domain Eukaryota; kingdom Viridiplantae; phylum Streptophyta; class Magnoliopsida; order Sapindales; family Sapindaceae; genus Litchi; species Litchi chinensis. Next base: position 20,699,942 of record CM034472.1, on the reverse strand, counting down.
GTATGGTTGACAACTGCAGCTGCTTCTGTTCAGTTTATTGGGTTTACTAGTAATTTTAGTGGTTGTGTACTGTGTAGAGTCTTACTTTGAACTCTAAAAATGTAGTGTGTTAGAACTTGGAAGTACATAATTAAGTCTATCTATCTATGGTGGGGACTGGGGAGCAGTGTTAAGTATTATTGACAATCATTTTAATAAACTATAGCTGAACTTCAAATGCTGTCATTCAACAAAGTTCTAGCAATCAAATATTTGACGTGGGTTTGGAACTCTTATTGAAAAATCCTGTTTTAAATAAGACTGGCATTTTTTACAAAAGCCTTTAAAATATTTATATTTTTAAATAAGTATTTTATTTACATCGATAAATAATAATAATATTTTTCTATTCTTATAAAATATAAGTTGAATCTTTATTATATATCTTCAAATAATTACGTCATATAATATAGATGACCAATTACATAAAAAAAAATTGTAACATATGATATAATATGAGTGGTTTAAACATATATTATTTTGTCTTACTCTTATATATACGTAAAAGCAAGTGATTTTGACTATTTAAATATTAAATATGGTTAAATTACTTTTAACCACAAATGCTGGTTTTTTGTTCTAGAACTATTGTTGTTCTTCTTCAAAAAATAAACAATAAAAAGTCCAACCTAGTTGAGGTAAGCATCATAAAGAGAGCAGCACAGGTTTAAATTGCAGAAAGTAGGACCATAAGTTTACCCCAATGGTATTGCAATGCCAAAAATAAGACAAACCTTGTCAACATTTCAATGTCTTTAGATTTCCTCTTCCTGTTTCCAGGTGGAACTAAATTAAACCTTATTTTCGGGGGTGCCCAAAGACCAAATACATCATCATAATCTAGTCTTTCTTCTTTCAGTTTCAGACCCAAATTGAATGCATTAATCAGGAATGTAATTTATTTGATTCAAATACGATCAAAGAATATTCTCTTATATGGTGATTAATTATATTTATTCTCTTATATTTATTTTTCACGATCAAAGATTACACTGTTATAGTAAAATTAGTGATTAATTATACTTAGTAATGCTAGTTTGTCCAAATTACTACCCAAATTTGTTGCGGATTATGTAGAAAGTAGGAGAATGAACCAATGAAATTTTGATTCATCAGTTAGGGTAAAGTAATTATTGTCTATCATCATATTGTTAGGAGATTTTAGATTCAAAATTTGCTCCCAAAAAAAATGCGACCCAAATGAGTGTGAGAAGTATATCATTTTATTGAATGTGTATATTATAATCATTTTTCATTTTTTATCTATTAATATATATATGAGTTGAAAACATAGTAACAATCAATGTTTAATCGCTTTTAACAAATTACAAACAACACAAAATGGTTACAAAATCCAATTATTTTAAGCCATTCGCGATAATATCGTTGTCGGCAACATGTTAGCTCTTAAATTTGTCTAATTAATTTAACCAAACGAATTTGAATCTCTAATTCTTTATTAAAATTTTAGTACAACATAAAAAATGATTTTGATGATTGGTTTGGGTTTAAATATAGCATTTCTCTAATTTACTAGCACTCTTTAATCTTTATTCTATATTTTATTATATATGAATGTTTCTAATTTAAAAATAATAGATATATAATAAGAAAAAATATTTATTGAAAAAAAAAAAAAACCCTGGATTGAGAAGGAGATGCTATGTGTGTCCACAATGTTCTCCTCTCATCACTTTACGCTTTATTTCCCTCATATACAATAACATAAGCTTAGTTTTCCCAATATGATTTTTTTTTTTTTTAAATAGTGGGGGAGGAGAGGATTAAATTCATAAAAAACTATCCACACATTCGATAAAGTAAGATTTAAACTCTTGATTTCTTAGGATTAAGGGAGATGTTTAACCATTTCTACTAAAAATTTGTGTGAGCATATATATGATTTCATATTCAATTAATTACATTAATTATTGCAGTCTCTCTTATAAATCATTACTTTTTATTCTATATAATGATTGACTGAAGTTTGAATTAAAAAGTAAAAAATGCCCCTATAACTTTTTTTTTTTTTTTTAAAAAAAAACCTTAAATACTCTTTACTCTTAATAATTGATTTAAAACTAGTTAATTATAATTAAATAAAAATAATTAATAAACTTATTATTAAAAATATAAAACCAATTTTTAATAAAAACTCAAACTTTAACAAAACAGAATGGAAGTAGATAAGCTGAAGAAGAAAGTTGAGGAAACCAATCAAACATACTTTTAATCACAGAGAATTGTACGACTCCACATTTGCCTTAGTAGTTGGATTCAAATCAGTCAAATTTGTTAGATATGGATTACTCCCTAATTCATTGAGTATCAGTTTCAAAAAAATGTTTAGAACTTATTATATTATTACACGTTTGCACATTATAAATTAAATTATTATATTAAATGTTTCTTAAAAATTCTATCATATTTGATGTTATTACAATAAATCTATATTTCATCGTCTAATATTATTTAATGATAAGAAACTTATTCATCCTAATAATGTCATAGATTTGAGTAACTGTGTTAATTTCTAATGAAATAGTTTAATCATTGGGTGTTTTTAAATATCTTAAATGAAATATTTGTCTTTTTGAAATTAATAAAAAAACATATATTTACTTTTTCGAATAAAAATCATATAATTAATTTAAAGTTTTTTCATCATGTGTCTTTAAATATTTTTAAAAATGTACCATTTGTTGTTTTTAAAATTAATAAAGTCAAGTATTTACCTTTCAAATAAAATCCTAAATACATTCTTTTGTTGTTTTTGAAATTAATAATGTCATGTATTTGCCTTTTCAAAAAAGTCATAACTATACTATTTTGTCTTCTTAAATTGGATAAAATCATATGATTGTCTTTTCAAATAAAAATTCTTCTAATCGTAATAACTACGGACACAGTCACACAGGGTGTATTGATCCAAAACGTTTTATCATCATGTGTCCTTGAATATCTTAAATGAATATACCATTTTGTCGTTTTTTAAATTAAGAGTCTTGGATTAATTCACCTTTTCGAATAAAAATTATGAATATACTATTTTGTCATTTTATAAATTAATAAAGACATGCATTTGCCTTTCCAAATTAAAATTACAAATATACTATTTTGTCGTTTTTAAACGAAATAAAATCATACGATTATCTTATCAAATAAGAATTATGGTCTTTTTTAAACTAATAATTAAAACGCTTTTTGCTCACTTTTCACTTTTCCTTCAAAAAAACTTTTCTTTTATTATTATTATTTTTTTAAATAAGTAAATAATCCAAAAGCACATGGAGATGCGGGGTATCAATCCCATACCTCTCGAATGCTAAGCTCGCAGCTCCCGTTTGAGATGCGAGGCTGCCACAGCTGTGAATGCACATGCATCTACAGGGGGCAAACTTATCTTCTCTTGTAGTAAATTGTTCTGAAAAGTCTACAATGCCCCTAGTTTTACTTTCCATTATCCAGCCCTAGCTTGTGAAAAAAAGTTGATTAATATTGTGTTGTTTTCAAGCATTGCTGTCTCTTAGTCTCATACCTGTATAATATTTTATTATGTTTCATGTAATAAAACTATAGTGCCTGGACATAGTCATGTGACAATTAGTCCTATTAGTAGCATACCTATATAATATTTGACTATGTTTCATGTGATACAATTACAATGCCTGAATATTGTCATGTGATGGTCAGCTCTATCTAGTAAATTCTCAATTTCATTTTTTAAATTTCAAAATTGAGAAAATTGAGTTACAGACACTTTTGCTGATAAATTTTCAATATATTTGCCTCATAACTAAGGAACGTCATTTTTTGCATCTTGTAGCAAATATCATGAATCCCAACAATTTTTTATTATTATCATACAAAATAAAAAAAAAAATTGGTACTGCTTTAGTAAAAAGTCAACAACCATGAAATCCTCTCATTTTCAAACTTTCAACAACTGGCCTACTATTGTGAATATAACGCATTCTCATCTTCTTCTTCTGTGAAAATTTACTCCATTTCTCTGCGTACATGCTCTAGACCTCAAATCACCTTAGCTTTCTTCACTTTGTTCTCCAAGTTTCTCTTGATCATCATCATGGCTCGTAACGGGAACCTACAGCTGAAGAAAATTGAAAAGCCAGCTTCTCTCCAAGTCGCATATTCAAAGCGCAAACAGAGGCTTGTGAGAAAAGTTAAGGATATATCTTCGTTATGTGACACTGATACTGGTCTGCTGATATTCTCTCCTTCGGGTAGACTGACTTGTGTTACTAGCCCTCGAAGGTTGGTAATTAGTGCTTTCTCTCTTTCATGCATGATAGATACACGGTCTTGTTCTCTTGTGCTTTTTCATTTGTTGATTTCCATGTGTGTGTGTGTTTTCCTCTTTTTTTTTTTTTTTTTTTAATTTTTATGTGGATTTAGAAGGATTGAGGATATCTTTCTGCGTTTTATAAATGAGCCTGATGAACAACTTGCAGGGTGAGTTTTGATGTTGTCGATAGGTCACTTGCAAGTTTGTTTTGGTCATTTTCTTCTTTTTAATTGACATTTTCTAACTCTTGAAATAATTGTCTACTTGTGCGCATGCAGAACTATTGAACATGAAGAGGTAATAGTCCTCTCTCTCTCTCACACACACTCATCTATGTTATGTCCTTTGAATTGCTGTCTGGTAATCCGTCTTCTAATCAGGATGTATACCGCAAGCTCAAGCACTCGAAATACGAAGTAGAAATGCTGGAATTGATAAACACGTATCACCCTATTTCTCTCTTTCTTCTTGCACACACTCACCATCTCTTTGTTATCTTTTCGTTCTCCGATGAAATTGGTTCTTCTTTTTGTCTTTGGATCGAATCATATCTGATGTTGGCTGGACATGCATGCTCAGCAAGGAGGTAATAAAAAAAAAACCTTTGATGACATGAATATGGGCTGGATTTTCATATCCTCCTTAACATTAGCTGATATATATATATATATATATATATATATATTTTCTTCTCTTTTTGGCTTCCTAGACTCTTCAGAAAAAACTTGATCTGCTTAATCGGCATCTACAGATTTCAAGGGAAAAGATGAGGTCATCATACTGTATTTTCTTCTCTAATGTTTTTGTTGTTATTATAATCTTATGTTCTTGTTGTTGCCTCTATATATATCATAAGCTAACATTATGTTCTATTGTTCTTGCTAAAAAATAAAGATTTCATCAACCGGATGTGATGAGGATTACATCAGAGCATGAAGCTGAAGAACACGAGAAGTACTTGACAAATGCAATTCAACGTATTGGAAGGACGAAAGTATGTTTACTTTTCCTGTGCTTACGTTTTCATTAGATTCTGTTGATGCTGAAAATCAGTGAAAATTATTTTCTTTCTTTCAGGGAAGGTTGCAACAAAAGGACAATTTTTCTACAGTTGCCTGGCCAATTAAGGCAACAGGAGAAGCAAAAATAAGCTTGATTTGGGTTTTCTTCTGGTCTGCCTTGAATTTTTGAATGTTGTTCTGGGTATGAGAATCTAATATATTACATGTTTTTTGTTTTTTTGTTACAGTATGGCCGTATCTTGGATCGAAATATTACAAATGAAGAATATGTGAGTTCTAGCTAAACTTCGGTTGCTTGTCAATTAGTTCAATTATGTTGAAAATCAACTTGGTATATAATATTTGTCACAAATAGGCCAATTTGAGAGTAACTGTTGATTTTTGTTTGTGATTCTGTTTGTGTAGGATCTCATCAATGAATGGAAATTGCCAGGGGGGTATGTACATGCTCACTAGACCAACCCAACTAGGGCCTGGCTACCTGACCAACCAAATTCCCTCGAATTTTCCAAGTGCCGGGTTCGCTTCAAGTTCAACCCCAATGGGGAATTTCAATGGAAGTCAAGCTTTTCAGGGGTTTGCAAGCAACTTATATGGTTAACAACCACAGCTGCTTCTGTTCTGTTTGTTGGGTTTACCAGTAATAGTGGTTTTTGTGTATAGTCTTACCTTGAACTCTATAAATGTAGTGTGTTGGAACTTGGATGTACATGAATAAGTCTATCTATAATGCGGGGCAGTGGCGAGGATTGGCAGTCATTTTGATATACTATAGCTGAATCCAAATGCTGTCATTTAATAAATTTCTATGACAATCTGTATTAAAACTGTGATGTATATATATAAATTAAATTAATGTTGCAAATTCTAGCAGTTAAACATTCCAGGTGCGTTCGGAACTGTTTTGAATAAAATTGTTTTCACAAATGTATTTCCCAAAAAGAAAATAAAAAGCTATAAAGTGTTTTTCAAAAAGTCCTATAAAAATTTACTTTTTTAAGAAAATTCTAGCAATATATTATCTCAACGAGTAACAATTCATTTATTTTAAAAGAATATTATCGATTTTTTAATCTGTATAACTAAATTATTGAAAATCATATCATATGATATAGATAATCAATTTGAAATTGTCATTTATGAACTCATATATCAAATTGAGATAACATTTTTAAATGAAAGACAGTATTAATCATTGAAAATCATTGAAAATGCTATCCAATTGTTTGGACGCATGCACTTAAAAATGATTTTGAGTCAAAAAGTAATATTTTTTACTATTTAAATATCAAATTGGCAGACACTTTTAAATACTCAAAACCACTTTCGATATCTAATTCCGGTTTCTGTTGTAGAACTATTATTGCCGTTCTTCAAAAAACTCCAGCCTGGTTGAGGTAAGCTCCATAGGGAGAGAGCAGCACAGGTGTAAATTGCAGAAAATGGGAGCATCACTTTACCTGTCAAGTGTCATGCAACGCTAAAAATAAGATAAACCTTTGTCAACATTTTAATGTCTTTTAGATTTTCTCTTCCTGTTTCCAGGTGGACCTTATTTTTGCAGGTGCCAGATAACCAAATGCATCATAATAATCTAGTCTTTCTTCTTTCAATTTCAGACCCAAATTGGAATGCGTTAATTCAGGAATGTAATATATTAAATTCAAATGATAATCACAGATTCTCTGACGTATATGTTAGGACTGTTACAGTAAAATTGGTGATAAAATATCTATTATCAATTTATCATATGGTTAAGAGATTTTAGGAATAAAATTTGCTCGCACAAAAATTCAGCCCAAAAAATTTGTGAAATATACAATGCTAGCCAATTTATTAATCATTTGGATTTAACTATCTTATTGATTAGATAATATTATCCAAAAATTACAACCATTAGATTGATATCAATAATCATTCTTACAACTATTTTAATAGATATAATTGATGTGTAAGATTATCGAACCAGTAAATTTATCAAACCCTATAATCATATCATTTTGGATCTACAATATATATATGAGTTGAAAACGTCATAATCATATATAATGACTATCACAAAATAGTGTTCATTCAATGATATATCTCTCACACACACTTCTTTAAGGTTATAAGTTTCGGTTGTGTCCCTTAGTTAAATTCTGAATTATTGTAATGGTTTAAATATAAATATATATATATATATATATAAAAGAACACAAAATGCCGACGAAACTCAATTATTTTAAGCCTTTCATGATGTTAGTCTTGTTGCTGGCAACATGTTAGCTCCTTAATTTGTCTAATTAATTTACATAAAATGACTTTGTATCTCTAGTTCTTTATTAAAATTTTAATACAACTTAAAAAAAAAAAATCCGATTATTGGTGTGGGTCTAAATATAGTATTTCTCTAATTACTAGTACCTTTTTTTTATTTTTTATTTTATTTAAATGTTTCTAATTTAAAAATAGGAGATATATAACCAAAAAAATCTCAATCGAAAAACCTGGGTCGAGAAGGAGACACTACGTGTGTGCCACATTGTTCTCCTCACGTCGCCGTTACGCTTCATTTCTCTTTCCTCTCCCGCAAAACAAGAAGCCTTTGAAACAACAATAACAAAAAATCCCATTCGAAAATATCTTCGACCAACTTAATGATAATTTTTTGACAGCATTCATGTCTCTCTAGTTGCTGTTGTTGTCATCATCTTCTTAAACTTTTGATGTTTTTACGTTGTATGGGTTCGGTCCCTTGTCATTATATTGCATGAACATCGTATAGCAACTTCATTTGAATATATAATTATCATAGTTTTTAGACGTTGGTGATGATTATTGTTGAAGTTGGTTGGATACACGAAAAGGGTTTCTGTGATTTGTTTAAAATCTTGTTTGGGGGAGGTTGACAAGGTGGTGGAGGAGGAGATTTATGTTGGAATATTGTGTTTTGATTGATTGGTTTTGAAGATATATATGTGTTTATTGTGTTGGATGCAAATAGAGAAAATGTATGCCAATTTAGGGGTTATAAAATAAGCAAATGGAAATGCGAAAAGGCAATTATGCTGCAATTTTTGTGATTCTGCTTTGTGCATTAGCCATAGCTAGTATAGAATGCAGGAAACGTGTAGCTCAATCTTTTCTCAATGATGGCGGTGGCAGCCGGAATTTTCATGAGATAGAACAAGAAATGGTATGTCATTCTTGTGTTTCAATGTTTTGACTTCACATGCAATTAATTGCTTTTGATTCTAAGCATGAATTTTAATCAGTTGATGTTTGTTCCTGGTATATGTTATTGGTTGAAATGTATGTAGAAAAATTTTTATGCTGTTTATTGAATAGAAAGTATTGAATTTTGAAGGAATGTTATATTGTGGAAATATGTCGATTACAGGCAGAGCAGTCATGGATGCATTGCAGGAAAGAACTGATGGAAAGGAAAAATGATTTTGAGGGCTTTGAACTGTACATACCACAGGAGGGAGCCGATGACTTGAAATTGACATTGTTGACAAAAAGGAAAATACACAGAGCCATCAAGGTTCTGCCTCCACATGCAAAACAATCACTTATAGATTGCTTGACAAAAGAAAGTTTTGGCCTACATGTTTCTGGGGATGAGACTGGCATCAAGCGTTGGCTTGTCAAGTGTGTTGAGATTTTCTTTGGTTGGCCAAGTTCACCGAGAAGATATTTGGTTAGTATGCATCAGCGAAGAGAACCAAGCCCTGATCAGCCTCAATTTCTAGTTCATGCTCGCGCTTCTCGTGATCTTTTTACAGCTCGAACCCAAGCCCGTAAACCACTCTCAGTTGAAGCTCCAGCCCCTGCTCCAGCATCAGTAAGTGATGGTGAATCACCTGCAAGCTCTCCGTCCCTAAATTCAACGTCTTCACCAACTCCATCGCCTGAAGCTGATGGACCAACTTCACCAAGTCCACAGGCTGGAGCTGATCAACCTTCTTCACCTAGTCCACAGCCTGGAAAACATAACAAACCTTCATTTAGTCCGCTTAGAGCAAAGAAACCTTCTTCACCTAAACCTTCATTTAGTACGCTAACAGCAAGTTCTTCACCTAGTCCACCGATGGACGATGATTATGATTTATTTTCTCCACCAACAACTTTACCAGATGATATTTTTTCACCTATTACACCATCTCCAGCTGAGAAGGCCAAGAAAAAACAAGAAAAGGAGCGTGATGAAATGAGGCAAATTATTATAGCTGTTAGTATAACTGCAGGAATATCATTTCTTCTTGCTGCGTTGCTATTCTTTCTCTTCTGTCTTGCCACCAGGATACGTAAGAACAAAGTTGGCCCTGGAGACTATAAAAGAGATGACAGGCCTCTTCTCAACTTGAGTGATATATCCAACGGTATGCATTCCTAGTTCTGTTTTGCAATTGAGATATGATTATCTGCAATTGTCACAGAATGTCTTATAATCTTTTTAATTGTAATCTTTAGGTTCCTCACCACAGTCTGTGAATGTCATAAACTCTAATAACATAGAAATCGGTACTAGTAGCACAATTAATCCTTCCATGCCTAAAAGTTTCTCCATAAAGGGTAATCATAAGTCATCATCACTGGTTGAAGCTCCATCATTAGCAGCTGCTTCTGCTGCATCAGTACCTTTTGTTAGACCACCGCCAGGGAAACCACCTCCTCCAGCTCCTCCACCTCCTCCACGTCCACCTCCAGGACCACCACCACCTCCTCCTCCTCAACCAGCCTCTCGCCCTCCAGCTGCTCCACCACTAAAACCAATGGCTGTTCCAAAGCCACCTCCGCCTCTCTTACCTCCTCATCATAGGAGAAACAGCAGCTCAAGTGAGAATATTGACGTTGATGGCGATACTGGAAATGCAAAAGCCAAGTTAAAACCATTCTTCTGGGATAAGGTTTCTGCCAACCCCGATCATACAATGGTCTGGCATGAGATCAGTGCTGGTTCGTTCCAGTAAGATAATTTTGTCTACCTTGAACCTTGCTTTGTTTTCTTATAAGAATAATATCCCAAATCTTTTCTTAAAATGATAAAGGATGCTGTGTTCTTTTACAGGTTCAATGAGCAGATGATGGAGTCTCTATTTGGTTATGCCCCTGCAGATAAAAACAAACAAGAGCGCAGCAAAGAGCCAACAATTGTAGATACTTCAGCCCAGTATGTTCATATTATTGACAATAGGAAAGCACAAAATATATCCATTGTTCTTCGAGCATTAAATTTGACACAAGGAGAAATCATTGGTGCCCTACAAGAAGGTCTCCCCCTCTCTCTTTCCTAGAATCAATTTTACAATAATAGAACATACGGCCTTATTAGCATTTACAAGATGCACTTTCTTAGTGACTGCCTAATTTCGATGGTATGCTCCTAGAAAAGAAGTAGTTATATTCGATCATCTATTCGCACCAAGCAAAAATTTTAGTGTTTCATTCTTCTGAATTTTGAAATAAATGTGGCATCAACACAAGATAATTCCCATGCTAACTTACTATTTGCAGCTTTCATTCATACAAATAAATGAAAAGACTCTGCTCTGTAATCAGTGTATAATGCTATGTATTGGCCTACAATACTACAAGGAGCAAAAACTATGTTTATGTCTTGTAGAACCTATTAGAAGCTCAAGAGTGCCTTAGTCCGTTCGTCAAGTGAGCTATATTTATGTGTTTGATTTACTACTATGGTACTTGGTTGAATTTAGCATGATAATTAACCATCCTGGTGCAAAGAAATTCATGGGCATACAACAAATGAATTATTGAGTCTAAACATATTGGTGCTTGGCCTACATATAAACTCCTGAAGTGTAGATATTATATTCTAACTTCAATCTAAGCATGTATGAAGTAGGCATCCATGGTCTCCAAATTCACCATTGACGTGTTTTTTAGCCAAGAGTTGTTGATATTTGCATTCTATTGTGTAATTTGTGTTGACAATTTCAAATGATGCTTAGGTTGTTCATATTAGAGCTACTAGTAGCTTATGCATTGTTTGTTTGAATAGGTAATAAGCTACCACCAGAGCTCCTCCAAACTTTGTTGAAAATGACACCAACGTCAGATGAAGAACTACGGCTTAGATTGTACACAGGAGAAGTTTCTCAACTTGGCCCCGCAGAGCGATTCCTGAAATCCTTGGTCGAGATCCCATTTGTCTATAAGCGAATAGACACAATGAACTTTATGAGTTCTAGTCAGGAGGAAGTCTGTACCACTAAAGAGTCATTTAAAACTCTTGAGGTGAGATCCTAGATTTCAAAATTTAAGGTTGAAGAGACTTTTAGCCTTTTTCTTAATTTGTTATTTATCTTCAATTACAAACTCTAAATACAGAAGAAAAATATCCGAAATTAGTGTTAATCAACTAAGGCTCAATTTTAAATGGCAGGTAGCCTGCAATGAACTGAAAAATAGCAGACTATTCCTGAAACTTCTAGAAGCAGTACTCAAAACGGGTAATCGCATGAATGTTGGTACCTATCGTGGTGGTGCACAGGCGATTAAGCTTGACACACTCCTAAAATTATCTGATGTGAAAGGAACTGATGGCAAGACAACACTCTTGCATTTCGTTGTTCAGGAGATCATACGTTCTGAAGGCATAAGAGCTGCCCGTACAGCCAGACAAAGTCAGAGCGAGTCCAGCGTGAGGTCAGTTGACCTTGCTGATGACTCCAGCCCTGAATCATCAGAGCACTATCGTAGCCTTGGCCTGCAGGTGGTTTCCGGATTGAGCAATGAACTTCAAGGCGTGAAAAAGGCAGCAGTTGTAGACGCTGATGTGCTATCAGCAACAGTGTCAAAACTTAATCAGTCACTGGTCAAAACTAAACAGTTCCTCAACAAAGAGATCAAGAGTATGGACCAAGAGTGCGAATTTGGCCGCACAGTGGCTAGTTTTGTGGAGCAAGCAGAGGCTGATATTGCATTCCTGTTAGAGGAGGAAAAAAGGATAATGGCCCTGGTGAAGAGCACAGCCGATTACTTCCATGGTGAAGCAGGCAAGGACGAAGGCTTACGTTTATTTGTAATTGTACGTGATTTCTTGTTTATGCTAGACAAAGTATGTAAAGAGGTTAAAGAAGAAGCAATGAAGGCAAAGAAGGCAGCAAGGAGAGACACTCCATCTGCATCACCTTCGTTAGAAAGTCGGCAGGCTTCTCCAGATATCCGTCAGAAACTATTTCCAGCAATTGCAGATAAGAGGATGGATTATTCAAGTTCAAGTTCAGATGATGAAAGCTAGAAACCATCTCTTTGTATGTCATTCTAATTAGGTAGGCATATGGTTTGATTTTTCTCTTTTTCTTTTGCTTTTGTTTTGATCTTTAAATGTCTTTGAAGGAAGATGTTTTTCTTTTTTATCATTTGGCAGGCACTTTTTGCGTGTGTACCTTGTTAGAGAAAACTGCAAGGGAAATGGTTTCTATTCTAGTGGCTCATGGATATACTTATGCATATTAAATCAACTTCTTTTTTTTTTTTTTTTCGTTTTTGGCTATATCAACTATGTTCATATGCTATCTATAAAAATTGAACTTCTTTTTTCTGCTTCTGTGTACATAAATAGAAGATCCATCATATATTGATTATTCATTCTATTTCTCATTACACATTTACCCCAAAAACTTTTTTGGTTTTAATAAAATAATGAACTACATAAAATCTTGAATTAATTAATATTAATACGTGTTTTAAAAAATAAAAAAACAACTATTCTCAACAAAATGCTTCCTACAAACAGGCAAAAAAAAAATATATATATATATATATATTTTCTCTTTTCCGCATGAAACAATATTTTATTGGTTACTCATATCAGTATAGCCACATATAATTGGATAGAAATAGTGCATCACACTACATCAAAGACTTTCTCCTATCTGACCGAAGTCTCTTCTTACACAAACATCACAAAACTTTTCAACAAAAAAATAAACACCAGGAGGAAACTACCAGTTTCCAGATATATGTACCACTTTTCCAAAAAATAAGTTTACAGAGATATATGTCGAAATCAAAATCCAATAGTTTATCGCCACATCAGACAGTCTCCGCTCAAACGTCCAATAAACTAATGCCACGTTAAGACAATGTCCAGTCAAAAACCCTACAAAAACGCCTATATATATATATATATATATATATATCTCTCTACAACAATCGCTCTACGCTACAAAGCACCCTCTCTCTCTCTCTCTCTAACAAAACGATGGCTCGAAAACGGTCCACTGAAAACGCACCGTCCGCTTTAACCTCCCAAGACAAAGAAGAACAGAACGACGACGTTGAAGAGGGAGAGTCGGATGTGAAAAGCCCCGTTGTAGTGGACAAACACAACTCGTCGTCCGACTCAGAAAATGATGACGACTCGGACAACACAATCCCATCTCCAAACATCTCCGATTTCACCATCAAACCCGTCATCAACAAACCCGGCTCGAAGCGTCCGCCTCTCCCTCCTGAGAGCGAGTCAATGAAAAGAAGAAGAAGGAGGAGGAGGAAGAGAGGGGTGTTGATGGAGAAGAAGCTCCTATTATAGTTCTGGGTCTGCCTACAAAACAGGCTGCTAGTGGGAAAAAACCGGCTTCGAACCGTAGAGTAAGAAGTGAGGTGACTGTGAAGCGTCGACAGTTGGATAAGGGGAAGGAAATGATTGATGGGAAGTCGAAGAAGTTGATGGAGAAGATGTTGGAGATGTATATAAAGAGGACTGAGTTGGATCTGCAACAGACTAGATTGCTTTTGGAGGAATTGAAATCGGAAAGGACATGAGCTTTTTGGGGTTTGAATAGATAATTGAGAGTTCTGTTAGAGAGAAAAATTTGATGTTTTAGAGAGGTGGGGTAGTTGTTTGGTTTTGGTTGTGTGCGACTGTTATCTAAACATGTATATGATCAGAGACTTGAATGGACATGGTTTTTATGGTTTATGGTGGCAAGATGTTTACTGGTTTCTCTCTGGTTGCTTTTGTAATTGGAAACATGCTTTGTAAATTAGGTCTGTTGATCTATACAAATGTAAAAGAGGTTGTTCAAGATCTTAATTCTCATATTCAAAAATCTGGTAAACAGTAGCTAACTTGGATATTGGAATAGTATGGCTTTTACCTGCCAACAAACTTGTTAGTCGCTATGTCACGGTCTAATTTGAATGCTTGTGTCTTTATTTTAGCCTTTTCTCAGCTTCCATTCCTCTGAATGCTCTCTCCTGTGTTTTGAAAGCAATGTGGATATTGACATAAGTTGATTTCTTCACTTTGGTTGCTCAAGCTTGAATTTTATAATATAGTCTTTGACCGTGCAATCACTTTGGTACCTGCAAAGTGGTCTAAAAGTCTTAACCAGTTTGGAAGGCAACATTAACTCAAAAAGTTGAAAATTCAGTCTAACACAGAACTTCAGGTTCATAAAAATCAGGACTTAAGACGACAAATATATGTTCAGATTTGTACCCTATTGCGTCACTGCAAAAATGGTCTTCCCATTCCACCTACAAAAATGGTGTTCTCACTGCAAAAATGGACTGACTGACTGATTGCTAAAACCTCTTTACATGGGCATCCTAAGAAAGCTCCGGATAATCGTTTCGAATTCCTGGCTCTCAACATCATAGATTTCTCCACTAACAAACTCTTTGATATTACCGTCTACCTCAATTACACTGCTTCCAGTTTCCTTCTTCATCTTTCTGTTTCTAATCAGTTGCCGTAACTGGAGTGCTTTCTTCCACATTCCCACATCTGCATAGGTATTTGACAGAAGCACATATACCCCCGAGTTATCTGCTTTCAACTCTACAAGCCTTTCCACTACAAATTCTGCGAGAGCCACATTTCGATGAGTTCGACATGCCAAGAGAAGAGTTCCCCAGAGAGGTGAGTTAGGTCTCATGGGCATAGACTCTATTACATTTAGGGCCTGCTCCAATTGTCCTGCCCTTGCAAGGAGATCTACTAAACAATTAAAATGTTCAACCTTAGGTTCTACTCTATAGTCTTTCTTCATACGTTCAAAAATGTACAATCCTTCAGTTACAAGACCGGCATGGCTACATGCTGTTAAAACACCAAGGAAGATCAAATCATCCTTTGGAATTCCTTCCCTCTCCATTTGTGCAAAGCATTCCAAAGCTTCCTCTCCAAAACCATTCATACCAAGTCCAACAATCATCACGTTATAAGAAACAACATTCTTTTTTGGCATCCTACTGAATATCCTGCGAGCCTCATCAAGACTCCCACATTTCATATACATGTCCACCAAAGCAGTTTGAACTAGTATGTCCATTGTAATTCTGGTTCTCTTCATGTACATATGTATCCATCTTCCCTGATCAAGAGCACCCAACTGAGCACAAGCTGATATTGTGCCCATGACAGATACCGTGTCAGGTCTCACACCTTGGCAAAGCATCTGCCTGAACAAGTTCAAGGCCTCCTTAGGCTTCCCATGTTGAGCATACCCATCTATCATGATGCTCCATGAAATCACATTTTTCTCCAGCATCTCATCAAATAACTGATGAGCAGCCACCAGGTCACCGATCTTTGCATAGGCATCAATCATAGAGTTCCAAGCAATCGTATCTTTAACGGGCATGCAGTCAAAAAGAACTCGAGCATTCACAACATCACCAACTTTCTGAAAACAAAACGCCAAAGTAAAGCCCTGTCAAAATTCAATAAACAGCAACCACAACAAAAATTAAACATAAAAAATAAAGTTAAAGACAGGATTTTGTTAGCGTTCATGTGAAGATAATCAAAGTAGCAGGTTCTGCTAACTATCTTCCCTGGCCACACCTCATATTCTGTTCCCATAACATGAATTTCTCAGGGCAGACACTTAACACTTTACTTTATATAGAAATCATTTCAACTGAATTATACATGTTTGAGGTTCTAACACTTCAACAACATGAATAAGTTTGCTGAAAATATAACTTCATCCTGAAAACCTACATTCTTCATTTTCTATGCAAACCAAATGCAACTTAAACAACAAAAAAGCAAAATATTTGACTAAACATCAAAATACCACCAGACCTTTCCATACCCATCAATCATAACGGACCAAGAAATCACATTCTTCTCAGGCATTTCATCGAACACCTTCTGCGCTGCCCTCAAATTCCCACTCTGCACATGCACACCCAACATCAAATTCCAAGACACCAAGTCTCTGACCTCAGACCCATCAAACACCAAACCAGCAGAAGCCATATCACCGCATTTACTATACATTCCAATCAAACCATTCACAACAAACACATCACTCCAAAAGCCTCTCTTCACCACCTCCCCATGCACCTCCCTCCCCTCCACCAACCCCATCAACACCCCACAAGCCTTCAACACCAAAGGGTACGTATGGTTATCAAGCAAGTCACTTTTTCTTCTCATGTTGACGTAAAAGCTCAATGCTTTTCGTGGGTTTGAGCTGTGAGTGTAGCCTTTGATCATGGTGTTGTGCATGAAAGAGTTGGCGTGGTGGATGCTGTTGAAGAAGAGCTCTGCACGGCCCATGTTAACGAGTGGGTTTGGTGATGTTAGAGAGAGGAGTATCTGGCCGGAGTTAAAGGGGTTGGTGATGAGGTTGTTGGTTATGAGTTGGGCGTGGATTTGGAGGATTTGGTGTGTCGTTTTGGATGATTTAAGCAATGAGAGAAGTGGATTCTTCAGGTTGAGGTTGGAGGACATTGAGAGAGTTGCCATGTTGTGGACTGTGGTAGAAAAGCAGGTGCAAGGAGGGGGTTTGCAATTTTGCATGAGATGAGAAACGCACCTCACCTGTTCAACTATAAATTTCGAAGGCAATCAAGGGAGGTTTTGTTTTACCCTTTAATAAATGATACAATCAGAGGTTTTTCTTTTCTGTTTTTCCTTTTTTAGTACTAGTACATGCTCTGAGTTGAGCCGCACCAGCTGACTCTGTAATGCATCCGGGGATCATCTCCCAGAGAGAGAGCAGCCGACGTGAGTGGGAAAAATGCCCGTAACTTGTGCGACTCGGTGTTGGGTGAGATAGACAGAAAAAAAAAATTCATGTTTTTAAATTTTTGGTATATTGCATTGATTAACCTTAAATTTTTACTTTATAATATAATATTCTACAAATGACATTAATTTCATGAAAGTTTTTCTTATTAATTGATGATTGGATTAGACTTTAGAACTCATACTGTGAATGGAGAGTAAATCGTTATTTTACCTGTAATGTAAAATTATAAATTCTAAATAACTTCAGAATTTTCGTAATTACGTATTTACCCAAACAAATTTTAAAGTATGTGCTAACGTTTGTTGTTTCAATATTAGATCCACTCTAAATGTAAAAGAATATATATAGTATATAATAAAAATTAATCTAACAACAATGGAGTCAATCGTTAGATTGGAGCTCCTCATATGGTAGATAAGACTCATTGAATTGGAGGAGACTAGGAAGATTGAGACCAATCTCCTTCTAATGGAAAATTTGTTGTCTCCATTGTTGGTGAAGCTTCCGAAAAAGAATTCTGATAGGGGCAATTTTAATTTTTTTAAGATTACTGTTAAATTTATCGGTAGTCAACTGAATACGAAAAATATCAAATCCGTGTAATGAAAATATAAAAATTTATTTCAAAATGTAAAAATTCATAATATGATACTGCAATATGTCCAGATATTTGAAAAAAAAAAAATAGCTATGTTTGTTCTCGTTTTTTATTTAAAATCAAACCTTTTTATTATATTTGCCTAAATACTGTTGAGACATACTTAATGATTGTATCCTCACAATATTGTGAACTGTCGACTATGGGCTTGTTTGACATGGTTTTTGAGAGGCTTAAAAGCTCTTTTGTAGCCCAAAAGCCATTAATGTTCACACAAAGGCAAGAATTACAAACAAGCTAAGAAGATCGAAAGATGTTCACAAGTCAGTCACAACAAAAGCCTTTACATATTCTTTATGAAAAATTTACTTCATATGAGTTAATATAACATTTTTCTATTATATTTCCTCTAAAAAGTGTAAATTAAGTAGCCAGGTAAGTGGTGTTGTTGGTATTCATGTTGCTCCTTGTGCTTCTTTGCGTAGGTTCTCCACCCCACAATGTATTTCCCACCAATAATTATGTAAGTTGTCCCTCCATCTTGTATGGGTCCATCTCCATAATTGTGTGAATTATTTCTCTCGTATGAGAGCTTCTTCCTGCACAACGTTCTAAAGTCTAAATCCAATCTGATCTTGATAGATATCTAAGCTTGTACCAATCATTAAAAAAAATATAAATTAATAATAAAAAAAATTTCAAATTACAAATACATTCATATATAATAGTTTACTACAAATTATAAATCTTCTTAGATAACATCTTATGATAAAGGTGAAAAGAAAATTATAAAAGGTAAAAATATAATTATTGATCCAAATACTCCTGTGAAAATGGTAGAAAGGTCACATCATAGTTAGAATAGGTTTTAAAAAGTTCCAATCAAATAATAAAAACTCTTTTAGAAGTAATAGCCCTTTCTGAAATATCCAAACCCAAACCGCAATTCAAATTCTTAAGATGTAATTGTTAGTCTTTTCAATTTATTGTTTTTTTTTAAAAAAAAAAATGTAAGGAAGAAATGCATTTTTTATTTTATTATAAACGTGTTTGGCCGGTTATGCTACAAATAATGTTTAGAAAATGAAAAGGATACAACACATCAGATAGTCCAAAAGCTAATTGGCTGCGCCAGTAATTCTACTCTTTCATATTAGCTAATATGAACATAATAACTAGTAAAATAAAGATAATATAAATTTACAAAATTTTCATAAATAGTTCTAATTTTTATAATGATTTCTGTTTGAAAAGCTGCGACTGAGTGACTCCAAAAACAAACAAAACAAAAAAAAGCGAACAAAACAATACAAAACTGGTGGCTCCCCCCATGATTACAGTGTTCATACTTATGTCGATTGAAAAACCAACAAGAATTATATTAAAATATAATAGTGTTTCTCCGCTTTGCATGTTTGAAATTACTATATGCCGACATCATGTACCACTGTTTAACCGGTTGACAGCTTTTTGAAGCATGTGATTCATAAGTGAAAAACTAAATGTTAAAAACAATAATATTTCATCCATCTATTATCATAATCACTTCTCATTTATTTATTGTCATAGCTAGGTATCATGTGATTAAATTAAGTCAACAAAACAAAATTGTACTTGAGGATCCAAATTCCTAATGTATATTGATGCACATAAGTGCCTTTAAATATCTTGATTACATAGTGTTTTTTCCATGAGTGTTATGTGATCTCTTCCCACTAGAATCTCTCTCTAATAATAGGACTATCGTTTCTGCTAATTTTGATCTAGTTTATTTTATCTAAATCGCCCATGGAGCTTGTTACATCTTCCTATCTCGGATCTTCAACTTTTGTTAAACTAAATAAAACCAAAATCCTATTTTCAACTTATAATCGGCTCGAAGCAAGAAGCATTTGCAAGAATGGCCGCCAATCAAGATTATCCTCTTCAACAACTTTTGCTAAGAGCAACTTGACGCAGCGGCGATCGGCTAATTACCATCCTACCATTTGGAGCCATGAACTCATAGAGTCGATCGACACTTCTTATAAAGTAAGCAAATAGAGAGTTTTATGTAATATTGTCGAATCCTTTCCTATAATTAGTTTAAACGTTTGTGTCTGTTGATTACTGATATAACTAGTGTTTACTTATCTTGCAAATTGAATTTAAGCTTATATTAATATGTATATATATATTGCGTGTAGTACGAGTTGTATGGCAACAGTTCAGAAGAGCTGAAGCAAGAAGCCAGAAAGTTGCTGGCATCGACTGATGATGATCAAAGTTGTGAAAGGTTAAAGCTGATTGACTCGATGCAGCGATTGGGAGTGGCTTACCATTTTGAAGAAGAAATAAATGAGGCACTAAGTCTTGACAAAAATGATGTTATCGGTTGGGATCTCCATGCAACCGCATTGAAGTTTCGGCTTCGACGAGAACATGGTCATTCAATTAGTTCTGGTACGGTATACTTCGAAGTTCATAAGTGAGTTCATCAGTTTTTGATATTTGTATCTTACTTTTGGATGAATATGATATGAAACAGATGTGTTTGACACATTCAGAGACAAGGATGGGAGGTTCGCTGACAACATAAAAGGGGACATAGGAGGGGTTTTGAGTTTATATGAAGCTTCATTTCTTGGAATTCAAGGAGAAGATGTTTTAGAAGAAGCCAGAAGATTTTGTACAAAATATCTTAAGAGATTATCATGCCAGTGTGAAATTGTATCAGAGCAAGTTCAACAATCACTAGAAGTTCCTTTGCACTGGAGGACGCCAAGAGTTGAGGCTCGAAACTTCATTGATTTATACAAGACATATGATCACAATAGTTTGGTTTTCTTGGAGCTAGCCAAGCTGGATTACAATTTGGTACAATCTATACATCAGCAAGAACTAAAGGAATTGTCAAGGTCAGCGTGTTTTTTCTTATATAAAAATATATATATAATAAAAATAAATAATAATAAAAAAAAAACTCTCAAGTGCTTTTCAGGAAGAATTATAGTACTTAGAATTGCTTGTAATATAATGTTTCTTGATTTATCAGGTGGTGGAGAAAATTGGGGTTCAAAGAGAATCTAAGATTTTCCAGGGACAGATTGGTGGAGAATTATTTATGGGCAATGGGCATCAATTTTGAGCCGAAGTTTTCAAAATGCAGGATAGGCCTTACCAAATTTGTATGCATTTTAACAGCGATTGATGACATGTATGATGTATATGGATCGCTAGATGAGCTTGAACTGTTTACAGATGCAGTCGAAAGGTAATATATATATATATATATATATATATATATATATATCGACCATGCTATGGGTGTAGTACTTTTGTTATATGATCATTGACCTAACCTGCCCACATATAGTTCTTCTTGTTTTGTGATGGAGAATTGATTAGGGTCTTTAATTTAATGTAATGTTGTAAGATCTTTAATTTTGAAATTGATTGATTAACATAGTTCTTCTTGTTTTGTGATGGAGAATTGATTAGGGTCTTTAATTTAATGTAATGTTGTAAGATCTTTAATTTTGAAATTGATTGATTAATATAATTTGATGTTAATTGATTGATTTAACATTTTTTATTATTTATATTTAAAGGTTGACTATTATCTTTTTGGTTGCTTTTGGCTACCGTAAATAGTTGTCTAATTTATTATTATTTTTCCGGCGATGATTATAAAACAAAATGATATTCAAATCTCCTCCTAAACTTCTCCCATCTGTTTGCATCACCCTATTGGCAATCCAAAATCACATTCTGTATATATCACAACAAAATTTTCAAACCACCCAAAACACATTTACTCATTTTGCTAAAAATAAAACCTAAATCGGCCTCATTGTAACTTCATACGTTACGTCCAAGCATTCCCTTCAACAACCACGAGTTATCACCGTTGATCACTCCACCAAAACCCAAAAAAAAATAAAATAAAATATAAAATAAAATTATGGCTAATAACTTTTTCTTTAATCAAGAACTGACCTAGTGTGACTTTCACTATAACGTGGGATCGAGGATTCTCTTTCCTAAATTTGAACTCATCAGAGTCGGATTTATTTGATAGAGGAGAATGATGGAGTGTTGATTAGGACCTTTAATTTGATATAATTTCGTAAGACCTTTAATTTGATGCAATTTTGTACAAAATCTTTAAATTTTGTTGATTGATTGATTGACATGATTTGATGCGAATTGATTAATTGTCATATATGTTCATTGATTGATTAACATTTTTTTTTTCATTAGAATATTTATATTTGAAGGTTAATTAGTGTATTTTTTCTTGCTTATGGTCACTATAAATAGTGGCCTAGTTTCTATTTGTTTTCCATACTATGATTATGAAATAAAATGATTTTTGATTCTCTTCCTAAATTTATTCCCTTGGTTATTCCTCTTGTTTTCTTCCCTTTCCTCTGGTTCTTATCTTCTCCGCTCCTTAATCATCTAATCTATATCATTTCGGTTTTTAATTTTAATGGATTTGTGTCAAAACTAGGTGGGACATCAGGGCCATGGAGGACCTTCCAGATTATATGAAGATTTGCTATTTTGCCATGTTTAATTTTGCAAATGACTTGGCATATGATGTTCTCAAACAGAATGGCCTTAACGTTATATCCAACATTAGGACACAGGTAAGCTTGCGCCATGAATCACATGATGCACTGGAATATCATTTCATTTTTTTTTCCTACAATCATACAAGAAAATGAGGTTTATTCACCAGTAAAAAAGAGTAAGGTTTATTCAAAGTTACCCCACTTTTATTTTTTATATATTACACCTCCTAACTAGGTCGAATATTTATGGAGACTATTAATAAAGTCTATTAGTGAACGGTCTAAAAATTTATTTTTAAAAATGGAATTATTGATAGAATTTGTCTAATAAACATCCGAAAATCTATTCTAAAACTTTATTCCTAAAAATAAGGAGAACTATTTATAAATAAATGAAAAAATTATCGTACGTTATAATCATTGAGGACAGAACCCTCCATTAAAAACAGACAGGGTAAGCCTTGTCCAGGAGACCACCTACTCTACCCCTTCCCCACCTCTACTGTTTAATTTCGACATTTGCAGTCTATTTCAATCATACCTTGAATGGCCACGTGTCAATTTGATTTGAAGCTCTCGCATTAGAAAATTGAAGCATTTTAGTTTTCCACGTGAATAATTGATTTGGGCCTTTGGGATTATTACCCAAAAAAAAAAAAAAAAAAGAAGTGTTTTGTAACCTATTTCAACTTTTGAAAAATGTGCAAATTAATAACAATCTATCAAAATTATAAAACCAAAAAAAAAAAAAAATCAACCTCAAGACAGTCAATTGTAGAAAAACCATTAAGAGAGAATAAATTAATTTACATGATTAATAACAAGACTATTTAGAGCATATTAAATGATTAAATGATACATAATTTTTATTTTTATCGTAGTGGACAAATCTTTGCTCGTCATATATGGTTGAGGCACTGTGGTTTAGCGAAGGATACATACCGACAGTTGAAGAGTACTTAGAGAACGCGTGGATTTCAGTGGGAGGTCCCGCAGCAATTACTCATGCTTATCTGCTGCAACTGGAAGGGAGCAACTTGACCGATAACTGTCTCGACTGCCTCAAAAATGGCTCTGACCTTGTCTATTGGTCTTCTCTTATTACTAGACTAAGCGATGATTTGGGCACATCCTCGGTGACTAGCTAGTCTTATATACTCTCTTTCCTCTCTAAAGAATATAAATCATGTTTACTATTTTGATGTATATTGATTTAATTATTTGCGTTACTTTTTATACAGGCTGAGATAAAAAGAGGTGATGTAGCGAAATCTATTCAATGCTACATGAAGGAAGAGGGCATATCAGAAGAAGAAGCAAGAGATCGCATAAAAGGTTTAATTAGTAATTCATGGAAGAAAATAAACAAGATCAAAATCGAGAAGAATTATCTCCCAAAGTCGATGGTGAAAATGTGCTTAAACATGGCTAGAACTGCTCAATGCATCTTCCAACATGGAGATGGCATAGGAACATCCATTGGTGTCACTCAGGATCGCTTAACTTCACTGATTATCGAGCCTATCCCAATATAAGCAACAGCAATCTTCTTGTAGGGTTTCAGTAAATTTATATTAAAAAAAAAATCAAATCAAATCAAATCCTTCTTATGTTTATTAATCAGTTGAATGCTTTTTTATTAGCTAAATGATCATTTATATAACAAGACCGATGTGGATTTTCCACTGATTTGATTTTGTTGAGATTTATGCGATCTAATATCTTATGTGCTCACTTTGTAATTAATATCGGTCATTTAACATTCAATTAATTACCAATAATACTAAGATACTGATGAAAATATTTGTTATGCAAGTGATCTAACTAATTGAAACGCATAAGTCATATATAACTAAAAGTAAAGGGGATGTAATCATGTAAGTAAAAAAATTTAAAAGGTGATTATTAATGGAAATGAGTGCATGATGACACCAATATATCGTTAAAGAAAATCGTATGATTTTTTTTTTTTTTTTTTATTTATAACAAAATCATATGATTGTTGGTAATTGATTAATAATGGATTTTCTTTATCAATCATGCAGTGCTAATACTGTCACTAATCACAATTGCTTGATATCATTATTTAATTCATCCACACATCACATATACGCTACTTGGTTTAATAACCATACACTCATTATAGATGGATATATCTATTTATTAAATAATCAATGAATCATGATGTCGTGAAGTTTTATAACCAGCCAGTTTTTCTTGAAAGTAAATTATAATTATAATTATAATTTGTTATACACGATGCATACCCTACTATATATATGAGTTGAATATATCATATATAGCATAAGGTGATATTAGGAAAAATAATGTTAGATATATTAGAAATAAAAAGAATAACGCAAAGCACACATAAAGAGAAAAACAAAAGTGATATAAAATTTTAATGTGATTCAGAAAATACCTAAGTCCACGAAGTGCCATCAACCTTTTTCTTCACTATAAAATAATATTTATAAGCGAAAACTCTCTCGTAAGAGTCGTAATATATTACTCTCTCTCTCTCTGTTACATTCACAACACACACAACCTTAACATGTAAAAGAGTATTTATTCTTAATTCACAAGTATTATTAATGCTCTTAATTAATTATCACTAAAACAGCGTTGGTGGATTACAATTTAGTACAATCCGACATCAGCAAGAACTTGAAGATCAGTTTTCGGTCTCCTAATTGCTTTTCGGCTTAAAAGTGCTTTTGAGGAAGCGTTTTTCTTTCTTGTTTTAGTAGGAGGTGGAGCGAGTTAAGGGGGTTAAAGGGGTTGGTGATGAGGTTGGTGGTTATGAGTTGGGCGTGGATTTGGAGGATTTGGTGTGTCGTTTTGGATGATTTAAGCAAGGAGAGAAGTGGTTTCTTTAGGTTGAGGTTGGAGGACATTGAGAGAGTTGCCATCTTGTGGATTGTGGTAGAAAAGCAGGTGCAAGGAGGGGGTTTGCATGAGATGAGAAACACACCTCACCTGTTCAACTATAAATTTCGAAGGCAATCAAGGGAGGTTTTGTTTTACCCTTTAATAAATGATACAATCAAAGGTTTTTCTTTTTCTTTTTATTTGTTTTTTTAGTACTGGTACATGCTCTGAGTTGACTGGCACCCAGCTGACTCTGTAATGCATCCGGGGATCATCTCCCAGAGAGAGAGCAGCCGACGTGAGTGGGGAAAATGCCCGTGATTTGTGCGACTTGGTGTTGGGTGAGATAGACAAAAAAAAAATCATGTTTTTTAAATTTTTGGTATACTGCATTAATTAACCTTCCCTCTCCATTTGTGCAAAGCATTCCAAAGCTTCCTCTCCAAAACCATTCATACCAAGTCCAACAATCATCACGTTATAAGAAACAACATTCTTTTTTGGCATCCTACTGAATATCCTGCGAGCCTCATCAAGACTCCCACATTTCATATACATGTCCACCAAAGCAGTTTGAACTAGTATGTCCATTGTAATTCTGGTTCTCTTCATGTACATATGTATCCATCTTCCCTGATCAAGAGCACCCAACTGAGCACAAGCTGATATTGTGCCCATGACAGATACCGTGTCAGGTCTCACACCTTGGCAAAGCATCTGCCTGAACAAGTTCAAGGCCTCCTTAGGCTTCCCATGTTGAGCATAGCCATCTATCATGATGCTCCATGAAATCACATTTTTCTCCAGCATCTCATCAAATAACTGATCAGCAGCCACCAGGTCACCGATCTTTGCATAGGCATCAATCATAGAGTTCCAAGCAATCGTATCTTTAACGGGCATGCAGTCAAAAAGAACTCGAGCATTCACAACATCACCAACTTTCTGAAAACAAAATGCCAAAGTAAAGCCCTGTCAAAATTCAATAAACAGCAACCACAACAAAAAATAAACATAAAAAATAAAGTTAAAGACAGGATTTTGTTAGCGTTCATGTGAAGATAATCAAAGTAGCAGGTTCTGCTAACTATCTTCCCTGGCCACACCTCATATTCTGTTCCCATAACATGAATTTCTCAGGGTAGACACTTAACACTTTACTTTATATAGAAATCATTTCAACTGAATTATACATGTTTGAGGTTCTAACACTTCAACAACATGAATAAGTTTGCTGAAAATATAACTTCATCCTGAAAACCTACATTCTTCATTTTCTATGCAAACCAAATGCAACTTAAACAACAAAAAAGCAAAATATTTGACTAAACATCAAAATACCACCAGACCTTTCCATACCCATCAATCATAACGGACCAAGAAATCACATTCTTCTCAGGCATTTCATCGAACACCTTCTGCGCTGCCCTCAAATTCCCACTCTGCACATGCACACCCAACATCAAATTCCAAGACACCAAGTCTCTGACCTCAGACCCATCAAACACCAAACCAGCAGAAGCCATATCACCGCATTTACTATACATTCCAATCAAACCATTCACAACAAACACATCACTCCAAAAGCCTCTCTTCACCACCTCCCCATGCACCTCCCTCCCCTCCACCAACCCCATCAACACCCCACAAGCCTTCAACACCAAAGGGTACGTATGGTTATCAAGCAAGTCACTTTTTCTTCTCATGTTGACGTAAAAGCTCAATGCTTTTCGTGGGTTTGAGCTGTGAGTGTAGCCTTTGATCATGGTGTTGTGCATGAAAGAGTTGGCGTGGTGGATGCTGTTGAAGAAGAGCTCTGCACGGCCCATGTTAACGAGTGGGTTTGGTGATGTTAGAGAGAGGAGTATCTGGCCGGAGTTAAAGGGGTTGGTGATGAGGTTGGTGGTTATGAGTTGGGCGTGGATTTGGAGGATTTGGTGTGTCGTTTTGGATGATTTAAGCAAGGAGAGAAGTGGATTCTTCAGGTTGAGGTTGGAGGACATTGAGAGAGTTGCCATCTTGTGGATTGTGGTAGAAAAGCAGGTGCAAGGAGGGGGTTTGCATGAGATGAGAAACACACCTCACCTGCTCAACTATAAATTTCGAAGGCAATCAAGGGAGGTTTTGTTTTACCCTTTAATAAATGATACAATCAGAGGTTTTTCTTTTCTGTTTTTCCTTTTTTAGTACTAGTACATGCTCTGAGTTGACCGCACCAGCTGACTCTGTAATGCATCCGGGGATCATCTCCCAGAGAGAGAGCAGCCGACGTGAGTGGGAAAAATGCCCGTAACTTGTGCGACTCGGTGTTGGGTGAGATAGACAGAAAAAATATATATATATATATATAATATATTCATGTTTTTATTATTATTATTTTTTTAATACAACAACTGTATCTAGGATAAACTCATGGAATATCCGGACCTTTAACCGAAATATAACATTGGTAGCATGGTCCAGGGGACTACTCCCATTGGAGAGGAAACCACCCACAAGGAGGTGAGAAAGAGATCCACACAATTAACGGGAAACTAATTATCAATAATATTATTGTTATTATTATTATTATTACATTATATTATTATTATAATATTATATTAATATTATATAATATATAGGTATTATTGGACGCGGGTGTCGAACCCGTGCCTCTTGCAAAGGGGCATAGGCTGGTTGCTGGCGCCACCAACTGCACCAGCAGCAACCAGAAGACTGTTTTTTTTTTTGGTATATTGCATTGATTAACCTTAAATTTTTACTTTATAATATAATATTCTACAAATGACATTAATTTCATGAAAGTTTTTCTTATTAATTGATGATTGGATTAGACTTTAGAACTCATACTGTGAATGGAGAGTAAATCGTTATTTTACCTGTAATGTAAAATTATAAATTCTAAATAACTTCAGAATTTTCGTAATTACATATTTACCCAAACAAATTTTAAAGTATGTGCTAACGTTTGTTGTTTCAATATTAGATCCACTCTAAATGTAAAAGAATATATATATTATATAATAAAAATTAATCTAACAACAATGGAGTCAATCGTTAGATTGGAGCTCCTCATATGGTAGATAAGACTGATTGAATTGGAGGAGACTGCGAAGATTGAGACCAATCTCCTTCTAATGGAAAATTTGTTGTCTCCATTGTTGGTGAAGCTTCCGAAAAAGAGTTCAGATAAGGGCAATTTTAATTTTTTAAAGTTTACTGCTAAATTTATCGACAGTCAACTGAATACAAAAAATATCAAATTCATGTAATGAAAATATGAAAATTTATTTCAAAATGTAAAAAATCATAATATGATACTGCAATATGTCCAAATATTTTTTTAAAAAAATAGCTATGTTTGTTCTCGTTTTTTATTTAAAATCAAACCTTTTTATTATATTTGCCTAAATAGTGTTGAGACATACTTAATGATTATATCCTCACAATATTGTGAACTGTCGACTATGGGCCTGTTTGACATGGTTTTTGAGAGGCTTAAAAGCTCTTTTGTAGCCCAAAAGCCATTAATGTTCACACAAAGGCAAGAATTACAAACAAGCTAAGAAGATCGAAAGTTGTTCACAAGTCAGTCACAACAAAAGCCTTTACATATTCTTTATGAAAAATTTACTTCATATGAGTTAATATAACATTTTTCTATTATATTTCCTTTAAAAAGAGTAAATTAAGTAGCCAGGTAAGTGGTGTTGTTGGTATTCATGCTGCTCCTTGTGCTTCTTTGCGCAAGTTCTCCACCCCACAATGTATTTCCCACCAATAATTATGTAGGTTATTCCTCCATCTTGTATGAGCTCATTTCCATAAATGTGTGAATTACTTTCTCTTGTATGAGAGTTTCTTCCCACAGCATCCTAAAGTTTAAATTTAGTCTGATCTTAATAGATACCTGAACTTGTACCAATCATTAAAAAAAAATGTAAATTAATAATAAAAATTTATTTCAAATTACAAAGACATTCATATATAATAGTTTACTACAAATTATAAATCTTTTTAGATAACATCTTATGATAAAGGTGAAAAGAAAATTATAAAAGATAAAAATATAATTATTGATCCAAATACTCCTGTGAAAATGGTAGAAAGGTCACATCATAGTTAGATTAGGTTTTAAAAAGTTCCAATCAAATAATAAAAACTCTTTTAGAAGTAATAGCGCTTTCTGAAATATCCAAACCCAAACCGCAATTCAAATTCTTAAGATGTAATTGTTAGTCTTTTCAATTTATTGTTTTTTTTTTTTTTTTTTAAATGTAAGGAAGAAATGCATTTTTTATTTTATTATAAACGTGTTTGGCGGCTTATGCTACAAATAATGTTTAGAAAATGAAAGGGATACAACACATCAGATAGTCCAAAAGCTAATTGGCTGCACCAGTAATTCTAATGTTTCATATTAGCTAATATAAACATAATAACTAGTAAAATAAAGATAATATAAATTTACAAAATTTTCATAAATAGTTCTAATTTTTATAATGATTTCTGTTTGAAAAGCTAGTGACTGAGTGACTCCAAAAACAAACAAACAAAAAAAAAAAAACCAAACAAAACAATACAAAACTGGTGGCTCCCCCAACGATTAGAATGTTCATACTACACATGGTTCTTACTACATATAAATATAATAACCTTCTTAACATTGCAAAACGTTTAACTTATGTCGATTGAAAAACCAACAAGAATTATATTAAAATATAAAGTGTTTCTCCGCTTTGCATGTTTAAATATACCAACATCATGTGCCACTTTTCAACCGGTTGACATTTTCTATATTAAAATATAAATTCCTAAGCTTTTTGAAGCATGTGATTCATAAGTGAAAAACTAAATGTTAAAAGCAGTAATATTTCATCCATCTATTATCATAATCACCTCTCATTTATTTACTGTCATAGCTAGGTATCATGTGATTAAATTAAGTCAACAAAAAAAAAAAAAATTGTACATGAGGATCCGAATTCCTAATGTATATTCATACACCTAAGTGCCTTTAAATATCTTGATTACATAGTGTTTTTTCCATGAGTGTTATGTGATCTCTTCCCACTAGAATCTCTCTCTAATAATAGGACTATCGTTTCTGCTAATTTTGATCTAGTTTATTTTATCTAAATCGCCCATGGAGCTTGTTACATCTTCCTATCTCGGATCTTCAACTTTTGTTAAACTAAATAAAACCAGAATCCTATTTTCAACTTATAATCGGCTCGAAGCAAGAAGCATTTGCAAGAATGGCCGCCAATCAAGATTATCCTCTTCAACAACTTTTGCTAAGAGCAACTTGACGCAGCGGCGATCGGCTAATTACCATCCTACCATTTGGAGCCATGAACTCATAGAGTCGATCGACACTCCTTATAAAGTAAGCAAATAGAGAGTTTATGTAATATTGTCGAATCCTTTCCTATAATTAGTTTAAACGTTTGTGTCTGTTGATTACTGATATAACTAGTGTTTACTTATCTTGCAAATTGAATTTAAGCTTATATTGATATGTGTATATATATATATATATATATATATATATATTGCATGTAGTACGAGTTGTATGGCAACAGATCAGAAGAGCTGAAGCAAGAAGCCAGAAAGTTGCTGGCATCGACTGATGATGATCAAAGTTGTGAAAGGTTAAAGCTGATTGACTCGATGCAGCGATTGGGAGTGGCTTACCATTTTGAAGAAGAAATAAATGAGGCACTAAGTCTTGACAAAAATGATGTTATCAGTTGGGATCTCCATGCAACCGCATTGAAGTTTCGGCTTCGACGAGAACATGGTCATTCAATCAGTTCTGGTACAGTATACTTCGAAGTTCATAAGTGAGTTCATCAGTTTTTGATATTTGTATCTTACTTTTGGATGAATATGATATGAAACAGATGTGTTTGACACATTCAGAGACAAGGATGGGAGGTTCGCTGACAACATAAAAGGGGACATAGAAGGGGTTTTGAGTTTATATGAAGCTTCATTTCTTGGAATTCAAGGAGAAGATATTTTAGAAGAAGCCAGAAGATTTTGTACAAAACATCTTAAGAGATTATCATGCAAGTGTGAAATTGTATCAGAGCAAGTTCAACAATCACTAGAAGTTCCTTTGCACTGGAGGACGCCAAGAGTTGAGGCTCGAAACTTCATTGATTTATACAAGACATATGATCACAATAGTTTGGTTTTCTTGGAGCTAGCCAAGCTGGATTACAATTTGGTACAATCTATACATCAGCAAGAACTAAAGGAATTGTCAAGGTCAGTGTGCTTTTTTTTTTTTTTAACTCTCAAGTGCTTTTCAGGAAGAATTATAATACTTAGAATTGCTTGTAATATAATGTTTCTTGATTTATCAGGTGGTGGAGAAAATTGGGGTTCAAAGAGAATCTAAGGTTTTCCAGGGACAGATTGGTAGAGAATTATTTATGGGCAATGGGCATCAATTTTGAGCCGAAGTTTTCAAAATGCAGGATAGGCCTTACCAAATTTGTATGCATTTTAACAGCGATTGATGACATGTATGATGTATATGGATCGCTAGATGAGCTTGAACTGTTTACAGATGCAGTCGAAAGGTAACGTATATATATATATATATATGTGTGTGTATATCTCGATCATGCTATATATGTGATATTTTTGTTATATGATCATTGACCTAACCTGACCACATATAGTTCTTCTTGTTTTGTGGTGGAGAATTGATAGGGTCTTTAATTTAATGTACCGTTATAAGATTTTTAATTTTGAAATTGATTGATTGGCATAATTTGACGTTGATTGATTGATTTAATATTTTTTTTTTTTATTTGAATATTTATATTTAAAGGTTTATTATTATCTTTTTGATTTTTTTTTTACTGCGGTAAATAGTTGTCTAATTTATTATTATTTTTTTGACTATGATTATAAAATGAAATGATATTCAAATCTCCTCCTAAACTTCTCCCATCTGTTTGCATCACTTATTGGCAATCCAAAATCACATTCTGTATATATCACAACAAAATTTTCAAACCACCCAAAACTCATTTACTCATTTTGCTAAAAATATACCCTAAATTAGCCTCATTGTAACTTCATGCATTTCGTCCAAGCATTCCCTTCAACAACCACGATTTATCACTGTTGATCACAACACCAAAACCCAACCAACAAAAAAAAAAAAGTTTGGCCGACAACTTTCTCTTTAATCAACAAAAACTTACCTAGTGTGACTTTCACTATAACTTGGGATCAAGGATTCTCCTTCCTAAATTTGAACTCATCGTCGAGTTTATTTAGTAGAGTAGAGGAGAACAATGGAGTGTTGATCAGAGCCTTTAATTTAATATAATTTTGCAGGGGTTTTAATTTGATGCAATTTTGTGCCATCTTTAAATTTTGTTAATTGATTGACATGATTTAATGTTAATTGATTGATTGACATATCTGTTCATTGATTGATTAACATTTTTTTTTTCACTAGAATATTTATATTTGAAGGTTAATTAGTGTCTTTTTTCTTGTTTGTGGTCACTATAAATAGTGGCCTAGTTTCTATTTGTTTTCCATACTATGATTATGAAATAAAGTGATTTTCAATTCTCTTCCTAAATTTATTCCCTTGATTATTCCTCTTGTTTTCTTCCCTTTAGTTTCTTCCCTTTCCTCTAGTTCTTATCTTCTCCACACCTTAATCATCTAATCTATATCATTTCGGTTTTTAATTTTAATGGATTTGTGTCAAAACTAGGTGGGACATCAGGGCCATGGAGGACCTTCCAGATTATATGAAGATTTGTTATTTTGCCATGTTTAATTTTGCAAATGACTTGGCATATGATGTTCTCAAACAGAATGGCCTTAACGTTATGTCCAACATTAGGACACAGGTAAGTTTGTGACATGAATCACATGATGCACTGGAATATCATTTCATAATTTTTTCCCTACAATCGTTCAAGAAAATGATGCTTATTCACCAGTTTTAAAAAAAAAAGAAAAAAAAAAAAGTAAGGCTTATTCATTTAATATGTTAGAGCATATTAAATGATTAAATGATACATAATTTTTATTTTTATCGTAGTGGACAAATCTTTGCTCGTCATATATGGTTGAGGCACTGTGGTTTAGCGAAGGATACATACCGACAGTTGAAGAGTACTTAGAGAACGCGTGGATTTCAGTGGGAGGTCCCGCAGCAATTACTCATGCTTATCTGCTGCAACTGGAAGGGAGCAACTTGACCGATAACTGTCTCGACTGCCTCAAAAATGGCTCTGACCTTGTCTATTGGTCTTCTCTTATTACTAGACTAAGCGATGATTTGGGCACATCCTCGGTGACTAGCTAGTCTTATATACTCTCTTTCCTCTCTAAAGAATATAAATCATGTTTACTATTTTGATGTATATTGATTTAATTATTTGCGTTACTTTTTATACAGGCTGAGATAAAAAGAGGTGATGTAGCGAAATCTATTCAATGCTACATGAATGAAGAGGGCATATCAGAAGAAGAAGCAAGAGATCGCATAAAAGGTTTAATTAGTAATTCATGGAAGAAAATAAACAAGATCAAAATCGAGAAGAATTATCTCCCAAAGTCGATGGTGAAAATGTGCTTAAACATGGCTAGAACTGCTCAATGCATCTTCCAACATGGAGATGGCATAGGAACATCCATTGGTGTCACTCAGGATCGCTTAACTTCACTGATTATCGAGCCTATCCCAATATAAGCAACAGCAATCTTCTTGTAGGGTTTCAGTAAATTTATATTAAAAAAAAAATAATCAAATCCTTCTTATGTTTATTAATCAGTTGAATGCTTTTTTATTAGCTAAATGATCATTTATATAACAAGACCGATGTGGATTTTCCACTGATTTGATTTTGTTGAGATTTGTGCGATCTAATATCTTATGTGCTCACTTTGTAATTAATATCGGTCATTTCACATTCAATTAATTACCAATAATACTGAGATACTGATGAAAAAATTTGTTATGCAAGCGATCTAACTAATTGAAACGCATAAGTCATATATAACTAAAAGTAAAGGGGATGTAATCATGTAAGTGAAAAAATTTAAAAGGTGACCATTAATGGAAATGAGTGCATGATGACACTAATATATCGTTAAAGAAAATCGTATGATTTTTATTTTTTTTATATAACAAAATCATATGATTGTTGGTAATTGATTAATAATGGATTTTCTTTATCAATCATGC
Source organism: Litchi chinensis (assembly GCA_019925255.1). Taxonomy (NCBI): domain Eukaryota; kingdom Viridiplantae; phylum Streptophyta; class Magnoliopsida; order Sapindales; family Sapindaceae; genus Litchi; species Litchi chinensis. The sequence continues at coordinate 20,665,304 of CM034472.1, read as the reverse complement.
AGTGCTAATACTGTCACTAATCACAATTGCTTGATATCATTATTTAATTCATCCACACATCACATATACGCTACTTGGTTTAATAACCATGCACTCATTATAGATGGATATATCTATTTATTAAATGACCCATGAATCGTGATGTCTCAAAGTTTTATAACCAGCCAGTTTTTCTTGAAAGTAAATTATAATTATAATTATAATTTGTTATACACGATGCATTCCCTGCTATATATATGAGTTGAATATATTATATATAGCATAAGGTGATATTAGGAAAAATAATGTTAGATACATTAGAAATGAAAAAAGAATAACGCAAAGCACACATAAAGAGAAAAATAAAAGTGATATAAAATTTTAATGTGATTCAGAAAATACCTAAGTCCACGAAGTGCCATCAACCTTTTTCTTCACTATAAAATAATATTTATAAGCGAAAAACTTGTTGAGTTTTGTGCCCTAAGAGCCTGTAATTATGTAAACGGTTTTAATAAATAATAATAAAGTATTCATTTTATTCAATTTATATATTTTACAAAATGAGAAACATATTTGATTACTAATGTATTTTCAAACTAAGTATATGAGTGTTATATACAAGCGAATTTAGTTTAAGAGAAGTAATCTAAAGAGTCCGTAGAAAGCAAACGAAACCGAGTACTTTGTTTGTGGTAAATCTACAGTTGCGGTCCATTTCGTATTCGGTACAATAGTTTTATCCGAGATTATTCATGTAATGACATGGAAATGGAGGCACCTTATATAATAAAGATTATATAGGACTAAACCACGATAAACATGAGTCTCTAATTAATATCCGTTAAAATTATAGATTTATATTTATCGACTAGATGATCATATATGAATTGATCTTAATCCTGAGTATATTATGAACTTCTGCTTGTTGAGTTATGTTCTTTGATTTATATGGGTAAGATTGATATAGATGTTCGATCAATAACTTCGTACTTTGGGGATATGATTTAGTAAGTAGCTGGGAACATTCTATACAATAGTGGAATCCACTCCTTTTTACAAGAAGTAGAGAAATAGTTCTCTTAAGGGTTGATTCAAGTCTTGAACAATAAGAGCGCTTAACTTTCTGTTCATATATAAACAGAAAAATAAATTCATAAGTTGTTATGAATATATGGTTCATTAAAGAATCAGTGGTACTTAATGATCAAGATATAATTAGAGGAGTATAACGGACATTCTGACCTAACTCTAATTATGAACTATTTGTGGAGGATCAAATCATATGTAGTGATTATATCAATGGACACTGAAAATTTCAGATTGTATAAAAACATCTATAGTTTCGAGAGTGCAATCTTAGGTTTTTAGTGGAGTAACTCTAAAATTAATAATAATGAATTATTTAATTAAAAAGTTTAATTAATAATTTCGATATTATTGGAGCTCAAAACTGTAGGTCTATCGGGTTCCCTTAATAGCTCATTTCACTATAAGAAACGTGTATATAGAATATCGTAATTGGATCGTCCAATTATAGTTGTTACATAAGTAGCAAAATATGTGTTCACTTGGTATTTGAATAATATTGATGATTCAAATTATTAATTAGTTCATTATTAATTATGAATTAATAATTATTTAATTTATTTTATAAGATGTCTTGAATTCGATATTCAGTAGTGACCGGATATAAATTAATTATGAATTAATTATAGGTCACAAGTTCAATTTCAAAATATAACATGAATTAATTATGTTATATGAGACAAAAGTTTAATTTTAATAAACTTGAGGTTTAATATTAATTTTGATTAATTAAAACCCTAATTAGTTGCCTATAAATAGAAAAGAAATAGTCTTATTTTTCAAACAGAATTTATATTTTGATTTTGATATACGTTCTTTGAAACCAAAATCTATTCTCAAAGAAATAAATAGAAAGTGAGCACAATTCTATATAATTGTGTCCACTCACTTGTTTCTTGGTGTAGAGATATATCAAGGAAGATAAGGTAGTGAGCAATCCACAGAGATCAATACAAAAGGTACAAGATTCGATATTTATTTAGTTTTATTATTTTATTTCATTGTTTTATGGATTTACGGTTCTTGAGTTTTCTAAAAATTTTTAAAATTCAATGTTCCGCAAATTCTTAATTTTGTAAAAAAAAATTGTTGTTTTTTCCTTCAAATGATATCAGAGCCTAGGTTCCAATAAAACAATGTTTTTAAAATAATATGTTTTGTATTAATTTGTATGTCATTTAGTAGGCACTGTTATTTATTTTATTTGATTTTGATGTGATGTATTTTTATTCATGTTTGATAAATGAGGATTGTATGGTATGATCATTAATTATATGGTTCTTTGGTTAATTTAATTTGATTAAATTTATAAGTCGTTTGTGACAATTTTTGTTGTAATTCATAGTTTTAGCGTTTTTATATTGAGGAAATGTCACCAGGTGACACTTTCCATTATTGCAATAACAATTTTATCCCATTTCAATAAAATTAACAAATGAGTCTCAAGTCCTATTTTTTTGGACACAAATACCCTTTCTAAAAATAAAACTGGTGATTTATTGAGGGACGTATTCTCTCTTCTGCATCCTCTCTTCTGCTGCTCCTCTTACTCTTTCATTCTTCACAGCCACCATCCACCATCTATCTTCATTCTCGTCTGTACCATCCAGCTTCATTTTCTTCTTCACAGCCACCATCCAGCTTCATTTTCGTCTTCACAGCCACCATCCAGCTTCGTCCAGCTTCATCCAGCTTCATCCAGCTTCACCTTCTTCTTCACAGCCACCATTTGCCATCTATCGTCATTCTCTTCTGCGTGACAAATTCCATCCACCATCCACCAGCGACCATTCTTTCGATGAATGCGACACTTGATGACTTAAAGAAGACACTTGATGAATAGCGTTTACTGTACTTCCCTTGAACCACAAAAGCATACCATCTCAGAAGGATGACAGTAGTTGTGGTAGATTTGTATGTAAGTATGTCGACTGTATCATTAGGAAAGGTTTATCATGGAATTGGGGGCTGTCGGAAGTTCACAAGATGAGAAGGGAATACGCCTTTGCCATTTTTTATAATGCTGTTGAGGCAAATGACATGTAATTGGGCTTTACATTGCCACATTCATATATCAACATGTATATATATATAAAGTTATTTACAGGTCCAACGTTACCTTTGTGTTTTTTGCTTAAATATTTTGTGTGATATTTGAGGTGTTACGTTAAAGTTGGGCTATCCCTTTTCTAATCTTGGAAAAAATCAGTAGCGAAAACACTAGTCACACCAAGGTGGGGAGGGTGAATAATACCAGTTCTGTCTGGGTGTGATTAGTGGTGCATTAGGCTGATAGTCGATTAAACCAGTAGAGGAAGCACTAGTCACACCAGGGTGACGAGTGTGATTAATACCAGTTCTGTCTGGGTGTGATTAGTGGTGCATTTCACTGATGGTCCATTAAACCAGTAAAGGAAGCACTAGTCACACCAGGGTGACGAGTGTGATTAATACCAGTTCTGTCTGGGTGTGATTAGTGGTGCATTTCACTGATGATCGATTAAACCAGTAGAGGAAGCACTAGTCACACCAGGGTGACGAGTGTGATTAATACCAGTTCTGTCTGGGTGTGATTAGTGGTGCATTAGGCTGATGGTCGATTAAACCAGTAGAGGAAGCACTAGTCACACCAGGGTGACGAGTGTGATTAATACCAGTTCTGTCTAGGTGTGATTAGTGGTGCATTAGGCTGATGGTCGATTAAACCAGTAGAGGAAGCACTAGTCACACCAGGGTAACGAGTGTGATTAATACCAGTTCTGTCTGGGTGTGATTAGTGGTGCATTAGGTTGATGGTCGATTAAACCAGTAGAGGAAGCACTAGTCACACCAGGGTGACGAGTGTGATTAATACCAGTTTTGTCTGGGTGTGATTAGTGGTGCATTTCACTGATGGTCCATTAAACCAGTAAAGGAAGCACTAGTCACACCAGGGTGACGAGTGTGATTAATACTAGTTCTGTCTGGGTGTGATTAGTGGTGCATTAGGCTGATGGTCGATTAAACCAGTAGAGGAAGCACTAGTCACACCAGGGTGACGAGTGTGATTAATACCAGTTCTGTCTGGGTGTGATTAGTGGTGCATTTCACTGATGGTCCATTAAACCAGTAAAGGAAGCACTAGTCACACCAGGGTGACGAGTGTGATTAATACTAGTTCTGTCTGGGTGTGATTAGTGGTGCATTAGGCTGATGGTCGATTAAACCAGTAGAGGAAGCACTAGTCACACCAGGGTGATGAGTGTGATTAATACCAGTTCTGTCTGGGTGTGATTAGTGGTGCATTTCACTGATGGTCCATTAAACCAGTAAAGGAAGCACTAGTCACACCAGGGTGACGAGTGTGATTAATACTAGTTCTGTCTGGGTGTGATTAGTGGTGCATTAGGCTGATGGTCGATTAAACCAGTAGAGGAAGCACTAGTCACACCAGGGTGACGAGTGTGATTAATACCAGTTCTGTCTGGGTGTGATTAGTGGTGCATTAGGCTGATGGTCGATTAAACCAGTAGAGGAAGCACTAGTCACACCAGGGTGACGAGTGTGATTAATACCAGTTCTGTCTGGGTGTGATTAGTGGTGCATTAGGCTGATGGTCGATTAAACCAGTAGAGGAAGCACTAGTCACACCAATGTGATGAGTGTGAGTAATACCAGTTCTATCTAGGTGTGACTAGTGGTGCATTAGGTTGATGAAAAAAACCAGTAGCAAAAACACTAGTCACACCCGGACAGAACTGGTATTAATCACACTCGTCACCCTGGTGTGACTAGTGCTTCCTCTACTGGTTTAATCGACCATCAGCCTAATGCACCACTAATCACACCCAGACAGAACTGATATTAATCACACTCGTCACCCTGGTGTGACTAGTGCTTCCTCTACTGGTATTACTCACACTCTTCACACAACATGCCTATCAAAAATGTGCTTAACAACATTAACTGCATATTCTATTTCTGCTTCAGTGAGCTCCACAGGTGCTGAGAACTGGTATGTATAAAAAGAAAATTAGAAAAAATATAAATGAAAATTTGGTCACTGAACCATGAAAAGCTTCCCAACGTATGAGAATTCTGGAATTGAAGAAAGCAGCTTTTCATAAGCATCAACAGAAGATGCAGGGCCACTTGGAGGTGCAGCAAGTGGAGCGCATGCAAGGCTGACACAGACAACTCGATGGCAAAGGGCAGACGACGACGACGACGCTGCGTGGCTCTGTGCACGGTGCGGACAGACGACGACGAGTATTGATTTTGGGGGAGGCAAAGACTGCTGTTGATTTTGGGAGGCAAAAGGTTTTTTTCAAGGTCTGATTTTAGGAGGCAAAAAGTTTTTTTCAAGGTCTGATTTTGGGGGGAACAGGTTTTTTTCAAGATCTGATTTTGGGGGGAACAGGTTTTTCTCAAAACCACATTTTAACTGGAAGGGTATTTTCGTACTTTTATATATCATTTGAGCCTCTATTGTTACATTTTAAGGGACAGGGACATAAATGTTAAGTCACTACTTAAATATGCCACTTTTGTCCTTGTCCCTTTTATATTTTCCGTAAATTGGCTGCTGAATTAGATCTGAGATTTGCTGCCGTTATGGGTGAAAATTGTGATTCAAAACAGAAATTTAATTTGTGCCAATTACACATGCGGACGGTGTAAAAGTTGCACTAGTTTGGTGCATGTGATGCGGGACCAGACCGTGTGCATCAGATGCGCAAGTGGTGCTATGTTGGTACATGAGATGCATCGACAAGTTCACAACTCGTCAGATGTGCTGTTTTGTAACAGTGTAATTTTGCTGTTCTGTAACAGCACTATCGTGCTATTTCATAACTGTTTTGGAACAGCATGTGACTGTTATTCAAAGTAGCTATGGGCTGTTATTATTTTATATATATATATATATTTTTTTTTTTTGTCACAACAGTGCGTTGACGGTGCATGTGATGCACACACTGTCAATTGCGCGGCATGTGTGGCAGTGAGTGCACTTATTTGGATGTCATGTGCAAAAGTAAAAAATAGTGCAATTCTTGTCCAAGTTTATGCGTGAATTTTTTTGTGCAAAGGTTGCATGATTGCAAGAATTGTTGCAATTGTTTATTGCATAAAATTTAATGCAATTGTTCTGCATAAACTGCACAAAAGACAAAACAGTCAATTGTTGTGTTTGTTTGTGCATGAATGATTGATGCACACCTGTATATGTAGAGGTGGTAATATGGGTTACGACACGACGGGTCGACACGAATTCTTGAAAAATAAATGGGTATGGGTTGGAGTTAAACGAATTCGTGTCGTAATCGTGTCAATCCGCTTAACCCGTTTATTAAACGAATCGCGGGTTAACACGATTAACTGAGGGTAAAATAGTAATATTAATATATTATAGGGGTTAGTGTGTAAATATGTATTTATATATATACACATTTATAACCCTAAACCTAACCCATTTCAAAATCAAACTCAGCAGCCACCCCCACCCCTACCCCCACCCACACCAGACACCACACCACCGATCCATCCCTTCTCCCTCATGGTCGCCCCTTTTCCTTCACGATCGTCGTCATCATCATCATCAACAGACCTGTTCGCCATCACCCGAGCCTCAACCTTCATCGCATTTGCTCTCTCTCCATCACCGCCGTTCACGATCTGTTTTGCTCGACAATGCCTCTCTCTCTCTCTCGATCGTCGTCGCTTTGAAATCGTGGTATAACTGTCATCGTCTCTCTCTTTCATTTTGTTTTTTTTTTGGGTCTTTCAATTTCTCATTTCTTTGTTTTGCTTTCATTTTTAATTTTTTGATCTGTGGTTTCTTAGGTATGATAAGAACTTTCAACTCTCAAGTTGGATTAAAGGTTATGCTTTGATTGTTTCTGGGTATTCGATTGTTTCTGGTTATGATTTATTATTGAAATTTATCAGATCTGATTTTTAGATTTTCTGTATTTCTAGATCTGTTTATGTTTGTTGAAATATACATGTTTTGTGTTGGATTTGGATTCATTTTAAAGTTATTGCATGACTATTTTGGATCTATATATGCATGTGATTGACTTAGTTAGACTTTGTTGATTGTGTTTTTAAATATCTACTATATGGACTTGCCAATCAAGTGTAGGAGTCTGGACTTTTGACTTACAATATTGATGTGAAATGAAATCTAGTGTTTCACTTGTTAAATGCTGCTGTTTTTGTATGAAGATGTTGTTTGGCTTCATATTTACCCAATTAGTTTGTGTTTTTGAATATTTGCTGTTTGGACTTGCATTTCGCCAGATCTGCTCTCATTTTCCTGCATTTCGTTTATTTTTTAATGTCCAATTAAGTCTGGTCATGTCAGTTTGTTCATATATTATCAGATCTGACAAAGAACGATGTTTTCAGTTGAAAAAATACATATAAAAATGTTCAATTAAGTGTTGGTTTAACATTTTCTTTTTATTTAATGGACTTGTACTGTCACATTCACCATCCAAAACGCTATATTCATACATTTTTTTGTTAGATCTGGTGAAGATTGTGTTCTTAGTCGATATGAATTTTATTTTTTTTGTTATACATGAAAACATATATTAGATCTAATCTATATCTAAGGGAATATGTTAGAATGATATACTAATTAAGTAGTGTTTGCTTTAAAAATTAATGATGATTTAAGTTTGTAAATGTAAACATCTAATGTTGTTTTCTTGTGATTTTTGTGTAGCTTGGAGGTCCCCTTGGAATCAAAGAGTGAAGAATTTAAGTTACAAAGTTTTATGTTGGAGAATGACAATGTTATGTCATTTTAATTTCTACGGATTTGCATTGAGTTGGAGCATGATTTTATTTTGGATGATATGTAATTTTATATAGATGATTTAATGTGATGGTTTTTAGGTGTTTAATTAGGAGTTTAAGTGTGAATTTTTATTATATTTGTGTTTAAAATATTATTAAGTTAAACGAATTAAACAAGTTAAACGAATTAAACGGGTTGAATGAATTAAACAAATTAAACAAGTTAAACGAATTAAACGGGTTAAACGAATTAAACAAGTTAAACGAATTAAACGGGTTAAACGAATTATCGGGTTAGTGGGTTAATGAGTTTGAATTTTCTATGATCCAATTACTAAACGAATTAATCGTGTCGACACGAATAATTTGTTTATAAACGAATTCGTGTCGAATCCAAAAATGTCAACCCGTTTTTTAAACGAATTCGTGTCGAATTTGTTAAATTCATAAACGAATCGAGTCGAATTCAGCTCAATCCGATTCGTCAACCCGTTTTGCCACCCCTAGTACATGTGACAATGCAACATAGCAGAATGCTGTTTTGGACTATCCAGCACAGCAAGAAGGCTGTTTTAAAGAGTCCAACACAACAAGAAGGCTGTTTTGAACAGCTCAAATAGTTTGTGGCGGAACACATGTGCCGGTGCACCAGACTAACAACAAAAGTTGTTGCAATGAATGGATTGCAAACTGCAGTCAGTGCATGCAGCTGCTGTCACCTGGCAGCGGGAAAAAAAAAACAAAAAAAAAAACAAAAAATCAAAAAGTGGGCTTCTAACTCAATTCATTTGATGGATGTTCTTAATTGTTAGATTAGATTTAATTATAAGCCCAAAAATAATTCATGAAGACCTTGAAGACTATGAAGATTATAAGTGAAGGCCAATGAATGTCTTGGTTAATTTATGTAATCTTGAAATTAGATTTAGGTTGTTAAAACCAAAGAACTCAATCATACACATGTTGTTTATTTAAATTATTTATCATGTGATGATTGAATAATTTGTTGATAACATGACCATTCATAAAATATGTCATATAGTATAGAGAGTATCTACTTACTGCATTATAACATGATATGCATCATATGTATTATTTTATTTTACTATTAAATTGTTTATTAGTATAAATAGTAGAATAATACATAGAATGTCTCTTAAATAATTTGAATTGATTTTAGTGGAAAATCATAGGTTTTAAATTAGAAACATGATTTCAATAATTGATATTCATAACGTGGATTAGATTTTAATTACTTAAAATATGGTAAATTCATATTAACTCTAGTCTTTATAATTTTGATTATTTAGATTATATTTATAAATTGAATTAGATTTTTAAGTGTTAAAAATCTGGTAATTCATTAAGTGTTAATAAGTTATGAACTTTAGTAACTCACAAATTCTTAGTAATTTAGATTATCTTCTTAACCGTTAATAATCTAAGACAATTACTAGGAATTTTTAATAGAAAACTCTAATCCTAAAATAGTGAGTGGGAGAGGGATATATGACAATATATCATGCGGTCTCCATCATTAGTTCAACACCGTGAAACTTAAAGGCACCTCGAGACGGCTTTGTTATCGTCCCCCTACGGGTGGTGTCCATTTAAGTTGATCAAGGTTGACTTCCTAATGGATAAGATTCATAGATGTATCTTGGGATTGACCTACCCTACGGTGGCAATTCTCGAGTTAAGTCATTGGAATCCGAAATGATGGGTTACACTCATAAAGAAAATAATTAATTGTTAATTATTTTTTCTAATCGAAAAACGGTAGTTAAATAATATAGGAATAAGAGTTATTTTGTTATATTATTTAATTGAGAATGTCTCAGTCTAATATACAAATATTTGACCTACCCTATGGCGGCACTTATTTGTGGAATGTTAGATTATTGTGGCATAATAATTATTTTCTAGGGTATTTTCTAATTAATTATTCGTGTATTATGCATCACATTTAATTTTATGCCAAAGTCACATGATATTGATTTTTGCAAAATGATATTAAATGTTTTGCATTTTATTTATTTTCAGCAATAGTATCTCCGTTGATTTCTATTTTAGCTAATGATAAGCTTAATGAGGAAAATTATATCAAATGGAAAAGTAACATGAATGCAGTCATGGTCTGTGAAGACCTTAAATTTGTCACGACTCAGCCTTGTCCTCCCCAGTCAGTAGAAAATGTTGGACGTGCTGTGCGCGAGGGCTATGAGAAATGGGTCACAACCGATGAGAAGACCCACTTCGAGAGCATGTCTTGAAAATGATGACCCACTTCAACACAGCTGAAAGCCATGGTGGGGTTATAGATGAGCGTAGCCAAATGAGTATGATACTAGAGACTCTTCCGAAGAGTTTCATGCAATTTAAGAGCAACTATATTATGAACAAGTCGACTTACTCATTTACGCAGTTGCTCAATGAACTCACTATTTATGGGTCCATGAATAAGGACAAAAATAAGTCCGGTGAAGCAAATGTTGCTGAAACTTCTTCTTTTGACAAAAATAAGAGGAAGGGAAACACTGGAAAGGCTAAGGATAAGGATAAAGATAAGGATAAGGCTAAGGCTAAGGCTAAGCCCAAAAAGCAAGCTACTCAGAAGAAGAGCAAAAAGGACTCCAAAGCCACCAAGCCTGAAGGAAAATATTTCTATTATGGTGTTGATAAGCATTGGAAGAGGAACTGTTCTAAGTACCTCAAGGAGCTCAAAGAGAAGAAGATGAAAGGTAAATGTGATTTACTAGTAATTGAATCTTGTTTAGTGAAGGATGATTCATCCCCTTGGATAATTGATTCAGGAGTCACTAATCATGTTTGTTCTTCTTTGCAGTTGATTGATTCATATAGGCAGTTTGATAAAGGTGAGTTCAACATACGAGTCGGGACTGGGGAAGTCATTTCAGTAAAGGCAGTGGGAGAAGTTAGACTTAGTTTCAATAATAATTGTTTTATTACATTGAACAATGTTTATTTTATTCCAGGTTTTAAGATAAATTTGATTTCTGTATCTAAACTTTTGGAATTTAATTATTCTATTTCTTTTTATAATAAATAAGTTATTATTTCTAGAAATGGTTTGAAAATTTGTTTAGAGATGCAAGAAAATGATTTATATGTGTTAAGACCGTTAATACATAATCAACTGCTTAATACTGAAATGTTTAGGTTGAAAAACCAAAAACAAAACGACAAAAGATTTCTCAAAACGATAACATATATCTTTGGCATCTAAGACTTGATCATATTAACCTTGACAGATTAAACAGATTTGTAAAGAACGGACATTTAAGCGAGTTAAAGATCGGTACTTTACCTGTTTGTGAATCATGTCTAGAAGGTAAAATGACCAAAAGACTTTTTACTGGAAAATGACTTCGAGCTAAGGAACCGCTGGAGCTTATACATTCGGACGTCTGCGGTCTTATGAATGTTAAAGCTAGAGGCGGTTATGAATATTTCGTCACCTTTATTGATGATTATTCAAGATATGAGTATGTTTACCTAATGCAACGAAAGTCAGAAATTTTTGAAAAGTTCAAAGAATTTCTAGCTAAAGTTGAAAATCAATTAGGTAAAACATTGAAAATTCTACGATCAGATCGTGAAGGCGAGTATCTCGATACAAAGTTTGAGGATTACTTGCTTGAGCATGAGATTTTATCCCAATTGATTGCTCCTGAAACATCCCGGTAGAATGGTGTTGCAGAAATGAGAAATCAGACCCTCTTGGACATGGTGAGATCTATGTTTAGTTTCTCATCATTACCTAGTTCATTTTGGGGATATGCATTGCAAACTGCAATGTATATTTTGAATGTCGTACCATCTAAGTCAGTTCCAAAGACACATTTAGAATTGTGGAAAGGTCGCAAAGCTAGTTTACGACATTTTCGCATATGGGGGTGTCCAGCACATGTGCTGAAGAACAAAACTGGAAAGCTGGAACCACGTTCAAAAGTTTGCCTATTTGTAGGTTATCCCAAAGAAACTAGGGGTAGACTCTTTTATAGTTCTGAAGAAAACAAAGTGTTTGTATCAACAAACACTACTTTTCTTGAAGAGAATTATATGAGAGATTACAAACCTCGAAGTAAAATTATACTTGAGGAGTTACTTCCTGGGTCAAACAGTACCCCGTCAACAACAGTTGTTGATAAAGATATAATTCAGATAACTTCTGAACGTCAGACAGATTCTCATCAAAATCATCTACCACCTCGTCGTAGTGGGAGGGTTATTAGACCACCAGTTTGCTATAGAGAGATTGGAAAGGCACAAATTGCTATCTCCGATAAGAGTGTAAATGATCCATTCACATATCAAGATACAATGGAGGATTTTGATAAGGAGCAATGACTTAAAGCTATGAATCTCGAGATGGAGTCTATGTACTCTAACTCAGTCTGGGAACTTGTGGATCAACCAGATGAGATAAAACCCATATGTTGTAAATGGATCTACAAGAGGAAAAGATGAGTGGATGGAAAGGTAGAGACCTTTAAAGCTAGACTAGTGGCAAAGGGTTATACCCAGAAAGAAGGAGTTAACTATGAGGAAACTTTCTCGTCAGTAACTATGCTTAAGTCCATTCAGATTCTTCTATCCATTGATGCATGTCTCGACTATGAGATTTGGCAAATGGACATCAAGATTGAGTTTTTGAACGGTAATCTTAATGAAAGTATCTATATGGTACAACCAGAGAGATTCATGTCCCAAGGTCAAGAGCAAAAGATTTGCAAATTGCAAAGGTCCATTTATGGACTTGAGCAAGCATCTTGATCTTGGAATATAAGGTTTGATACTTCAATCAAGTCTTATGGTTTTGAGCAAAATATCGATGAACCTTTTGTATACAAACGGATTATCGATAAGAAAGTGATTTTCCTTATACTTTACGTCGATGATATTCTACTCATTGGGAATGATATAGGAGTATTGTCAGACGTAAAAAACTGGCTTACTAGCCAATTCCAAATGAAAGATTTAGGAGAGATCAGTTATATCCTTGGGATCCAAATAATACGGGATCGCAAGAACAAATTGTTAGTGTTGTCTCAGGCATCATATATCGATAAGATTCTTGTGCGATTTTCGATGCAGAACTCCAAGAAAGGTCATTTGCCTTTTCTTCATGGAGTTCATGTGTCTAAGGAACAATGTCCTAAAACACCTTAAGAAATTGAAGATATGAGACGGATTCCCTATGCCTCTGCAGTGGGCAGTCTCATGTATGCTATGTTATGCACGAGACCGGATATATGCTATTCGGTGGGAATAGTTAGTCATTATCAATCTAATCTAGGATTTGATCACTGGATGGCTGTAAAAAATATTCTCAAGTATCTTCGGAGAACAAGAAACTATATGCTAGTGTATTCTGAAGAGGATTTGATCCTATTAGGATATACAAATTCTGATTTTCAATTGAATAAGGACTCTAGAAAATCTACGTCCGGATCAATATTCACTATTGGTGGTGGAGCCATTGTATGGAGGAGTGTTAAGCAATCTTGCATTGCTGACTCCACTATAGAAGTTGAATATGTAGCAGTTTGTGAAACAGCTAAAGAAGCGGTATAACTACATAAATTCTTGACTGATTTGGAAATTGTTCCAAATATGGATAAACCACTCACCCTTTATTATGATATTAGTGGTGCAGTGGCTAATTCCAAAGAACCAAGAAACCATAAGCAAGGGAAGCATATGGAGAGGAAATATCATCTTATAAGGGAGATTGTACAAAGAGGAGATGCGAACATGATGAACCTTGCTGATCCGTTTACCAAGACCTTAACGACTAAAGTGTTTGAAGGTCATTTAGAGGGTCTAGGATTACGAGATATGTCTCATCTGCTCTAGGGCAAGTGGGAGATTTTTGGGTTTTGTGCCTTAAGAGCTTGTAATTATATAAACGGTTTTAATAAATAATAATAAAGTATTCATTTTATCCAATTTATATATTTTGCAAAAGTTGTATATATCATGAGAAACATCCTTGATTACTGATGTATTTTCAAACTAAGTATATAAGTGTTATATACAAACGGATTTAGTTTGAGAGAAATAATCTAAAGAGTCCGTAGAAAGCAAACGAAGCTGGATACTTTGTTTATTGTAAATCTACAGTTATGGTCCATTTCGTATTCGGTACAATAGTTTTATCTGAGACTATTCATGTAGTGACATGGAAATGGAGGCACCTTATATAATAAAGATTATATAGGACTGGACCACGATAAACATGAGTCTCTAATTAATATCCGTTAAACTTAGAGATTTATATTTATCGACTAGATGATCATATATGAATTGATCTTAATCCTGAGTGTATTATGAATTCCTGCTTGTTGAGTTATGTCATTTGATTTACATGGGTAAGATCGATATAGATTTTCGATCAATAACTTCGTACTTTGAGGATATGATTTAGTAAGTAACTAGGAACATTCTATACAATAATGGAATCCACTCATTCTTGCGAGAAGTAGAGAAATAGTTCTCTTAAGGGTTGATTCAGGTCTTGAACAATAAGAGCGCTAAACTTTCTGTTCATATATAAATAAAAAGATAAATTCATAAGTTATGAATATATTGTTCATTAGAGAATCAATGGTACTTAAGGATTAAAATATAATTAGAGAGATATAATGGACATTCTGACCTAGCTCTAATTATGAACTATTTGTGGAGGGTCAAATCATATGTAGTGATTATATCAATGGACACTGAAAATTTTAGATTAAATAAAAACATCTACAGTTTCGAGAGTGTAATCTTAGGTTTTTAGTGGAGTAACTTTAAGATTAATAGTAGTGAATTATTTAATTAAAAAGTTTAATTAATAATTCCGATATTATTAGAGCTCAAAACTGTAGGTCCATCGGGTTCCCTTGATAGCTCATTTCACTATAAAAAACATGTATATAGAATATCGTAATTGGATCGTCCAATTATAGTTGTTACATAAGTAGTAAAATATGTGTTCACTTGGTATTTGAATAATATTGATTATTCAAATTATTAATTAGTTAATTATTAATTATGAATTAATAATTATTTAATTAATTTTATAAGAGGTCTTGAATTCGATTCTCAGTAGTGACCGGGTATAAATTAATTATGAATTAATTATAGGTCACAAGTTTGATTTCAAAATATAACATAAATTAATTTTGAATTAATTATGTTGTATGGGGTAAAAGTTTAATTTTAATAAACTTGGGGTTTAATATTAATTTTGATTAATTAAAACCCTAATTGGTTGCCTATAAATAGAAAAGAAATAGTCATATTTTTTGAACATAAGTTATATTTTAGTTTTGATATACGTTCTTTGAAACCAAAATCTATTCTCACTTTTTACAAATATTATTTATTCTTTTGAGAAAAGAAATTAATAGAAAGTGAGCACAATTCTATATAATTGTGCTCACTCACTTATTTTTTGGTGTGGAGACATATCAAGGAATGCAAGGTGGTGAACAATTCACGGAGATCAATACAAAAAGTACAAGATTCGATCTTTATTTAATTTTATTATTTTATTTCATTATGGATCTAGGGTTCTTAAGTTTTTTAAAAATTTTTAAAACTCAATGTTCCGCAAATTCTTAATTTTGTAAAAAATAATTATTGTTTTTTCCTTCAAAACTCTCTCGTAATACATTACTCTCTCTCTCTATGTTACATTCACCGCACACACAACCTTAACATGTAAAAGAGTATTTATTCTTAACTCACGAGTATTATTAATGCTCTTAATTAATTATCACTAAAACAGCGTTGGTGGATTACAATTTAGTACAACCCGACATCAGTAATAACTTAACGAACTTCAAGATCAGTTCTCGGTCTCTTAATTGCTTTTCGGCTTAAAAGTGCTTTTGAGGAAGCGTTTTTATTTCTTGATTTAGTAGGAGGTGGACCGAGTTGGGTTATAAAGATCAGGCTGATCAGCTAAGCTTTTCCATGGACAAAATGATGGAGAATTATTTATGGGCAACAGGCACCATTTTTGAGCCCAAGTTTTGAAAATGAGGGATGGGCCTCACCGAATTTGTATGCCCAAGTTTTGCATGATTGTTGTACTAATATCCAGAACATCTTTAATAATATTGATCAATCTTTGTTCATTGTGCATCATATACGTCAGAGGCACGATGGTTTATAGCAGAGGATACACAACAACAGTGGACTGCCTTGAAAATGCATGGATTTGTGCGGGTGGTCCAGCAGCAATCGCTCATGTTTATTTGTTCCTTGGTGACTAGCTATTCTCAGACGCTCCCTTTCTTCTAATTAATCTCGAATACGTTTTGATTATATTGGTTTGATTATTTGTTATGTCTCCGATAATTCGGTGAAATAAAAGAGGTGATGTGTAGCACAATCTATACACGACTACACGAATGAAGAAGGCATATCAAGAGAAGAAGCAAGAGACCACATAAAAGGTTTGATAAGCAATTCGTGGAAGAAACTGAATGAGTACAAAGTCAACAAAAATCATCTCCCAAAATCAACAGTGAAAATGTGCTTAAAAATGGCTAGAACCACCCAGTGCATTTTCCAATTTGGAGATGGTATATAGGAACATCCATTGGTGTCACTTAAGATCGTTTGATTTCATTGATCTTCAAAGCTGTCCAATAAATCAGGAACGAAGGATTTTAGTGAATGTAGAGTAACGAAATTAAATATCTCAAGTTCATTAATGGGTCCAATGAATTTTAAGTGAATATAAAGCCATTTCTCTCTCCATTTCCTTTTCTTTCTGAATTTATCTTTTACTTGTTTGAAGTGTATTGGATTGTCAAACTTTCTTAATCTATACTCTGTGAGTGTCCTTTCTCTTTGGGAAAAAAAAAAGTAACAAAATTTGTCTTATATTAACTTTTTATTAAATTGAATCATTTGTTAAAGAAAAGCATAGGATCAATAATAACCCATAAAGAATTAGATCTTATTTATCAATATGCACTGCTTATATTGCCATCAATCATAAATTAATTGCCTCATTATTTGATTAGTCCATATCTAGTATATATGCTACTTATTGATGACCATGCGCACGCCCTATATATCTATCATTAAATGACCTCATGATATGTAAGAGTAATTAACAACTCACTAACTTTTAAAACAAATTTCAAAATTTTTAATTATAGTCATGATTTATTTGTAGACTCGAACTCAATTTCATGTTTGAAAAGATCTTGTTCATGAAATCATAGGCCCATGTCAATCGAGTAAAGAGTATATATAATTATTAGATAATTAAATATAGTTGATGTTAGACTTTCAAAAATTTTATAAATTTATATTCAAATGATATGACATATAAGTTGTCAAGATCTTATTAATTATTATATTATTTTATGATTTATAAGATCTTACTAACTCACATGTTATATCATTTAAGTATAAATTTTGATAAAAAATTTTAAAAGCCTAACATCACTCTTAAATATATATTAAAATGACTTAACGAGAACGTATCGATATATATGGATAATTAATTAACTTAATTAATAACTAAATAAAGACCAAGATTAGCATCAATATCAGTGGTCCCCACATGTCATGATAAGTAAAACAATGTCGTTTTAAAGTAATATACTACATTTCTTTCAAAAGCTATTTGATGAGTAAAGTTGAGGGCAGGATTTAAGCACCATATTATTTTCCTTCTTCACGGCTAGCGGCAGTGGCAGAAACGTAATATGCAACACAAAACAGGCCATGAACAAAACACGAAATTCCTCCGATTGACAGAAAATGATGGTGTGTGAAACCGCAGGAGCCTTTTGACTTATTGTTTGACAATGTCCCTATCACCAGTAATGACAATCCAACGGCCAATATGATCCTGATCACCATATATACAAATCACAATTAATCAAAACATCAAAGCATTAAATCTTGACAATAAGTTGTTAGCAAGATACTTTGTAACTTTTTTTTGGGATCAAAGAAAATGTGAAGTGCTTCCTAGAAAAGCACTTTTGATGAGGACTTAACAAGAGGGTAACATATAGAATCACATACCAAGTGAAGACAAGGCAGGCCATGGAGAGTTGCCTGTTAGGAGATGCCCTTTGGAATTCATCTTGAGAACAAATGCACATGCACCCACCAAGCAAGTTAGCAATAATATGAGCTAAAGCCAGAAGTCCTGCTGCACCTAACCCTAGCTTGAAAGCCTCCGGACTTGGGTCTCTACACTCAAATATCCACAACCTCAAGTGCTTTTCCTGTATGCATATAAAACAAACACACACACACACATATATATATATATCAAGTAACCACAAAGAACGTCCAAACCATATTTATAAGTTGTACATTCACATATGTACCTTGTTTTGTTCAACTTCAGCTTGGATGGCAATGATCCCAGCTGCAACATCCAAGGCCACAACCAAGAGACAAACAAGGACTCCTCCTAGTTTCACCATTTTTTGGTTATCAAACTATGAAAACAAACTGGCAAGAGGAAGAAGAAAGAAATGGGTTTGTGTTAATTGGATCAAAATAATGAACATAAAGAGAGTAAAGCAGAAAAAGTTGTATATATGTAAAATGGGATCTAGGTAGGATAAGCAGTGGGTAAAAGCTTCTTTTGTCAACAACAGTGGTAACTTTAATTTGCTTTTTGCTTCGACTTTCTCTTCTTTTCTTTTATGTATATATTTTTCTTTAACTTCATGTGTATTGGATTCCTTTGATGGGATAGCAAGGAAAGTAGGGTATAAACCAGCTCATAGAGGAGCGTGCCTCCGCATCTAGCAAATGACTTCCCCTGATTAATCGGTCCTGATTGATGGGTAATCTTTTCTTTTCATGTTTTCATATTATATACAATATTATTATTTTAATATTATTTATTAAAAAGCCAACAAAAATATATATATATTCACCTAAATTTATAAACTATACTCTATAAGAATTGAACCACCGCCATTTAATGAATAATAGGATATATATATATAAATTTGTTTATTTTAATTATTAATAAGATATATAAATTATTTATATCAAGAGGTAACGTGCTATTAGAATTTTATTATCAAGCACATTGAACATGCAAAATCATTAATTAACACTTTATTTTTTGATTCTCATAATTACCTTATGTTAAATGATCATATTCGGCATATGATTTGGGGGAAAAAAGTTATTTTGTGTTTCTTAATGTACAAAACTTTGGGCTCTCAAATTTAGTGTTAGGTTCTTTATTAATTTATACCTGAGTAGTTACTACTCTCAGAAATATATATATATATATATTTTTTTGAAATACTCTCAGAAAAATATTACTGTTGAATATATCCATATTTTTAATACACAAACATCTTCAACATTAAATTATTATTCTTTGTGGGTGTAGTTAAAGTAGACTAACCAATGAAAAGTTTTTGTAAAACAACACTAATATGAAGAATTTAGGGGACCTAAAGAACTAGTGCTAGGAAACAAGTGGAGCCCAAAACAAATAATAGAGCTGAAATTCGGTGGATGTTTATCTTATACAGAGTAATAGTCAAACCTTGTTGATTTCTAGTTCAGAGTTCACACAGCCGATGTTTTCACCATGTTTTCACTCCATGATGAGTGTAACACATTTTCAAATGAAAGCAGATGCTGGTTTTTCACTGGTTGAGGAAAATTGAGCCCAGATGATGATTTTTAGAGGTTACCACTGTGGCCAAAAAATTTGTGGCCCAAACCCAAAAAATGTCATCTGATTTCACAGTTGCGCTTGTGATTATGTTAGCTTTATTAATTCGTTACAGTAAAGAAGTTTATTATTGGTATCTGTACAAGGTGTTGTTGGGACCAGCTAAGATATAATTTTGAAGTGTGGTCCGAAAATCACCTCCTGGAGAGCGGAAGAGAGCACCTCATATTAAATAAGGAAAATTGCCCACAAATTAAATAGTAAGACTTTATGATATTAAATCCACAACCTTAAAGATTTGGATGGACCTTAGTCTTACCATAAGATCAGACTACTTTTCTCAATAAGAGAACAATTAAAATCCTTAATTTTGAGTTTTCATGGTGAGATTCTTAGAGAAACCAGTGATCAAATCCAGCTCAGAATTGTGTGCTTAATTTGCAGTTGCTCACATGCGCTTGTTCAGATTATCAACTATCGACAGAAGAATAAAGAAATAACACATTTTTTTGTTGATCATATTTGGAATAAGGAATCAAAGTCGAAAAAGAATTGCCTATGGATACCTAAACACGTGAGCAGAAGTTTTTATTTATTTTAAAGTAGTCAGATTATATTTACGACTTCCATTAATTAAGAATTTTTGGATTTCATAATGATACCATTTGGTGGTAATGGCATATTGATATATATATATATATATATGTGTGTGTGTGTGTATATTTCTTGATGTGTTGAATTCTTACAATAAGAATGTTTGTGTTATCACTTATAGAAAGGGTCATGTTAACAGGAGCTTTAAAGACATATATTAAAAATTTAAAAATTAAATAAATAGCGATCCAAAAAAAAATTAAGTAAATAATTTATATTTATATTTTCAATTTATCAGTATATGATTTTCTATACTTCCAAACATAAATACTTTTTTATTACTTTTCAATTCTTAATATAACCCACCTAACGTGTTTTTGTTATCAAATGAAGTTATAATAATCACACAAATCCATTATAGCTTAGGATCGTTAGTTCCTACTATAACCTTATAATTATATCAACAAAATAATAACATCCTTGTGGGACTGATCCCATTACCTTGTACTTTAAATTGATGATAATAATAATAATAATAATCAATCTCTTAAGAACATAAGCTATGAAAACAAATTTCATAACAAGGCATTCAACACACATTTTCAGAGATACTAACTACTATAAAAGAGCAATGATGACCATAAAATGGCCGATATTGCAACTCAGTGACAAACTTGATCATATTTCTTTGACAATGATGATGTGTCAATTTTTTTAAAAGATAATTCACTTTTACATCCGGGATGCTCTAAGAGTTGCTTATAGTTGTCTTACTGTTTCGTAAGCAAGAGACTTGGGCATGAAATTTAGGTCACTAGTTTAGAATTCAGATATCTTGCTTTTGTGAATTGGCCCGAATAAGTAAAAACAATCAAACTATCCTACACAATCACCACACATCTCTTTCTCAACAAGCTTTTTCAGTGCACTGCCAACAGTACCATATTCACATAGTTTTGTTCTATACTAAAAAACCACCTCTCTTTCTCTTCAAGCCTTTCCATGCGCACCACCAAAACAGTACTATATTCACATAGTTTTTTTCTTCTATATTAAAAGCCCAAACAAACAGGCCAAATATTTCTGATCAAACCATCTTCACACGTTGAACCATTTTCTAATCCTACTAACATATATACCATCTAGCGATGCAATCAACTTGTCAAATCAATGAATATTAGTAACAGACTTATATACATATATTCTTCCTATATAGCTCCACTTGATTGGAGTTCTAAAAAAGGATCCACTTCATCAATTAAAAGAGAAACATGTCCCCAAATAGCTAAACAAAGATATATGCAGAAAATCAAACATGAACAAAACTAAAAAAGAGCGTGCGTGTCAGAGAAGAAAGAAATCATTAGCCACGCCCCCCCACACACAAAACCTTAAAAAAAATAACAATAATTTTTTAAAAAAAAGTTGTACCCATAACAACTCCAATTAGTTTGTTTAAAAAGAAAGCATATATATAAAAGACGATGTAGCATGTAATATATGATAGTGATGATATGTGTAGTACTAGTTTTTGATGAAAAGGTTAGGTTGAGAAGCTGTGTTGAAGAAAAGGAGCTGCTCGAGAGAGTAAACACAGAAGCCTTGTGAGTAAAGCATGGTCTGAGCCGCTGGAGAGTTAACGAGAACCTGCAAGAGTTGCTGCCTGTTCAACATGCCGAGACCACAGGGAACTCCAAAAGAGGGCCAGTCACAGTCGGTTTGGACGACGAAGGAGGAGTCGAGAGGCATGGACTGAATGGCCCTGACTTGAGCCTGCAAGAACCGGACGTACTTTTGGGCCTCTTCCAGCATGGTGGCTATGTCCATCTTCTTGTCGGAGGGCAGTAGCTTTTGAAGGGAACGTGTCTTGTCGCTCAGCTTCATCCTCGACCGGGACTGCACTGGAGGAGGATGCCAGTCGAAACGGGCACGTTTTGCTGATGAGGAGGTGGAGGACGACTCTGGAAGGTGGAAGAGCTGAGTTGGGAAGTTGAAGGCAGAAGAAGAAGAAGGGAGTTGGTGGTAATGGTGACATGGAGTGGTGAAATCGGAGGGTGGTAATGGGGTCAGTTCATGGTAGTGTGTCAAAAATGATTTGTTGAAACTACATTCCCCAACACCAAAATTTGAATGCAACTCTCTCTCCATTTTCATCACAAACACTAAACATTTTTGTGAACAAGGTGGGTGGTAGGGATATGAGCAGGCTGTAGAGAGAGAAAGAGAAAGAGGGAGGGGGGGCACGTGGCGTCGAGGGAGACGAGGAGTTAAGCATAAAGCCGAAGGCTGTTGGGAGCGCGTGTTTCGGCGTCGCTGCTGTCAGTATCTGTTTTGTCGCCTCTACTCAAAGGCCAAAGCTGCATTCATGTAATTGTTGTTGGTATCTCTGGGAGTGGCAGGAGCATAAAAGCTATAAACACTGCGATTCTGGCTTAACGTGGATTTACACGTGCCCTGTACACGCACGCTGGGATTATTATTATTATTATATAGCTGGATTGGTACACACACAAGGACCAGAGTTTTTTTTTTTTAAATTCAATAATCAGTCTAGTTGATACTGCCAACAGACACTGCCTTTCAATTTGCCACTTTCCCAAACCACGCCTTTTCTGTTTTTAGCTTAGCAACGACTTGGGACGTTACATCATACACACATCTTAATTTGGTTTTCACATGGCCAGTAGATACCAGAGGAGAGGGCATGGAAATCATATGAGATCGGAAAAGTGAGATGTAAGATGAGAGTAGAACAAAGCATTTTCACTTTTTATCATTTCTTTGCTTAAGAGTTAATATTAGACAAATGGAAACGGGGAAAAAATAATAATAACAATAATAATAAAGAAACAATGCTCTGCCCTACCACCAGATAAAGAATATTACAAATTACAAAGATGAGAAACTGTACAGAAGAATGAGAGGACAGCGCAAGCACTGATGTTTTGGAATGATTACCAACTCCCACATCAAATAGGGGGCAGCTGCGACCTAACAATATTGAGAAAATCATTCCAAAACATTAACCCAAGGGTTGCCTAAGAATCTCGCTATTGTTTTCCTAACTAAGCAAACCTTTACCGATCCCACATGGCCTGGAATACGATGGGTCTGTGCTTCAGCCAATACACCATATCCCTATCCAACGTAGAACCATTCAAAACTGCATCTAACATTGGGCTTCCAAAGACTTTAGGAGAGTTCTTGAATGACCATATCCGATCTTTAGGCCACGGTCTTTGTGGTTGTTTCTCCTGAAGGAACAATAGAGTTGCAACAAGATCAATAAACAATCTTAATAAGTAGCAAGCTAAAGTAAGCTCAGTACATAATATAACCACATTCCCAGATCCAGGATGCATATAAACAAAGCAACATATGGTCTAACCCAGTCCCATTGGTCTGTCGTAACCCATTGTGGGACTGCTGCACTTCCAAAATTGGTCAGAAAGAAGAGGAAGGTATAGCAACTCAACTCAGGCAAGTAGCAACACATTTATTCTTATATGTGGTATTTTACAAGTATGTACATGTGCAAGTGGAAGGTATATGAAAATTTCACCCAAAAGATCTTTTGGTCACCAATACAGGGTGAACCTACATACTACATCAGGTGAGGGGTACCTCGTTTTGTTAATTTACAGATTTTTGTCTTATGCGAATTCCTAACATTAAGACTTAGCCATTAACATTAGACCACTAAAAGACACTCTCTAAATCACTCACACTTGGGAAAAACCTTCTATATACTCAAAGTCCATCCAGGGTCAAATTTTGGTCAGGTACCCTCAGGTAAGGTCAGGCTATATATATTTTTCAAGAAAGGGTTCAAAAAGTATCAACATAAAGGCAAATATATTTATTCCCCAACAACCCCACCCCCCCCCCCCCCCCCCCCCCCCCCCAAAAAAAAAAAACCTCACCATCCTTGACAGCATAAATTTCGAGGTCCTTGGGCCATAAACACGATGCCGTGATGGCTTCTGAATCTTCGCATAGAAGGAACCAATTTCAGGTAGTGACAAGCAACCCCTACTTGCTCTAGCCAGAGTACAATCTGGATCAGTATATGTCTGTATATGCCAGAAAATCAGTTGTCCTAAACAATAATTTTCACCATATGTCTTCCGATATTCGCAATACTCTGCCCCCAATTTATCACTGTACTTAGGGCCCAAGTCAAGAGGGCTAATGTAGACAGCTGGTGAAGTAAAACTTTTGTATTCCTGAACAAAAAAATAAAGGTTGATTTAGATCAATAGAATGGCAACATACAATCATCTAGATGAACTTTTTCAGAGATTTTCCCTGAAGTGACTCACCTGAAGTCTAAAAAAGCACTTGGTATAAGCATAGATATGGATCAAGTCAGCTGCAGCATCATTCCGACACTTGTACGTACAAGGAAGATTCCGGAGTTCATCCCGCAACCTTCAAAAGCAAAAAACTAATTGAGCAAAGGTTGCATCTTTTTACCAGGTTTAAGCATAACATAACATGTGCAACAAAATTTGAAGCTGCTAGTTCTGCTCACCATAACAAGGATCTCTGAAGCTCTTTCTGAACGTCATCAGAATCTGATGGATCATGGGATTGAATCTTGAACTTAAGATCATTTAGCACATCTTCTTCCACATGAGGAGCCATGCACTGAAGAAGTTCCTTAACAACAGAACCTTCTGCCTTCCACAGGAAGAAAACAGTTTCTTCGGGACTAAGCTTCTCCAGTGGGGGTGGAGCCTTTTTAGGGTCACCGAACACACATCTCATGACATACCTCACCTGTCAAAAGCATTAAACCTAAAGCCTTTTACAAATGCTATAAAGTCAAAATAGGAATTTATATACACCACAGATGCAGAGTATCATAGAATATTTTCAGTTTAAAATAGGGAACTGGTGGGAGCATTTTGGCTTTTAACAATTGGGTTAATAAGGTAAGAGCATGCTTGACATTAAAGGAAGTAGTATGTTCAAGTTATTCCACAAATTTAAACTTCAACTTTGGCTTTTAATGGTGATAAACAGTCCTCAGCCTTATGGCTCAGAAACATGTTAGGCTGCTCCTTTCAACTTGGAGGATAATTGCAGCAAGGATCATTATGATGGATGAAGACTGTTATAAATATTTTGTGTTCTGATTGTGATTAAGTTTTGAATATTCAGTCCTAGTAATCAATTCAAAATGCAATCCTTTTGTTTTTAAAAAAAGAGGGGGAAATCACCTTGTCAAGAGTAACAGCCAAATTCTGCAGCCTCTGGTTGTAGACACCCTCAGCCTGTGCAAATCAAACAGATAAAAGGTAAGAATCCTAATAAATAAAAAGAATAACCTTACATATACAGATGGAAGTGTGTAGTTTAGAGCTTAGACACACACAGAATGAGATGGTAAACATCACCTGAACCTCAGCATCACTCTCCTCAACCTCTAGACATATATCCGAAAAATATTTTCTTTTCTCTTCCAAATTATGCTTTAAAATTTCTGCAGGAAGCTTTGTTCTTTCCAAATTTATGAATCTCACCTTCATCCAAAAGTAATGTCAGAAATACAAAATAATTAATCTTCAATCCAGAACTGAAGGGGTTAAAAAATAAAAGAAATTATGGCACAGCAAGAACACACCAGGCGAGCTGCATATGCGACGACCCAATTCGGCAATCCACCAAGCAAACAACTGCCCAAACCTGCCCTCCCCAAGTCAAGGTAATCTTCTTCAGATACTGAATTTAATTCACATGCTTCTATCATTAGTTGATGTCGATCCAGCAATCCATGCCATTCCTTAAGTACCTGAGGGGCAATGTCTTCAGTTAAGAAAAAATACTTGTTTTTTGAAAGTAGTTAAGTAAAAATATTTTGAACTTTGAAATGGAAGGTGAAAAAGGAACAAAAGATTTCTACTGCTGCAGTAACCACAATAAGGAATGATTAACACAATGGTGGACACAAATACGCAAGAACAGCCAAGAGGATTTTGTTAATGAATTAAAAATTGATGATCAGGGTTTAACAACTAAAATAAATTGCCATCAGTACCTTATCAAAAGCCCCTTCACCAGTCAGATTCAAGTAGCTGCCACGGCAAACTTGGCTGCCACACAAACACACAGAGGCTTCATACTCCTCCTTACTCTGGAACATGAATAATCATCAACCATTAGATCTACAAGAATCACAAATTTGATCTGTGATGTATACAAGGATGAAATTCAGAAGACACGCACCTCTGTAACAGAATTATAATCGAAAGTGATCTCCTCAGCATACTGAATTTCACGTACTGTGTAGATTCCAATCTGATACTGACCATCCACAGCAGTAACTCTGCTTTAAAAAAATGTAGACAATTACTATCTAGAGCGAGAAACACTCATTAAAAATTTCCCACATCAACAAGGAGAGATTTCAATTTATTCCTCCATCAAGGCATGCAGTCAAAGAAAAAGTACTTAATGGCATGAGTTTAATTATAAAGACCAAAGGAAATTATTCAGAATTCTATGGACATAAATTAAAGTACAAATATTTGAATTCTGCTCCAAGCAATAATTTTCTGTTAGCATAGGAGGTCCAGCACCTGACAACAAAGACTCCAAATACATGCAAAATAGAAACAACGTGGGATAGAAGGAAACAGTTCGCAATCATCTAACAATGCTAAGCAGTAATAATCAGATCACATGCTCGAGATATCTTTTTCTTTTTCAAAACGTTATATAGACAAATGTAGTCAATAGAGGCTTATCACAATAGAAAAATCGTGGGACAGAAGAAAGCAGTTCATGTTCAGCTAATAATGTTGACCAGTAATCATCAGATCACACACTCGAGATATCTTTTTCTTTTTCCAAAACAATATATGAATAAATGTAGTCAAATAGAGGCTTATTACACATAATAATATAATAATTTATATTCTGTCCTACATCGTATGTAAAATGTATGCAAATTGGATATAAACAAAGCCTTTAATGTGCAACAACAGTTAGGATGCTGCATGTAATAAGAAAAAATAAGACTTACTTTGCCTCACAATTAGGTCGGCAAGAGTGACATATTCGACTTGCATAGTTAGCTTTGTGCATAGCATCAACAACAACTAAATCATACCCATCAGCATCTCCCTGAAAAATAATGACAAATGATCAGGGAATATATTTAAAAAGTACATTGATAAACAGCGTGACAAGTCTACAGGATTCGGTATGAAATTTGTCCCACAGTAATACCTTTGGCCTCTCTAGATAAATGTTGTAAAATTCCGGAGCAGGATCTTTACTATTTTTCTGCAAAGAGCGTATCCCATCTTGCTTCTCATACCATTTCCAAACAGGATAAACCTATCAAAATTTAAAAGACATCCAAGGAAATTTATCTTAAGCCAGGACCTTAGCACACAAGAATGATAGAGCAAAGCATATTTATAATTCTCTAATAAATAAGGGTAAATTATCCATACCTCTCCCAGAAACTCTACAACAAAATCATCCTTCCCAAAACCCCTTTCTTTGTTGCAAACCACACCGAGACCCTGATCAACAAATTCAAATAGACAACAGCAAATGGAAAGAATCAGTAATGCAATGAGAAGGGAACACCCAGATATAAAAATTAATAAAAGGTATAGAAAATAATATCAAGTTCAAGCGCTAAATGGATGTATTAAGATACCTTTCGATATGCAACATATTTGTCATCAGGACGATTATCTATAGCCTTCAGGATACCTTGGCAAACTTTAATTGTTCGTACATCACAGTCCTCCTCCGCAGCTCTTCTAATTTCTTCAATAACAGGCTGCAAAGAATACATCATTGGAGTGTTCCCAGTGCCTGTGAAGTGCCTAACTTGCTGATTCAGGGTGCAAAGCAGCACATCTTCTATAAACAAATGCTTCTCCATGAGAGTCCAATCCAGTTCCTCAGGCATAGAATCAAGTAAAAGATTGTGTGTATAAGGATCAATTCCATAAACTTCTTGTTCTATAACTTGATCTCCAAGCTGTTTTCTTGGTTGATATTCCTTGACTTCAGGAAGTTCCATATCCAACTCTTCATTGCCATTTTTCTGCGCATTGAGTTTCTCAGCATAGTCCTCCGGCAAAGAAACCCGCATCTTCTGCTTCACATCTTCCTCATCCGCAACAATAGCATACTGATCAATGACCTCATATTTCCTAGTAACAGGAGGAACTAGGCCAGCTTTTGTCATGCGAGCACCCCATTCACGTTCATCAGTCATAGAATCTAAACCCTCATCTGCAGTAAAGTATCCATCTCCTCTAGACTCCCCAAAGCGATTATCTGACCTAAACTCCAAGTCAGTATCTGTATCTGACACTGTACTCTCACTATCACTCTTACCATCCTCAGAAGATCTGTCAACGTCATCAGAAGTTTCAGTTCCTGAGTCCAGAGATTTTCGATTCAATTTGGACAGACGCTTTCTGAGTTCTCGATCAGATGCATATTCTCCATGATCAAAAACACCATTTGATAAGGATGCACAATTACTCCTATTCATGTACTTCCTCTCAGAGACAGTCTTAACGAGCTTTTTCTTATACTTTGATGCAGCAGGTGACTCATCTTTCCAGAACTTCATCATCTCCTCTCTTTCATAATAAGATGACTTAGCACCCTGCTCCAAACGTGTTGCAAGTTGGATAAATAGTGTGACAATGTGATTCATGTCCCCAGCACCACCACGACTCTTTGCTCTGCAATCATGGAATAATGCATATAAATGATATTATATAGAATGAAGCAGCAGCTAACTGGGACACAACTTATAACCAGTCCAGAAGAAACTAAGGGCAGTGTTCATCTCTGATTTCTCTCAAAAAGGAAAAGAGAAAAGAAAGGACTACAGGCAGTGATTTTGTGTAATAAAAATTAATAATAATTTAATATCAACATTTAGGCGCACAAAAAGGAAATCTATATTTTTCAGCTTAATATAGAACAAATATAAACAATGGCATGCAACACCTTAAAACCTATAGGACCTGAAGGATTAAACCTTCAAATGATTTAGGCTCAGTCGTTCGGGCCAGAGCTGCAATTGAAAACTGTATACTCAACCAAAATCAATGCAGAAGCCACAAAGCATAAGGCAACTATAATGCAGAATCACTAGTGCAACATTGACAATAAAAGCCACATGATTTTAATGATTAAGATCTGAGTTATATATAATATTTTTCTTGTCAATGCACCAGATGCAAGTTAAATAATAATAATAATAATAATAATAAAAGAAGAAGGACCAACAAGGACCTACTTTATTGCATCCCTGCACATTCGACTGATATCATCCTTGACAGAACTTAATCCATGACCAATATAATATCCGTTCTTCATCCTTTCCTCTATTTCTGCAACCTGTTCAACAAAAAGACAGTAAGGAATGCAGACTATTTCACTGCAGCCACCATAAAACAATTACAAAGGGATGTAGAGTTGAGAAAATGAAGACCTTCGGAATGAAGAAATCAAAAGTATTCTCCTTCATGATGTCCTTCAGACTTGAAGCAAGGAATTCCTCCATCCTCTTATATCCATTTTCAGATTTTTTGATGGCCCACCGCCTCATACGAGCATCCCTTGATAAAATGGATGAGGACCTTCTGGCATCAAATACTTTCGAACGTTGGTAGAAACTTCGACGGAATGCCTGATTTGCTGAGTCTCGCTTATCTACACTGTCAAAATAATGCTTCAACTCACCATAATCATCCATGTCACCTCCCAAACCCTTAGATTTAGAAACTAACGAAGATTTGTCAGTAATCTGTTTCAGACTCCTTATTTTGGAATACGATTCATTGAAGACCTTGTTACCACGTGAACTCTGGCTCCTGAGCCAATTCAAATTTGGAAATTTGTTGGCCAACTCTCCTAACTGGCCACAACCTCTAATATCTACAGATACTATACAAGGAAACAAGCGAAGAATCTCTTCAAGCATGGCAGAAGTAACATTTGTGCAACCAACTAAAACCATAGAGTTCAACTTTTCTTTGTTATAACCATTCTGCAAGAAAAAGAAAAAGAAATGAATCCTGGGAAAAAAAAAAATGAAAACTGTGTTGTTTTCTTTGTGTCAAACATACATAAACTTACCATGATATTCCTGATTAGGAAATCACTGCAGTTAGGGCCCATATATGACAAGTCAACTTGTCTTGAAATGCCCTTATAAAAGCTGACAGCAGCTCTCCAGTGTTTACAAGTTAAAGAAGCAATAGTAAGGGACTTTATGTCTGGTCTCAAGAAGTGAAACACGCGTGCCAAAACATGGCCATCCAACAAACCCCAGCTCCCCAAGTTGGTTTCAGAACCTGCACTCTCTTCTCCATGGAAAAATGCATCTCCACATAATTCCTCAAAGGTGGACTCATCTTGAATTGTGTTCATATCTTCTTCCATTTCTTCTTCTTCATCGCTCTCATCAACATGCACCCGAGCTCTTTTGCCAGCACGTGCATCACCATCTGTAGATTTACAATCCCCACACAATCCCAAAAGGAAGGGTCTCAGAATTTCTACCAAATTATTATTTAAAATATTTATTTAAAAAAAAAAAAAAGGAAAGACAAAACCAAAAAAGCCAGTAATATCCCAATAATTATGGTGCTATTATATGTGTCTAAATGGCAAATATGACAACTATTTATCCAATGTGAAATTAGAATTAAAAATTAAAACTCCTCTACAACTAATAAGAGATTGCTGTAAAATACACACCGGGGTTGCTTAAAAAAACTATATTTGATTTGCTCATACCTGAAATTCGATATATGAGCTTCTCTGTCTCCTTCTTTGGCTGTTTAGTACTGATCCACGGATCTAAAGCCTCATTTATGGCAGCAGCGAACTCTCTCTTATATGATTTCATTACCAATTCATGTAGTTTCCAACGTGTGTAAGCAATGAATTGTGGATGCATGCTGTGAAAGAGATTGGAATTCACATTATTTTCACTTTCACCAGGGGCAGCACCCTGCGACTGCACAAGAGATTGCAAAGAATCACCAGATGAAGCAACATTCTCCAACTGATTCCGGACAGTGGAATCAGAAGCCTCTGTAGTGGAGGTAATTGGAACCCAAACTTTATCAAATTTCCTGAAAACACTCATGTGTTTCTGAATGACACCTTGATCCACCAACAATTGAAGCTCTGAAAATGAGCTAGGCCCTCGTTCATGCCCAGCACCATCAAGGTAGTACCATTCACCCAACTGCAGTTGCAAGTCATCAGCAGAGCAAAGACGATCCTTGGGCATGTTAATGGATGCCATGCTCTTCCAGAAGAGCCGCGAATCCTGATCATTGATGGCTTTTGAATGAGAATCAGTTTCTGCCAATGATCTCCTAACATCACCAGCTGAAGAGTATGGCCGAGCAGACCTTGAAGAATGCCTTTCTTTCCCACGAATTTTTGAGCGGGGCTCAGAAACAAGTGAACCATGGTCATTAACTACACACGCATTTATCCTGACGACCGGACGCATGGCTCCCTTCACTCCTCTTACTATAGTAGGTTTATTCAGAGTTGGCCTGTTTATGCCACCGCCATCATTCCTTTCATCTGGGCAAGAAAAAGCCCAAGAAGGAAGTTCAAGTTTTCGACTGTGAGAAGGATAATACAAATCATCTTTTTGA
Source organism: Litchi chinensis (assembly GCA_019925255.1). Taxonomy (NCBI): domain Eukaryota; kingdom Viridiplantae; phylum Streptophyta; class Magnoliopsida; order Sapindales; family Sapindaceae; genus Litchi; species Litchi chinensis. The sequence continues at coordinate 20,633,480 of CM034472.1, read as the reverse complement.
TGCCACCGGGGATCTTCGTACCCAGACTTTGACATCTGGCACAATGGGAAGCCATCATTAAGAACAAATTTCTTTCTAGAACTTCTTTCTTGGGTAGCTTCATCATTCCTCTTCCAGTCCCCACCTTTGCATGACCATCGGGCAGAAAACCAGTCATCAGACTCAAAAGAGGCAAGGTCATGATCTTTTTCAAACCTGACTTCTGTAGATTCCATCAACTTGATCTCAGAATTTCTTGACAATTCAACAGCCTTTTTGTCATACTGCTCCTGTTCCCCAATATAACCTGTAAAAAGCCATATCAAACATTTCTTGAATAGGAAAAGAACAACACTATACTTCCCAAAAATTAACAAACTAATTTGTAGCTATCACATTAATTTTGGAATAATGTATTAATAGTGTGATAATTACACATAAGTTTGTCACATCATTTGGACAATAAATTTGGGTAAATTTTTAGGTAATGTAGCATTATTCATAGGGAAAACATCAAATTTGCTTCCTTTTAGGTAAGAAATACGAAGAAACATCAAATTTGCTTCTCTTTTTTTTTTCTGGTCAGAGCAGGAAAAAAACATCATAATTTCATAAAATATTAGCTACCATTTAAAAGTTCATTAATCCTATTTAACATCATACATGAAGCATAATTGGAAACCAATTAACAGACTTTCAAGAGGTATAATTTCCAGTGTATAAATATAACTGGTACTGAACCCACAAATGATTAAAAGTAGTAATACCCTTATTAACACTATTTAATAATACAGACATTTCCAAATATGTGAACAAAAAATGCCAAGCTGTCCATTTTGTTATTTTTAACAAGCCAGTCAAAATCAAGTACTCTTTACCAACCACATCACCAAAGATTAAAAAACATAGAGAAAGGTCAGAGCTGATAAAAAAAGGCAAATGAACAGATAGGTACTACCTGCATGATTTTGCCATTCCACAGGTTCAAACGTTGTGCGCAAGATTTCTGCAAAGTGACAAAATTCCAGAGACAGTGGAAAGAGTAAGAGGTCAAATTGATAGAAACGAAATAGAAACTATAATCAAATTCACAAGGGCAAAATTGAATTCTTTTAAAAGAAAAAAGAAAGTAGTACAATACCTGCAAGAGTCTCAATTTCCTTGCCAGGAATGACAGTAAAACCCTCTAACAGAGCACCAACTCGATCATCAATACGGAGATCTTCTAAAGATTCAGATGCTGCAGCACTGTCACCCGGGCACATTAGCTGTGGCAAAGAAACCTGAGTTTCGTCACCACTATATTGCAGAGTATCTCCAGTATCTACCAACAGATTACCAGGAGCTTCTGGAGGGTTGACAAGCTGAGTTATACTATCAGACGCAATAGATGGAAAATTAACAGTAATCAATGGTGAAACTGCATTTTCAACAGCCACCCATCGATCACTATCTAAATGCTTGATCAAGTGATCCGACGTAAGAACTCCTTCTCCCACAAGTGCCTTAAGTTCACATAATTTCGAAGGCCCACATTCCATGCCATAATAATCAAGGTAAAACCATTTCCCTATGGAAGATTCAGTCACAACAGGTACATGGGGTGGAGTGTCACATATATCCATATCTTCCTCCATTGAAACCAGCTCTTCAAGAGGACCACTGTCAACTTGAGGAGATTCTCTGCAATTTGCAATTGAACTATGGGACGGCTCTTCTTTGTGAGACTCACTTTTGATATTTTTTTCCTCGGAAACATTAAAATCTTGCAAACTGTTTCTGTCTTGGGATTCTTTGGTCGAAGAATGTGAGTGTTTCACATTACCATCCCTCTGACCCAGTTTATCCTCCTGCCCTTTACTATCAGACTGAGAGTTTCGTTTCTCTCCAGCTCCACTCTTGCGGCTTGTTTCACGAGAATTAATGGCCTTACTCCGATCAAGTGGGGACCGCTCCACATAGTTGGGGGTCCGATCCCTGCGATCATAGACCCGAGCTCGATCCTGTGGAGAGCGATCTGCTTTAATAGGACTTCTGTTTCTATGATCATAGTGGCGGCTCCTATAATATGGAGATTTCTCTCTAGTATGAGGGGATCTGTCCCGCGCATGAGGGGATCTGTCCCGTGCATATGGGGACCTGTCCCGAGCATAAGGGGATCTGTCACGCCCATAAGGGGATCTGTCTCGAGCATACGGGGACCTCTCCCAGGAATATGGGGATCGCTCCCGGGAATATGGAGATCTTTCACGACGAGTTGGACTCCTATCCCGGTGATCATAATACCTACCTCTCTCTCGTGGGGACCGCTCAGAATGATCTGGGCTGCGTCCATGCCTGTCATAAACCACTCTAGAAGACAAAGAAGATTCATGGTGCCTGGATGAGTATTTGTCCAGTGAAGATATCCTTGATGAAGAAGAATTCCTACAAAACCTTTCCACAGAATGGCGTGAATAGTGCTCTGAGTGAACAGCACGAGTGTTGTTATCATCAACAAGTCTTCTACTTTTTGAACCTCCAAAATCCCCATAATCCCCATAATATTTTCGCTCACCGCTATCCGAATCAGTACCATGTCGCTTCAACCTATTTCCAGCAGAATAATCTCGTCCTTGGGTCTTCCCATTGCTGTAATCACTCTTGTACAAACCTTCATCGTCCAAAACCTTGGAATTGATTCTAACATTCCTCTCTTGACAACTCTCCCACCTGGATGCACTCTTGCTGTGCTGACTACCACTTCTATTAAAATCTTTCATCCTGTAAAGATCATCACTCACATACTTACCAGATGGAGGAGTACGGTCCAGCTTATAATCATATCTACGTGATCTACTGTAACCATACTCATCTTTAACCACTTCCCCTTTATGCCATCTATCAGGAATGAACTCTCCTTTTTCAATATCATCTTTCCCGCCTCTCCACAACCCAAATTCTCCCTTCTCAGCTTCCCCTCTTCGCCAACTCGAAGAAGAAACAACAATCTCGCCCTTCTCAATCTCACTTCTCCTTGACTGTGATTGAGACATTGACTGCAACTGCGACTGTGGCTGTGGTTGTGACTGTGGCTGTGGCGGCGGCTGTTGCTGCAACTGTGGTTGTGGCTGCAACTGTGACTGAGATTTCTCAGGTTGAACAAACTCACCATTTTCCCACTTCAATGTCCCCAATTCACCCTCTTCAACTTCCTCATTCTTCACCTTATCTTTATCAACACTGACACCATCCCCCCCACCACCATTTTCATCCACCTTGTTAGTTTGTTTAACGCCACTCTTCTGTCCCTCCCCTTTCTTCACAGTAATGATTTTCTTCACCTTAACTATCCTCTTCTTAACAGTCTTGGAGCTCACACCGTTCTTCTTCCCATTACTCTTATTAGTAGAGTTAGCCGCGTTGCTGTTGCCCTTGTTAGTACCTACCGCAACATTGCTACTGCTGCCATTGTTGTTACTGCCATCATTGTTAGTAGCTGCTGCCACCTTGTTGCTGTTGCTGCCGTTGTCATTGTTACTACTATTACTACCATTATTGTTACTACTACCACTACTAGAATTATTGTTGCTGTTCTTGTTGTTGTTGTTGTTATTGCCACTGCCTCCGCAAAGCGTCTTATCTACAATCGGAAACCTCTCCATGATATTACTATGTTGCTGTTGCTGCTGCAAAGGCATGCATGCCACACCTCCATCGCCCATGGAAATCTCCGCGTCTCACCTTTTCGACCAATAATCGAAACCACTCCTCCAAACCCTAGCTCTCCCCTCTCCCGGGGCTGTCGATGCTCATCACTGCGAAACCCAATTCAATTCTCTCCGCCTCCGATTCCCAATCCCAATCAAATCAACCCTAATTTCAACAAACAGCCAAATGTAGGGTTTCATTAACACCAGCAAGAAAAAACATATTAGAATCAAAACATTACTGCAGTTTTAAAATAAAACAAAATAACAATCCTAGGGTTTGGCTTTTTGAAAATGGAAAAACTCATTGAATCCAAATTGAGAAAGAGAAGACGAGAAAGATATAAAAAAATTACCGAGAAAATCGACGAGCTGAGTGAACAGATCGGCGAGGATGTCTGTTGCAAATTCTGAGACGAGATAGATCGCGAGAAACTGTGAGCTCGAAAGAAGCAAAATCTCTTCTCTTACACGTTGTTTTTCATTCTTTTATCGTGTTCTTCTCTGTGTTGTGTTCGCTATTTCTCTTTCTTTCTCTCGCTTTCTCGCGCTCGCTCTCGTTGTGTTGTTCTTGGTCTGAAAGACGAAACCTTCGTGTTTTTTTTTTTTTTTTTTCTCTCTCTCTCTTGTTTTTATTTTTTTTATTATTATTATTATTTTTATTGTTTTACGATCTTTGCCCTTCATGTGTTTTGTGTTCTTTATTGACCAAAGTAATAATTGACTAAAAGTACGTAAAAGCCCTTGATAGTGATGTATACGTAGGAGGACCGTATCACGAAACGTAGATTGCTGAGACATACGATTTTAGCTGCGGCTCCTCCATGTAAGTCTGTAATTTTCTAGTTTTTTTTCCTTTCCTTCGTATTTTTCTTATTTTTCTAACAAAATTTTAAGATTAAAAATTTACATAAAAGAATAAAATTATATTTGTTTAAGAGTTTCATAACATTTAAAAAAAAAATCATTTCCCATCTTACACATAGTGGTTTAATGATAGAAGGTTCAATCCAACTAATAATATTCAAATTATAATTGTTATAATATTTATTGTTGCATAATCCAACTAAATTCAGCTATCGTATGAAGCAGATGCTGGATAAGAGATTCAATAAACCTTCAAGCGACAACCTTTCTTTACAATAATCCAGGGGTTTATTTTCGAGAACATCATTCAATACTTAAGTTAGTCAATATTTTTAATAATATATGATATTTTAAAAATTATATTTCATAATTATTTGATATTATATTTCTAACTTTTTACTATTTACATTACTAATTATCCTATTATAACAAATAAATAAATCTACAAAAAAGAGTATTTATATATATTTTTTGGAAAAACAGAGCATTTATATTTTCATTATAATTTTATATGACAAAAAAATAAAACCAAAAAAAAAATCAATAAAAATACAACAAATATATAATAATAAATAAAAACAAGCTTAGGAAACAAATAAAAAGATAAATTGACAAGAATAAAAAGATTTGGTGAAGTTAAAATACTATTAACTCGGGATATATTATGAGGTTAGGATAAATCCGATAGTGGTTGTTACTAGATCATCCTTAAACGAAAAGGTGTTTGATTCGCTAACTATTATCTTGGTCAATTTGAATCACGGAGTCGTGCAGGTCTGCAACGAAGATCCAATCCCCAAGTTTGTCCTCTCGTTTAAAGGCCAATCACATTTTGGCTTTATAATGGTATTGTTGGATAATTTACAATTAATTTATGTAAAGGGTGTTTTTGTCTTTCAGCCAAATTCTGATTTTGTGTGCAGAAACAAAATGGTGCAGGGATATTTTGGTAAAAACGGAAACCTTTTGGCGCTCAACCTTGAGCGAAATATTTTGGGAAGGATATATTAATATAATATAGCAAAAAGACTACCAAATCCCGAGGTCATGGCGATTTCCGTTGGGTTGGGAGACATGAAATTTGTCAAAGCCCAAGCTCTTGGAATCCATCTGCGGAGGCCAGCGAGCCGCCCAGATGATGTCATGACGGTGCTATGATGGGCTGTCACATATAGTGAGCCCAATGTAACAGACTTAATTATCTGTGGATTTATTACTATGATTTAAGTGTCTATATTATTTGGTTTGGAAATTTTGTGATAATTAAGTTAGAGAAAGGATTGATATCACTGACAATCTTCAATTGAAGAAAGAAGATCAAAAGAATTTATGTTTTTCTAAATTGGACTTTTACTAAAATGTGCAATACAACACGTAGTTATTAAAAAATATATATATATATATACATAGTGATAGTGAAAGATAGACAAATTTTAGTAGAATATTGATAGCATAAATCATGTTGCCTTTTCAACGGCCATTGAACTAACTTATTGTGATGATAAGTTAGAAATTCAAACTACATTGTTTTGTCAATAAATCATTCGAAAATTAAGTTATATGTATTCATAATTTGAGATATATATATGTATTCATAACTTAAGTGATTAATACATTTTTTTTTATGTGTTTGATTCTTACCTTATATATTTATTCAAATATGTGAAATTTTTCATTTTTAATATGATTTAAGTGGATCTTTATTGATTTTATTTCAAAAAGGAAATTTGAACTTGATATCTCAATTTTTATTAAAATATGTGATAACTAATTAGATTATATATGTGATCTTATAACCCTAATTACTTGTGCTAGATACATACTAGCTTTTGTATAAAAAATAGTTCTAAAGACTTATATATATATATATATATACTAAATTATAAATGTTAACGTTAATTAAACTCATATTAATGTCCATCACATGGTTTTAAGTATAATCTTGCTCCCAGACAAGCTATATTCACAAAGGGACACGCAAGCCTCAACTTGTCCTCTAATGATGCCACGCACTTCGAAGGAGCGCCATAGCACTACCCAATCATAACAGCGAAAAGGAATTCTCTCCAGTCAGGCAACCAAATCATTGGCCCGTGCATAACCCCTCCCTAACCGTGCGTGAACTGGGAACAAAAGGGCAATACGAGAATTTCAAACAGCACCTCTAATAATGACACAATTTTTTTTTAGGAATAATAATGACACAAACTTTGAGTTAATTTAGTACACCTTATTGAATTTGATTGGATATAATTAAATTTCACGTTTGATATATAATAGGATTTGGATTTGTTAAAAAATGATCATGTCTAAATAGTATTTATAAAAAATAATATTTTAAATTAATTTATTATTTATAAATAAAATAATCAAATTTTGATAAATTAAAAATAAAGGAAAATCCAAAACTTTACAAAGTGTCCTTTTAGAATACAATTATAATCATTTTTATAAAATTTTAATTTTTGAATATATTAAAAATATTAGTATTATTTAAATTTGTTTTGAAAACTAGTATTATTTAATTAAGTTTTATAGATTAATATATTTGTATATGTTGTAATGTTTAAATAATTAAATAACACTAATTAATTATTTAAAAAACCAAAAAAACCAAAAACCAACAACCACAACTATAGCAAAAGCAATGGGTTCATGTAACTCGCCATCGTGGTTTATAAATTATTAGATAGTACTGGTGCAACCAGTCCAATGAGCTCACCATGGAGCCGGCTGGTTCCACCAGTCCAGCAATACTTCCAATACGGATGCGACCGTCCAAACACATAGCGCAAATGCCCGTAGTTTAGACTCCGGAATAGCGTGCGCGATTTGGTGTCCAGTTTTACGACATCGTTTTTCCTCCTCACCTCCTCTGTACAAGGACATTATTACACACCCTCAATTTCTCCCTACACCTACAAACAAACACAATAGCAAAGGCTTTACACTTTAATATCTCGACCGATTTGTGTGTTTATGTAGATTGTATTAGCTCTGATAGTCTGATGGTATGTGATCATGTGGTTTTTCTGCCCATAAATCCAAATTTTGTTTGTCGTTGCATCTCTTGTCTATTTTTAAATAAGTAGATTTAATTGTGGAATGGAAATGAATTTGAGTTTTACACTTGTAGTCTTTTTTTTTTTTTTTAAGTTTGTAGTTTGTTGATGACTTGAAGTGTAATTTTGTTGTTTTAGATGTTGAAAAGTCCTTGGTTGTTAAGTCTATGGATGTGATTTGTAATGTCAGCGTTTGACTTTTGCTTTGACCATGTTAGAAACAAGTTTAGGATCAAAGACATGAATTTAACCCATTTTCAGTTAATTTTCGTATTTAGCTTAGTTATATCGCGATTTGCTTGAAATTATAAGTGCATGAGTTTATCTGCTCCCCTGCTCTTTGACTCACATGTTTGCTTATATATTTGCTTTGTTATTTTGCCTTCTAATTTGATCAAAGATAGAAGATAGATCAGATTTGTTTTAATCTCTATTGTTTATTCAAATACTCGATTTCTTTGTCTATGATGTTTTAAGCAAATGTTGGCATTGACTACTCTATTTTCTTGACGGATTCAGTATGCTGAGGTCCAGTTCTGATGGAAACATGTCTGCGAATTGGGGAAACAATCTGCGGAGGACTGACCTTCGACCAAGGCCCAATTCATCTGGTACAACTCGTAATCTTAATGAGAAAGCACCATTTTTGTCTCACCCTGTGTCTATAGGTCGAAATTTTGATGAGGATGAGTGCAAGCCTTTAGACAGGTAGACTGTCGCCTGTTGTTGCTTAAATTCGTTGTTTGACATTCATTAGAGCTCTTATGCACTCAGAACATAATGAGTGAACTTTAATTGTTGTATTCAGGAGTATCAACAAACTGCAGTTGCTAGCAGGGTTGAGTCCCTCGGTGAATTATACAAAAACACGAATTCTTCAAAGCCAGGTTCGATTGTTTCTGAAGGAGGAAGTCAAATGATTGAGAGACCCAAATTGAATTTGAAGCCCCGCTCACAGCGTCTTGACCAGTCTGATGAAAGTCTCAAAAATGGAACGTTTGTAAACTATCATATATCTCTATCTCAAAATTCATTATTTGTGATCATGCAAGCAAATAGCATCAAGTAATCGTGCAAGCAAATAGCAGCAAGGCCGTAGTTTTCAGTCTCAAAAGTAGACAGCTATATTCAAATTCCGCTTGCAATGCATGAGCAACTTTCTGTAGATGCAAGAGCACTAAAGCAAGCAGATTTTTAGTAGTTGCAATCTGTTAAAGACTGAGAATGTGATGATGTTTCAGTATATTCACATTATTAGTGTGTGCGTGTGTGTGTGTGTGCATATAAATATTAAGCTGCCTTTCTTATATTTGATAATAACTACACATGTTCTACAATGAGACACAGCATTTACCGTTTGTAGTTCATTCTTCAAACTTACAGGTGTGTCTGTCCACAGGATTGTTTTGCCCCCTTTTTTTCCCTTCATTTTGAATTTTAGCAGGTGGGTGGGTGTATTATGGTGTTTATGACTGGAGACGAGCATTTGCTATAGTGGATAATTTGTTTGCTTTATATATGATTGAATCATTTTGTATGTGTGATTACTGGGTATCCTACTCATGTTGTTTTGTGTATGTGAAGTTTTTTTCATAGTCATGGAGAGCCTTTTGTGCTTAGTTTGCTCATTTGGCATGATTTCTTTTCTTGACTCTCAGGGGCTGATTACATACTAATTTCATTGCCGTTCATTTGACTCAGTAATATGTCATTTTTATTATAATTGATAAAAGTCTGCTTTTAGTTATCTTGTGATCCTGGATCATGGCTATATAAATGGGAGCATTTCTTGCACTTTCTGATTTGACAAATGATGAATATTACTTCCTTTTTTTTTTTCTTTTGTTTCATTTGGTATGGATGTATATTACCTGCCATATTGTGCATCACCATCCTCTGTTTAGTTGCACTGGTGCCCTAACTGCCTCTTATAGATGGTATTACTTGGACTTGTTGTAGAACATAAAGTTGAATTTGGACAATGAATTTGGGGGTATACTCTGAAGTTATTATGTAAATAAGACAATTAATGGTAAAGTTTTCAGTTGAGGTAAAAAAAAAAAAAATTACTTGGGGAATGCACATATATATGGCAATCAATTAGTTGGTTGCTAATCCATTAGTTTCACTATTATTGTTGATTGGGTAACCTTTTATACGTGCGCCTACACGAGCGTTCATGCATATGCACTGTTTACAAAATCATGAAAAAAATTCAGTTTCTTGTATCTTGGTTACTTGGTTGTCATTTAGCAGAATTTAGGCCAATGATGAGATGAAATTTTCTTTAGTCTACTGTGTTTAAGACTAGAATGTTGAATGAGAGACTCAGATGAAAAAAAAAGGAGAAAGGGTGTTTGAACATGATTTGATCAGGTAAATAACTTCTATTGGTAATAATCAAATCAAGAGTTAGTAGGTAAGAAAAAATGAATAAGATGGTAACAAATATCTAGGGATTTGGTGTGACATTCTGTAGAATAGGTTTCATATGAAAGTTCAGATTACTTAGGAATTGGAGCACTTATGCGCAGAGTTTGAAGCAACTAATTTTTTTTTCTGTCTATTGATATCATGTCATGTATCAAGGAATGATACACTTTTATCAAAATAATTATAAATAAGTACTTGAGTTCATTTAAATATGCAACAAATCATACAACACTACAACAGAGAAAGATCCCAATGGTTTTGTTGTGTTCTACGTTTCTCATGCAAATAACAATTGACCAATATCCATTTCTCTTAAGCAGTCATATTTAAGTTAACTAAAATTCCTTTGCTAACAATCTAAGCAACTGTTGCAGGCAATCATTATTTGGTGGGGTCGTACACTGGAGATGGTAAGGATCAATAATGCCTAATTTGTTATTTCTTTTTGTGAGTTCTTTTTATGATCCCCTTTCTGGTAATATTTAGCCGACATCAGCTGCTTAATTTGTCATCATTCTTTTGCCAAACAGTGTCATGTAATTATACGAGACTTGGTTTAGGAAGTGGCTGGTTCATTGCAAATGCTGTTCTTTCTTATTCTGGCTTGATAATGCTTCATCCAGTCCTCAGGTTCTCAAGGAACGAGGCATAGATGATATTGCTTTAGATAACCTCGACCTTGGTCATGCACGTAATTGGTACTTTATCCATTCTATTTTCATAAAAACATAACTGATTTTTTTCATCGTGTTGATGACACCTGCATTCTATATGATGGTGCCTTTTTTTTTTTCATGCTAGAACTGAAAACTTTATATAACAGCAGTGAACAAACCGTCCACTGAAGGATCTTACAACCCAAAAAGAAAACCAATGACTTCAAAACTAGCAGTCCATGCCAACTATGATAATTTGTACTTAAAAAAATGTGTATAATTCAGTCACACCGCTTATATCTATAGCCTGTTGGTTGCTAGGTCTATTCATGTTGAAGTGAGGACCCTGGTCTTACTATAAGGTTGCTAAAGATGATTGATAAATTCTTATACTTGCAGGGTCAATTCTCCTAAGAATGAAATGGCATCAGAAAAAAGGTCTTTTATTCATTTTCAGTGGATGAGAAGTTGACATGATTAATATAATATAAAATAGAGGGAATAATGGTCATATTGGTAGCAGAGGAAAGACCATACAGCTGTGATGGTAGCAGTAGGTTGTATATGTATGTCCAAAACCTTAAGTCTAAGATACCAATAATTACAGTAAATCAGTTCAGCTCCATGAAGGTAGTGATAGCTATGTAGCCAGTTTCTTCAATTCAGAGAGAGATCTAAATTGTTGAAACTGAAATATGTACGTACACACACACACACATATAACAAAAAGATTTTACAACTTTGCAGAAACATAGCACATCAAACAGGAAAGAAATGTAAGTGAATATATGGATATGTATACAATGTACTTGAAAAAAAAAAAAAAAAAACAAACAAATATTGAGGTAACTTTGTTGTCTCTCCATATTGAGATGACTTTGTTGTCTCTCCCAATTATGATATTATCTATTTGTAATTTAAATGTAGCCCTTGATAAATTAAAAGTACATGGCACATCATTTCTACCCTCCTAACAAGCATTAGCATGTTATATTCCAGAAGACGTACTTCAATTCAGTTAATATCACTTCCATGCAACCATATATATATATATACACACACATATATAAAGCCAAATTGTTTGTCCCCAACGTCAGCTTCTTCTTTTAGTTGCATATATTGGAAATTAAATTCTTGATGCATGATGATTATCCAACTGCTCAAAACAAAATGAACTTAATCGAGGCATGATGATAATTCTGTAATGCTAACGAAAATTATTGCGACATAAGATCACATAATTTTGATTTTTTTTCTCGAATGCTTTTCAGTTAATGAAAAGTTCAAAACGAGCAGCCTAAAAACCACTGCTTTCAAATCACTTTACATCCTAAATGTTAGATAACAAAAACCCAATTATCATACACTCGCTGTGCACCAGTTCCACTACCAACAACATAAACCAAGTTAGCCAAATCATGGAGAAGCTAAAGACCCATTTCAAATTCACCATCATAGCTCATTTTAAAGTAAACACACAACAAAAAATCTATTATGCTTCATCTGAAATTCCAAATTAACCAACCTAAGCACACTATGTGAGTCAAATTCTTCAAACAACACCAACTTTAAATCAACAAACAGAGAGTGAGAGTGAGAGAAAAACCGATTCACGGTCATTCTGAGGGGAGATTTGAGAGGAAGTGTGAAAGGGCAGGGCAGAGAGACTCGTCAGCAAGTTTGTTGCTGATCTTGGGCAAAACGCTGAAGAGTTCGCAGATTATGCGCTTCGGCTGGACCACAAGGTGGTCATTGCAGACCCAGCCAATGTCCTCTTACGACTCTAACTATCGGATCTGTAGATTGAGCGACCCGTGGCCTTTAAATGCTCATAATGAATGTCCTGTAATAAAAAATGAGTTTTCTCGCAGTGATTGAAAATCTGTCAATGGATTATTGTAACTAAATAAGGATTCGTTATATTCTTATTTTTGCTATTCTTTTTATAAGAGGTATTTAAATTTGAGTGATACATGAGTTAAAAAATATAATAATCTTTATCATCCATTATTTTCTTTATATTGTTGTGTTATTATATTTATGAAAAGTCTAGTAAAGAAAAAGATGATTGAAATTCTTACTAGTACTGAACATTCAGAGCTCAAAAGCAAGGGCATTGCTTCTCTCATTTGCCTCAACCATGAACATTAAATTCAGTACACTGGTATTGCCTGCCAGAATAAGTGACAAATCCCATAAGAAATCATCTTCCTGTATTTTGACTATTTCAATTTTATTGCCCCTTTCTCGCTACCAACCCTCCTGCACCGAAGTAGCTCATGCTCGGACATAATATGCTTGCACAGCTTTCGATAAAACTAATTCCATGTTTCAGTTGAATCTTAACTACTATTGTAGAGTCTTAAAATCCACAGCAAGTACCACAACCAATTCTTGATTTTGTAGAATGAACTGGTTTCGAATTCAAAGACTGAAAATTTAGGGGGCCAAGCTCTGGTGCAGCGACTTTACTGGTACAAGTTGTACAACAATACTAGTGAATTTCTATGCTATCAATTGTGTATTAACGCTGTAGCTGAATCGGTAATAAAGTAGCTAGCAATTCCCAAATTCAACAACATATATATCTAATAAACTAACATGGCATTAAGCAGAAAAGATGCAAAGCACAAAGACAAAAATTAAATATATTCTCTGCTAATTTACATCATTTACATTGACAAAACTTGAATAAAACTTTTGCCCAATAACAATATAAACTTCACATAACGATATGAAAAATAATGTGTACTGATCCCCGAAAAAAAAAAAAAAACTTGAAACACAAAAACTCAAAACGGGTACGGTGTTGGCAAGAACGCCGGTAAAAACAATGGCACAGACTTTTTCCTGCAATAATCCAAAAAAAAAAAAGTCAATAAACATCACCTTATTTTCAAACTTGTTTGAAACTTGTGAAGTTGATGTCTTGTAATAAACTTGAACACACACAAATAAAAATTTACAAAAAAAAAAAAAAAAAAGTTACCTTGAGTAATAGGAGTCATACGCGTCGTTGTCGTTGTAACGTGAAACGTTGACGCGACGGTGACCTTTAGCCGTAGACGACGCACTTTTACTCGGAGATGATTTCTTGACAGACTCGACGGCTGCTTTTTTCTGGCTCTCATTGGCAGAAAGGACGACCCCATCTTCTGATATAACAGAGAGCCCCGGTTGCCAATACTTATTCTTTTGCTTCGTCGACGATCGCACTTGATCCCCACCTCCTTCAACTGCATGTGCCTCCGGTGGCGACGGCGGTGGCGGGGTCAACACCGCCGCAGCAGGACGGTAACAAGAACCCAAATCAGAGAAGAACTTCATTGGATCACAAAAACCACCTGGCGTGTTGATAGTCGAAGACGTGGAGAAACAGTAGAGGGGGTGGTTTCGTTTTATAGCCAAGCCCATTGTATATGCACATATAGAGGGAGAGAGAGAAAAAGGAGTTTTACGGGTCTGACGTGGACTCGGATCACTCAGTTTCCGCAAAAGATGAGAGTGAGTTTTGTCCTTATCCGTAAAATATTAAAATTTCGCTTTTGAAGTGGTGGACCCACCTTTGGCTTCTTTGTGATTGGTCGGCGTTTACACTTCTGGTCCCACTTGGAAACTTGTCTTTAACACGCATAATTGTTGAAAAACACCTTTGAAAAATTGTTCTCTCTTATTATTTTTTTATTTTTTTGTGGTTATAAATAATTTGATTTTAAGATATTTTTAAAAATTACTTTGAGTAAATTTACTTATTTAATAATTGGAAACAGAAATGGAAAGAATCTCTTGAATATTTTGTGATTAAGATTTTAACAAAAACTATCCTTTGTGTAATTAATTGGCATTAATATCTATATTTCTTCATCAATATCATGATAGTGGATAATAATTATAATTATAATTATAATTACATTGTAATATAATTTGTAAAACAAGTAAGATTAATGATTTTAAGTGAATTGACCTCAACATATGTATAATGCCCATAGATTTGTTTTCATCTAAAACAGAAAAGTTGGTTGCCTGTGGGCGCAATGAATAGATATAATTTATTTTTGATACAGATTTTTCCTTATCAAAATTGGTTCATCTTTAATTTATTTCCCATAATTTGTTACTATATTAATTTTCGGTGGTGTAGACGTGGGCCGACCAACAATGGAATTATTTGTTATCATCCTTCAATTTCCTTGATAACGCGTGTAGTAATACAAAGTAGTAAAAAAAATCATTATTTTTATTGGACCGATCTAATGAATTTGTAAAGATTCTGTAACAGTAAAGTTAATTTATGTTCAAGTGAGGTACTAATATAAGTTTTCTTGACTTTTAAGGGTATCTTGTGACAATAACTACTGTTAATCAATAGTGACTTATTTCTTTATTTTCTCAGCTTCATGTTTTTTAAATAAAAACTGATATTGGCAAAATTTACATAAGAGTGGAATAATTTAAATTTAGAGTCTTCTTAGTACTTAAAAATGGATAAATTATGCACGACCCATAAATTATACACAACTTGCTGCATTTTGTTTAAAGCCAGCCCATCTTCACACAACTTGCCATCTTCCAATAAAATTTCACAAATCGAGAAATTGGCTGATTAATTAAGTCAGTCTTGTTGTGTCTGATATAAGTATTCGCTAATAATTGGTTATTACATGTGAATGTCATTTGACTTCTCAATTCTCACATCTTTCTTTTCGTTAAAGTGATCTCTACAAGTGGGCTCGTCCCATGTTTGTGCTTAAAAATAAAGGTTTTTTTTTTTTTTCCTCTCAATAACTGCTCTTTTTTTAGGTCCAAGTTGAACACTAATTAGTTTTTTAAAATCTTAAAAAAAAAAAAACTATTTTGGGATAGAAATGTACTTGATAAAAATATAGAACCTTAAAAAATAATTACATTTCAATTTTAATATAAAAAAGGTTTATTTTCGTAATTTTATTAAAATAAAAATAAAAATAATTGACCCACCATCTAATATTAAATTTATATTGTTGTTTTAATTAAAATAATACCGATTAACCGTCTCGAGTTTGACTTTAGTAGCTTTATTTTTATTTTTATTTTTATTTTTTTCGAGGACCTTTAGTAGCTGGATTCCATACTACAAGTTGAGTGACTTAATTGGTGAACTTTTTTGCTTATTTATTTTAAAATTGACATCAAATGACTTATAGAGAAATCAATAATTATTTATATGGTTTTGATATCTACTTTTATAAATTCGAAGGTATTTAGTTTTATCAAAAAAAAAAAATTTCATACATACTTCATACAATATGAAATGACATTAAAAACCATGCTATTAAATAGATGAGAACTTGTATAATCACCTGCGTTAGAGGAAATGTATATGAATTTAAACTTTGAAAAAAATAAATATTATAGTTGTATGCTTTTATTATAAGGTAGTGGAGGCAGATAAGTGAGAAGATAAGAAGTAGCATAAAGGAGCAAATACAAAAATAAGAGTCTCAAGACTCTCAACTATGGCGTGTGTGGAAGAACATGAATCATTATATGATTAATTGGGCAATTAAATTCCATGAAGTCAACTGTAGTCAAGTGGACTAATAAAAGTATAATTCCAGCAAAGATGTACATATATATGATATCAAAGGCAATAATCAAATCCGTTGCATATGGTGGAGTACACTACGAGCCACATTTCTCTTCCTTGCCAATTAATTGAAGACTTTAATTCAATATATGTTGAAACATCAATTTGATTTAATTACTGGTAATTAAATCATTTCAATTTAAAGCAGTGCATGCTAATCACATCACATGCTTGACTGCAAAAACGAATATCCACGTCCACCAACTTTTAAAATATCTCCATATATCAACTTTCACGTCAATCCGGTTCACAGGGGACTTACGATGAGTGCATGAAAACAAATTATATAGGAAGACAAATTGCATTCGAATGTAATTCTCAAACTGTCCATGTACTCTCATTTGAATTTCTTTTCGTTGAAGATTCTGATCATCAGTACTACATGCCCCAGCGTATAAAAATATCAGAGAAACCCCAAAAAACTATATCACCGGCATTTAAAATCCAATTCATTTGTCACTGTTTTTGTTGGGCCCAGATGCTTCGCTATCTAATTCTAAGACAAAACATTTAAAAAAGAAAAATCTAGAAAACATGAATTAATAGCTTCATTAACCGAATTTAAGTGATCACAGCAGTCAGCAGTCGCAGTCCAGAGGCAAATACCATTCATCTCCACCACAGAAAGTTGCCTGCTATATGGGGTTGCATGCATGATCTTCGATCTATTTAATTTTGTTCACATTTTGCCCTGTATATGTAAAAAATAGCGGTCTTTGTTGTGGGTTACATTTATATCGCGATTGAAACAATTACTATCTACTTGTTTAGTTGCTTTCATGCCAACCTAATTTGAGAAACTGAACAATATTAATTAATGTTATGAAATCTGGGTCATGTCATGACATAGTACAAAGAAATAATATTGTGGTTGAAAATTTTTAAAAGAAAATAAAATATATCGGAGAAAAGGTCATGATTTACTATTTTTTTCAAAGGTAATTAAAGGTTAAGATAAATTATGTTGAATAATGATTTATCTGCACAATTCCCAGTGGTTTGGGACATTATTGAAATGGGGCTCACTTATCTTAAATAACAAATTTTCCCACACTGCAATGACTAACATCACTTAAAAACGCATACGAGTTTATTTGTCAATGGTTTAGGTGTAGACCTTTTAGAATGTTTACATTTGAATATTGTTACTTTCTCGAAATGGATTTTGGATATATATATTACCTATTTTCAGAGATTTCGCTTTTGTTTATCTGAGCTTATCCACTTTCAAAAAGCAAAAGCAATAAATGATTGAAATAGAATCAAAACATGGTCCATTCCAAAGTTGATTCGAGGAGCACCTAATTCCACCTCTAGTATTTCATAATCCTAAATGCATAATCATTTACCTAATCGATTGGAAGATAAACTTATTCTTATAGATAATAACTAAGTTAATTTTTGAGATCTCTCGCATCCATTTATGTAATGATGTAAGAGTTTTCGTGATCGAAATCACTAACATAATGTAACGCTAGAGTTGTGTTGATGGGCTGATGAGTCCGGTTCATTAATCAGTTGATAGGCTGAAATTGTTGAAAACAAGGCCATAGTAATCCAAAGGTCAAACTTTTGAGCCCAATATCCAATTACGTCCAGGAGGCCACCTAATTGGACACATATTGGGGGAGGCCATTGAAGACAGACACTGGAAGAGGATAGAGAATAATGCAAACGAACAGTAGAATCAGCTACAAAAGCCTAAAATACACTACGTCGATTTATATATAATTCAGGTTAAATTGACTTTAGTTGTCGGTATGTTGTTCAATGATGTAGTTGTGGACATTCCTGACCGAACTTATATTTTCATATAATTACATAATGAGTACGATATTATCAAAATATTTATTGTTGGTGTTAAACCTGATTAAAATTTACTTATATTGGGTGCATGAATATGAATTAACTTGGCTGATGAGATTTTTCTTTGTTATTGACTTGTTGTTTATGTAGAGAAATAGAGAATAATCGGTTAGAGAATAATGCAAACAAAAACAAAAACTGAAATCACCTACAAAAGCCTAAAAACACTACATATATAGATTTATATATAATCAAGGTTAAATTTACTTTAGTTGTCCGTATGTTATTCAATGATGTAGTTGTGGACATTCCTGACCGAACTTATATTTCCATATAATTACATAATGAGTACGATATTATCAAAATATTTATTGTTGGTGTTAAACCTGATTAAAATTTACTTATATTGGGTGCATGAATATGAATTAACTTGGTTGATAAGATGTTTCTTCGTTATTGACTTGTTGTTTATGTAGAGAAATACAGAAAAACCGGTCAAAGAATAATGCAAACAAAAACAAAAACTAGAATAAGCTACAAAAGCCTAAAAAAGAAAACTACGTAGATTTATATATAATTAAGGTTAAATTGACTTTAGGTGTCATTGTGTTATTCAATGATGTAGTTATGGACATTCTTGGCCGAACCTATATTTTCATATAATTTACACAATGAGCACAATATCATCAAAATATTTATTGTTAGTAAATCTAATTAAAATTTACTTATATTGGGCGCATGAATATGAATTAACATGGTTGATGAAATTTTTCTTTGTTATTGCCTTGTTGTTTGTGTAAAGAAATAGAGAATAACGAAACAGAGACCAAACATACATGAAATCATAAAATGAAATAAGCATAACATTTTTACATGATTCGAAGATCAATAATACGGTTTTTAAGTTCCGCTAAACCCAACAACACTTTTACTATCAAGTGACTATTTATAATATCTCAAAATTGGACTTTTTCTTTTCTGTTTCATTATTGATTCAGACTTTATAATCTAATAGTATAAGAGGTATTGATCGGACCTGTTTGTCTAAGTTATTCTCACAACAATATAAAAAGAGATTTCCTTTGTATCATTATTATAAAACTAAAATATTAATTACATCTAATGCCAGCTAATCCTTATATATAATTAGAACATTAATCAAGGATACTTGCATAAATTGTGAAATTTCCTCGAAGGTTGGAATATTGGACATTGCCTTTTGTTTTTAACCGATAACTAGAAGTGGTTATTGAGTATAAACTAAAAAAGTATTAATATTCTTCTGCTTTCTATTTATTTGTTAATAAGATATGGTATCTTGTGCAAGGCTTAGGAGACATTACAAAAATTTTGATCGTGCCAGGCTTACGAAAAATATATCTTATTTTAAAGCTATAAATTATCAAGCATCACATATAATACTGATAAGTATTGGACAATTTGGAATTATTTGAAAATTTCACATAAGAAATTAAATACTATTAAACTAATTCATCATCATTT
The DNA here is from genome assembly GCA_019925255.1 of Litchi chinensis. Classification (NCBI taxonomy): domain Eukaryota; kingdom Viridiplantae; phylum Streptophyta; class Magnoliopsida; order Sapindales; family Sapindaceae; genus Litchi; species Litchi chinensis. The sequence goes on along the minus strand of CM034472.1, from coordinate 20,613,859 downwards.
GTTCATATACAATCAAATTGTTCTTCCTCCTTAATGATATTTGTTTGATCAAAGACAAAAAAGATTAATATGATTTTGGAGTTAAACTTTCGGGTGAAAATTACAATGCTTTTATAGATTTAAACTTCTAAATTAATAACTTATAATTAATTAACTTGTAATGGTGCTGTCATTATCCTATTGAAGTGTCTTTTATGGCAAACATATATCTGTTTCAAACATACTTTTTATCTCCCTTATGTTTTCTCACACCGAAACAAAATAGAATTCAATGGTTTTGGGTCTAGTTCTTTTCATGTTTCTCATCTATTTGGCATAAAGCATCTGAACTTGGATCAAGACATTTCATTTTTATTTGATTGTAAACTTCTACTACATAAAAAAAAGATAATAACATAACACTAATCCCTGTACTTCGGGTAGTTAGGTACATAGATAATAATACGTATGAAAGTGCTTTTCATAACAGAAAGTACAATAAATAATCAAAAAAAGTTTATTGTACATGACTTAAAGATGCTTTAGAGATACAAAAATGCTTGAAATATTGTTTGCAAATGTATAAAGGTGTACGTGTTGTCTAAAAAATATTTTTGGATGCAGAAATCATCTTGAGTTACTTTTCAGATCAGGATAAATATAGTTTCATATGTAAGTTTTGAAAGTGTACATTGATCAAGAGTACCCGATGACCCCAAGTAAGAAATATTAGTTAAACCTAGCAGTTTTTGAGTTTTCATGATCAATACGTTCAAATTTTTAATTGTTATTGATCTTAATTATTCATAAATTGAGATGCATTGATTATAAAAGTTATATATATATATATATATATCTAGGGACTGTTCGCTGTGGGAACTGTTGCTATGCAATGTGTGAGTTAATCATGGAGACAAGACCATAGCGCAAACATAGAAAAAACTTCCTTTTACCTGTAAAGGAATGTGTGTATCATCCAAATCACGAGATTTTCCTTTGGATTTTCTTGTAAAAGTGACAGAGACTTGTCTTCATGAGATGCAAAATCACATTCACAGGCTTTCTTCTGCAGCGAACAAATTAAATAATTCTGCACGTACATTAGAGATGGAACAGACACACCCATGAGGCTTCAAATCAAAATGATAACCCACTCCAAGTTTACCTGCTTGTTTTTTTTATTCTTCTGGCATAAAGGAATTAAAAAACATAATAATCAATAAGATGAAGAAACTTTTTCGTACTTATACCTTAATTCATGCACGAATTTATTCTCTCTCGTGCCTTGGAAAAGTTATTGCTACACGTTTTTTTGTTTCCTTATGAATTTCTATTGTATTGTCCTTTCTATTTTTTGAGTCACGGAGATGAGATTTGGATTTGCTCTTGAAAGCGTTATTAATTGAATGATTAAGAATGTGTAACACATGAATAATATCAGGAATGACTAATTCAAACTTATTTTATATTTAAAATTTTACGAAGAATCAACCATGCATAATTTTTATTATAAATTATGTAATAATGGAGAGTATCTGATATAGAGAAATAAAATAAAAATTAAATGATTAACTCAAAATAGAGTGTAAAGGGATATTAATTCTCGCTGTCTAGGCAGGCACACTTCACTAAGTCAGCTAGCTAGCTTCCAAACATTGAATAATATGGCAGTAGAAAAGACAAATGTTTTGATTTGATTTCAGTCACGGCCATTGATGATGAGTTCAAGATATAATTCTCGAGACATGTCTAACTTGCTCTGTCTGGCTAACTTCTTGGTTAAATTGAAACGCAATCGTATAAACACTTCCATATTCTAGTACATTTTTTCTTGTTTATTAAATTTTAGAGTAAAAAGTCCTTATAAGCAGTCCACAATATATAATAAAATTATGGAAGGAAAATCAGATCTTGATGGATCTCATATATAATTCAACAGGTCAGTTCATAGTGAAATTTCATTTGGACTAAAACAAATATAAACATGTACTACTCAGTCAGATTAAAATATCGATCATGACGTAATTACAACATCAACTATTTAGCAAGAGATACATTAATATTGTCTAAAATCTATATATCTAGTTCCAAAAATCATGCATGTTTTATTTCCATGACTACATATAGAGATAATACCATATACTGTATAAATCTTAATTAAATGCTTATTTCTCCCCTGTTGTCTCCAACTTAATATCACGCAATTCCATTCCTCTCGATTTCCCAAAAAGTGAAGGACAATCAGGTAGGACTGATGATGAAATTTATTTCAATAGTTTAAGGGAAATATTCTACGGCCTTTCGTCAATTCAAGAAGTAGCATTCTAGTGAAATAGCTTAATTTGTCTTTGGTGGAAGAGGTCTAATTTGTCTTTACTTTTGGCTTCATATTGCACAAGCAACCAAGCCAATCTCATATACATAATGTACGTGTGCAAAGATGGGAATTGAAAGCTAGGTAGCCATCAATCACTAAACTCAACGAACTAATCAAATTAATTAATATATGATCAATTATTACAGGTGGGTTTGTCTGAAATGGCATTCCATAAGCACAAATTCGACAAAAAATTGGCCGGCTAAGACTGCTAACGTAACGTACTCTATAAAATCTTCTTAGTCACCATAATCACTAATCCAAGTCAAGAAAATGAGAGGGAAAATCAATTAGCAATCGTCCAAAATTGCTTAGAAAAGCTCTATTCATGCCAGTCTAATTAAGGAATCATGGTTGCTCACACTGATGGTTTCACTAGTACTAAATAACAAAACTATGAGGCATGCTTAGCATATATACCAGGCATAGGTGGAGTCAGGATCTTTGATTCTTTAACTGGATTAGATTGATTTAGCCACGCAGTTTTCGTGAACAACTTCCTATTCATGAATGAACTAGCGGATGATTTATATGATTTCTTAAGAGTTTACTTCTATTTCTGTAATTACATGCGTCATTTGAATGATATATATATATATATGTACGCTTAAGTACACTAGAAGATATATATAATTAGTTTACGAATTAAGATGAAATTAAAGAAGCCAGCCCGGCCCTTACCTCATGACCTTCTGATTCCCATGTTGACTGAGCTAATTAACCACTGAGGGACCATATATTTTCAGCTGACCAAGTCTCTGATTTAAGAACAGTCAAATTTGTTCACTTGAATTTTTTTAATTAAAAAAATCCATAAGAAAAAAAGTCTAATTGGTACATGTCTAATAAATAGGTGCTAACCAAAGGGATGGCTGTCATTTTAATTGAGTATAAACTTGAAGTTCATTTATGTTTAATTTTGGCATCACTCTATTCGGATAATTGTTCAACAAGTACCTATCATCATTATATATATGGTTCAAGTGGCAGATAAGCTAGCTCTCTCCTACTCTCTCTTTCTCTCTTTATAATACAAGAAACATGTCTAGAGATTTTCTACACCCAACACCTCATATTTCTTGAATCTGGGAACTCCACAACTAGATAATAAAACCCTAGCTCCTCAAGTGTCCATCAACCAATATCCACCACACGCGTGTGAAACAAAAAATTTATAACTCAAAAGGCCTTTTAAAGGATCGTTTTGGAGCAACAAAACAACACATATCCTAGCTAGCTAGCTAGTTAGCTAATATTTCGTTTTCCTTTTCTTTTTATTATTTTTTCTTTCAAACACGGCCATGAAAACTGAAGTTAGAGGAAACACTACGTCCATTTCTCTGCAGAACCCTAGCCTTTTCAACGCCCCACAAAGCTCTCTCTCAGGAGCACTCAGAGGGTGTCTCGGCAGCCTGGACGGAGCATGTATAGAGAAGCTGCTGCTCCACTGCGCCAGTGCCTTGGAAAACAACGACGTCACTTTGGCACAGCAAGTGATGTGGGTGCTCAACAATGTTGCTTCTTCGGTTGGTGACCCTAACCAGAGGCTCGCCTCATGCTTTTTAAGGGCACTCGTTTCCAGGGCATCTAGGGTTTGCCCAACAACGATGAGTTTCAATGGTAGCGGTACGATTCAGAGAGGTCCAATGAGCGTGACCCAGCTAGCCGGGTACGTTGATCTAATCCCTTGGCACCGATTTGGGTTCTGTGCGTCAAATAGTGCTATCTTTAAGGCAGTTCAAGGTTGCCCAAAAGTTCATATTTTAGATTTTAGCATCACTCATTGTATGCAATGGCCTACTCTCATAGATGCTTTAGCGAAAAGGCCAGAAGGGCCTCCTTTGCTTCGAATCACCTTGCCTTCTTGTAGACCACCAGTCCCTCCTTTGCTCAACGTGTCCACCGAAGAGGTCGGTCTCCGTTTGGGGAATTTTGCAAAGTTTAAAGATGTTCCCTTTGAATTTAATGTGATGGATGACTCTGCTTCCACATCAGGTGAGATTATTGTGTCCAAAGAATCCTCTTCTTTTCACTTTGAATCACTTTTGAGTCACTTGACTCCTTCCATGTTGAACCTTAGAGATGATGAGGCTTTGGTGATAAACTGCCAAAATTGGATTCGATATTTTTCTGATGAAACAAACGCTCTTGATGCTTCTTTGAGAGATGCTTTTCTCACTATAATTAAAGGACTTAACCCTAGTATCATCGTAATAGTCGATGAGGATTCTGATTTAAGTGCTTCTAGTCTCACTTCAAGAATCACTACTTGCTTCAATTATCTTTGGATACCCTTTGATGCTCTGGAAACTTTCTTGCCTAAGGATAGTTGCCAAAGGCTAGAATACGAGTCCGATATCGGTCACAAGATCGAAAACATCATAAGCTTTGAAGGGTTTCAAAGAATAGAGAGGCTAGAATCCGGGGCCAAACTGACTCAAAGAATGAAAAATGCTGGCTACATCAGTCTCCCGTTTTGTGAGGAGACTGTTAGCGAAGTTAAGTCTTTACTAGATGAACATGCTGGTGGATGGGGCATGAAGAGAGAAGAAGAGATGTTGGTGCTCACATGGAAGGGTCACAACTCAGTTTTTGCAACAGCTTGGGTCCCAAATGGGCTGGAGGATTGATTGGGTGCGGACTTAAGTGGCTAGATCGGACCTACCCCAAAAATCATTTATGTTGTTTTTTGGGCATAGTGGTCCATGCAATGACAAAATATGGTTTGCATTTTTATCTCTGTCTGAGGCTGCATGTGAGCAAGAGACAAGAAGGAAATTGGCAGCGTTTTGAGAATAACTTAACATATGTTAACTTCGACATCCCCAACTTAATTTGTACTCGAGCTAGCTACCATTCGCTGTGTTCACATGATAAGCAAAACGAGAACATGTGTATGTTCTCTTAGCTCTACATGAGATAAAAAACCTCTATCTCTTTAATTTGTTTCCAATATTTCTGCGTGTAATAGCTTTTGTTTTAGAAAAATTAATTGCAAAGTAGTCCACTAGTTGGGACTTGTCATTTCTTTGTCGGTCAAATATATTAACCTCTTATGATCTCCTGTTTTAATTTGTTAGTTTCTATATTTATCTTCGTTAATAATTTGTATTTAAAGCAGAATTTCGTGTGGTATATATTTTGGCTGATCAGATACGAAGTTGTAAAAGAAAGCAAATTGAGTACAAATACATGAAAGCTCTAGCTATCAGCAAAAGATGGAAAACCCCATTGAAATATTTTCATAAATAGAACGTGATCGACCAGGTATAGGTAGGGAAAATATCCTATTATCATGAGAAACGTGTGTGATACATATATATCGTATTTATTATAGTGCATATGCAGATGCCGTACTTCTTATAAATTTGTGTGGTACTACGTGGGTAAAATTTTAACCAGCTAGTGAAGATATTTATAATGTAAACGATATATTCGATTGAGTTTTCCCCCAGGTGCCAGGAGTATAATTAAATTGGTCGGATTTTTTGGTTCAGAGGGTCATTCCTCTCACACGTAACACGAGCCTCGAAGCAAATTTGAATTCAGTTCGTGTTTGTGTGTGCATTAAGATGAGATGAAAGATATGATAAAGTAAAAGAGAAAGAAAATAATCTTATAGTACTGCTATATCAGGAGGTAATTGCAATTTATTCTTTATGATCACTTTGAAGGCATCAAATAATTCTTTAAAAACCATATCCAATGGTTTCCTTTGTTTAATTTCTCAAAATCCATTTTTGATCCATTATATTCAAATACAATAAAGCAAAGCCAGAAGCGGCTCCTATAATATCAAAAATACGTTCAATCGCTATAATTACTAAACAACAATAATATGAGAGAGGGAATAGCAGCGCAAATTTTACACGTGTGTTTTGATTCTTATAGCTTGGACAAATCAAGTAGTACTAACGACGAAGGCTCGAACACCGGGAAGAAGAGGGACCACATTTTTATATGTAGCATTGCTTTTCTACGTACCGTCGGCTTCGTGCTCCAAGATATACAGCTCAGAGGACGACGCACTTGCACCATTTGTAGAATGTGATCTTCAGTTATGTGCTTCATTTTCCTTTTTTTTTTTTTTTGAAAAATTTTCACTTTAACCTCTGATATTTAAAAAAATATCAGGTTTTTAAAATTCTTTTAAAAATAACTCTTTTATCCTTAACTTTTTTAAAACTTTCAAAAAAACTTAAACAGTTAATCAACTGATGATTAATAATGACTTTAAATAATTTAAATTATAATCTAATAACTTAAATTTGAAGATATTTTAGACAATTTAACTTATAAATTCATTATTTTATTAGGGTAATATGATGTTATGTCCGTTTTCTCGTCACAGGCAAAAGGGCCGTTAAAGGCCTAAAAGGTGAGCACAGTGTTAGGAGGCCCAATGGGCCCAGCCTTCAGACCGCGATCACAAGCTCACCAGACCTCGAGCTCGAGCTAATTTCCAGAACCATTGCCTTCTACCTCGCGTCAATACCAAGGTTCGCTTCAGCCTATCTTCAGGTCGCGTAAGTAATTAGCTCGATGGGATCGCGCCGGACAGATTCTACCAGCCTACAACAGATCCACCCTTAAGTGGTCTCAGCCCGCTTCCTTGATAGGCTGTCCCAAAGTCCTAATTCGCGGGAACGACCTAATATGTTCTGTCTTGCCCTAGACTCATTCTCAGAGAGCAATCTCTAGATCTACCAAATCCTCTTATTTTCCGCCGGCACCACCTCAACAGTCCCGATGAGCATTCAATGAGACGACTGTGCATTTATTATAGAGAAGACTTTATCTGAAACAATAAATGAAGGCATGTGATGTCAAGAATAATCATTACTTTAATAATTAATGCAGTATGACCTGAATCAGATTAGGTAAAAATGTTGATGATTATAACGTGTACAACACTCCATTTGTATTTCCCCTTCTCTATAAATAGGGGGATTTTCATTGTAAAAATAAGTTAAGAACACTTATAGTACCGTTACTCTGCCGGAATTAACCCAGAATAACCGTGGACGTATGCGTACTCGCCGAACCATGTAAAAATCTTTGTGCGTGCATTCATTCTTCCCTCTCATTTCTTTATTAATTGTCTCATTACTGCTGTTTATCTACCACAACCAACATTCCTTCGTTTTATTACTACATATCAACCTTAAACTTCATTAGCTACACATTCATTACAACTATCACCATTAAATTACTTTGATCGCAATTTGGACCTTTGAATCTCTGAGTCGACCGTTTCCGGATAATTTACATGTCATCAACAACCATCAAGGACAAAAATATTTTTTAACATATTCTGTTATGGTGCGTTTACTTCACTGGGAGGAATCGGAATGATCTGGAATCGGAATGATTTGGAATCGGAATAATGTATCGGAATCAAAATAAGTTGTTTACTTCAACTGCAGGAATCGGAATCGGAATCGGAATCAGTAGTATTCTCATTAAACTGTTTACTTTACTTTGAAATCGGAATAGATTAATTATAAGTTAAAAAAATGTCTTTAATTAAAATTATGGATTAATTATAATAGTGTGCAGTTTTTATTATACTATGTAGATAAAAAAAAAATTGTATATTATAATAAAAAAAAAAACTGTATATCATTTTAATAGTCCACTAACATAATGTGTAATTTTTTATTATAATATCTACTTTTTTTTTTAATATCAAATAAAAAAATACATATTACAATAGAAAAAAAATGGTATATTATTTTAATAGTTCACTATGATAATTAAGAAATTGATGATGAAAAACCTATGGTATGCATTTTTTTATTATAATATATAGTTTTTTTTAAAAAAAAAATCAAACAAAATAGTTTTTTTTTTAATTTGTTAAAAAAAGGTATAAGAGACTTTTTATGTTGATAAAGGGAATGTGAATGAGATTCTCAAGTGGGGTGGGGGGAATGAGATTCTCATTCCATAACCCCAAATTGATGTGAGGTTCACACTATCATTCTCATTACGGAATGAATTTTAAACAAGTAAATACTATCAATCAATCTCAGTGCCTATTCTCATTCCTCAATCCATAAAATAAACACACTATTAGTGTTGATAGTCAATTGACTGACGATTTAGACTTTTTCAAGAGTTATGAAAAAGTTTGAGATAAAAAAAGTTGTTTAAAACGTTAGGGATTAAAATAAAGTTTGCCCTTGTTTTTTCTTACATTTAAAGATCTTTACTAGTGATAATAAGTTGCTAATGAGACTCTCTCGTCCTGTGGTTCCCTGGTGTAGTGGTTCAGCACTCTGGACTTTGAATCCAGCGACCTGGGTTCGGCCACTGATGGGACCCCTTATCAAGGTCCCCTTTTCCCTTTATTCGATGAATGTTTTATACATCCACCTTTCATGTGTGAGAAGTTTTCTACTATTTAGACTAAACTATATTTTGTATATCAACTCATAGTTCAGTTAATATAAGATATTTAATTACTAAAGAATATATTCCAAATATTTATTCTGTTAAATTTTGGACTCCTTTTTAAAATTGATTAATGTCGAGAATGTAATTTTCCACAAGAGAAATGCATGTGGTTGTTCTTGTTCCTTTCGGGCTTAGCGTGAGCTTCTGTCTATGGAAAATGTTGGCCCAATTACACAAAACTACCGGACTTCAAAAATATTGTGTTGGCCCCTTTTGAATTTGAAGCTGAGCGCTTGCTGGAATTTCTCCATCTTCAAAAAAGACATTTAAAAAAAAAAAATCAAGTGAAATATACAATTCTTTTTGATGAAGTAAAATATCAAAGATCTTATAAAATGAGTTTGATTAGGGTGTTTTCTTAATATTGAAATCATTTCACTTCAAACATCAACAGATAGGATTTTTTTTATAATGTTTGAATTTTAAAGTTCTTTCCAAATTCAGTATAAAAACATGTTTAAATATTGAAATCTTAGTTTGAATATTTAAAGAAGGAAATTTCAAATTACAAACCAAACAAAGTAAAAAACGGCCTTTTATTTTCATCTAATTGCCCCTTATGTGAAGACTGGAATAAATGATAGGGAGACGAACGGAAGTCGACACCAGAGGGTATAGTGCACGTCCATTGTTAGCTAATTTTGTGTAAATTGTACTGTTTGTTTTCTTTTCAAGTCGATATCGACTAGCTATTACCACATGATTTACCTGCCATCGCCTATTTCATGGCATGAGAAATGCATTTTGAGGAGTTTTTTTTTTTTTTTTTTTAAATGGTTAGGATATGCAAGTAATGTTAACAATTACCCTCGTTATCTTATGATCATCTTCTCACACGGGATACCACTTAGGAAAAAATGAATAAAAAATATTTGCATAATGGTCATTCATGCAGCATGAAATGAGTGAATTGATAGTAACTTACATGGGGTGGGGTAGCCAATATTTAATGGAAGAAACAGCACCCATGTTTTTTAAAACATGTGCTTGCTCGGATTACTTTTCTTCTGATCAGGTTTATGCAATGCATGAAAACAAAGTTGTCTTTTTTTTTCCTTTTTCTGTTTTTCGGGTACAGTTGATTCACGTATGATCGTAAGACATGTCAATTAAAAAATCAATAATGCTACTTTGCTTAAATTTATTGCTTAAATGATATGACATCCTTGAAGATAGAAAGACTCGCAATTGGTTAGCATTCCTATTTTTTAGAATATCACATCATTTTGATACTGAATTTAGATAAAGTAACATTATTCTTAACAAGCAAACTCGGTTTGTTTATTTGTATAAGTTCTCATGTTGAGATAAATGATTATCATCAGTCTCAAAATTTTTTTGTTTAAATATGATGATGAATAAATTCTAATTTGTCCTTATTTCAAGAAAGAAATAATTTTATGACATAACTTTTATTATTAATTCATGTAAGTTAACTTAGCCATTAGATGGGTGACACTTGCCATTATTGTAATCTTTGTTAATAATTGTATGTGACTTTGATAAATTTTGAACTGTAAAATTATGAAAATTGAAAGATGTAATTTTGAAATGGAGACTTAAATTTATGAATTTTAAAGGCAAAATAGTACATTATTTATCAACTATATAGTATTTTTTACTTGAACTCGCAAAACTTCTACAAAAATCTTGTAATTCTAATAAACATGGATAAAGTTCGTCATTGTTAATTGTTAAATAATTGTGCTTGAGAAAAAACATCATATTAGTAGACATGCAACGCCTTTAATATAGAAATCACATGTTCAGTTCACAATAAAGTGAATGCAATTAGTCAAACAATCATTTTTTTTTTAACTCCTAATGCTCCTAGAAGAATGAAAATGCATCAAATAAAACACAGAACAAGGATGAAAAATTCAAAACTGAAATGAAATGGAATCGATAATCCAACAGTCGTAAAAGAGAAAATAAATAAGGCTTCTTTGATCGAAACATTATTAATGTTCTCTTGTATATTTCTTGGACCCTCTTAGTTGTTTCGAGCAAAAGTAATAAAGTGACCCCCCAAATTTAATTATTGTACCATCAAATCGTTTGGAAAATTATACCCTAATTTGAATCAAATTATACATCCTCATCAAATTGAAAACTTTTCGGGGCCAACAATAAATAATTGATAATAATTTTGAACTTGGACCCCTGATTTAATTGAGTTAGTTTTAAACATTAAAATTTCATAAAGCAAAGCGAATTCCTAGACTAACAACGTGTGCAACATATAATGTTATTATACAAATTACACTTAACTTCCCTTGTTAATATATATGATAAAATTGTAAAAAGGACAAACTAAAACCAATGAAAAACTGACAAAGAGAGAAAACGGCAACGTTTAAGCTTTGCCTTGGACGAATGAGATGATTGTTTAATGATTGTATGGATCACATCCCTTCATTTATATCATCATGGGGGTTAACGCCAAAGCGGTGGCACATTTCACTAAAAAATTCATGCTTTAACCTTTTTTTTTTTATTCCAACTAAATGTCGTAAATACCCCTGATTCTCAAAGGTTGATTTGACAGACTGCGTTTACCTTAAAACTCGAAACTATCCAAAAAGTGCACGAGACACCTATATAGACCCTCGGTCATACTTGTCAGAAGAGCGGAATCGTAAATGAGATCCACTTTCAGGGTTAAAACTGTAATTTCGAGTATGTTAATCACGTGACTCCCGGTGCCTACCTTCGCGTGACTGAACAAAAGCTACGTTGCGGCCTGAAATGATCTGAAGAGAAGCTATTCGGTGTTGCTGCTTGCTACTGAGACCATGCTCTGCACAAATAAATATTTTGATCAACTCAAACATCGAAGCTAATTAGATCTCACAAGGCCAATATTAACCTTTCACTTGACTTCCATGATTTGTAACTACAATATAATCACAAAGGGTGCTAATAAATTTTAAATGTAATTTAAATTTAAATTAAAAACATCAAATTAGATACGAACAAGATTGTATTTCTAAATTAATATTTTATAATAATTATGATATATTGAATTTTTTATAGTCGCTTACTCTCATAAGAGGTGTTGAAATTAACAAATAGATTAGACTCTAAATATAGAAATACCTAACAAGTTTTTATGATAAGGGTATATATATTTGAAGAATGAGATATTTGAATTTAAGATTTTAATTAACGATCACGTCTGAATAAGTGATTATTGTTAATCTGTAGTTATCAAAACGGTAAGGTAAACTTTATTTAAAGTAAAACTTTCTAGTTGAGAAAATTGTAATCCATGCTTACTGGGAAAAGTTGTACAATCATTTATGTTTTTTCCCTTTCTATAACCGAAAAAGCTGAATAATGCATAGAAACCAGACCAAAGCTAACCTCATCAATGACCATCCAGCCCCACCACAGACCGTCCCAAATGCCAATCATAACCATCCAATTAAACCACCAGAGGATAAATCTTCAACAACTTTGCTGCATCACTGCATCTCAATTCTCAAACTCTCAACAATCACAAGCAATTCTGCTGCTACTACGGAAATAAAAAGACAAAAGACCATTTAAAAAAAAAATAAATAAAAATATTAAATAGGGAACAGAGGAGTAAATCCATCAGCCAACACAAACATGATCTTTTGTCTAGTGAAGATATTGATCTTTCATTGGGGTCCACAAACTTGTGGGCCAACAAAAAAAAAAGGGAAAAATTGTGGTCCAACCTCAATCGCCCCCAACAAATGGCTCAATTGGGCGAATCGATCTTTATCATCGACCACATGTAGACTATAGATATAGAAAGAAAAAAGAATGAATTAAAGTTTATACAATTTTTTTGTTTTTTGTTAAGTTAAAAACGGAGTAAAAGAATATAATATAGAGCTAGTGGGTGCACAAGTATAGAGACTTGCAGCGACGAAAATGGAATAAGAGAGAAGCAAGCCAGCAAAAAAGCTTCAGTTCTAAGCTTAAGGTCTCCCCCGAGAAAATCACAATTGTCTCATATATACATAACTTTGTTTGTAACCAAATATCAATTTTTTTAAGATAGTATGGTTTACCAAAACCAATAATTTATAAAGAAGAAATGATTTTTTTAGCAAAGAATGTCAGATAGAGGTTAGAGGGTCACAAAACATCTGTTTTCTCTCAGTCACACTTTCTCTGCTTCCTCATATTATTATTATTACTATTATAAAATAGTTTTCTTTTATATATATAAATATATATATATCTCTTCTCTGTCTTTAGACTCTTTACACACCTTGTTTGATTGCTTGCTTGAGGCTTGTGTCTGTGTCTATATCCCCGTTGAGAACCACCCCCACATTGCTTGTGCACCTATTGACTTCTTGTAAGTATCTTGCAGAACCCCAAAGGCAGTTAAAGTTTACTACTTTGTGTTTGTCTTCTTCCCCATCTCAGAATATGGTCCTGTGTGCGCCTCCTCACTTCCCATTTGTCCTCCTCACTTCTCTGTCTCTGTAGCCTTGTTAAAAATCCTTTATTTTAATTTTTTCTTTTTTGGGCTCATTTTTTTTTAACAAGTTAGAAAAAAGTTGCTCTTGATTTGAGGTGGATTTTTGTTTTTCTTTTTCACAAAAAAAAAAAAAAATTGGAAACCATGGCTGTTTGTTGTGATCTTGAAGTGGATGTCAATGGAGAAGAAACTTTCATGGTGGACAAGGTAATTAGTCCTCTTCTTCTCTTAACATCACATAACTTTTACCTTTTTTTTTAGTTTTTTTCCTTTCAACAATTTTCTTTTTGTTGTAACTAGTTCTGCTTTGCATCCTTATTTTGATCATAGTTTCATGTTGTTGCTGTCAATTATCCATATCAACCTCATTGATTCCATGGTTGTATCTCCACCATTAAAGTTGCACCTACATTGCACTTATGTGGGGCAAAGGTTCCATTAACTCTGTTATTCTATTTAGCTACTCGTTGCAATCATTTCCTCTAACTGATGGCTAGGACCTTTTGCTTTTTATATTTTTTTTAAGCTTTTACTCTTCTTCTTCTTTTGTTCTTGGGTTTCTTCTCTCATTTATTGCTGCTGTTTTGGGGCTTAAATGTTCATACCTTCATTAGCTATATTTCACTCCTTTTAAAATAAAAAAATAATAACATGAAAACAAAACTTGAGCTTTGCTTTAATGGCACTAATCGTTTGCCTTTCATAGCTGGTATGAATAGTGAGCATCATTTTATGCCAGTGTCAAATCCATTTATTGTCTATAACAACCCCTCACCCTTATGTTGCAGGTGCTGGTCTAGATTTCTCCTCCAGTCTCCTTTTTCTGTTTTACTAAATGTGTATTTTTTATGTCAAAACAACAAGTCCATTCTTTTAGCGGGGTTTTTGGTACTTAAAAACGTCACACTTTGAAATTGATTGTCAAATGTCATGTTTTTCCTCAATTACCTTAGTTGTTTGCTCAAGAGTTGTAGTGTTTATGTTTCTAATGTACGAATAATTTGTTGATTGAGTCACAAAATTTTAACTCTTTCTTGATTTTTACTGGCTGTTTGCAGAAAATTATTGCTTCGTATTCGGGTAAATTAAACAAGTTGTTTGGTAAATCAACAAGTACTAAGAGAAATCTCAAGGTCATCTTCAATGACTTTCCCGGAGGGCCAAAGGGTTTTGAGCTTATGTCAAGGTTTTGCTACAGCAATGGCAGGACCGACGTAACTTCTTCCAATATTTGCCTCTTACATTGCGCGGCGCATTTTATGGAGATGAACAAGTATGCATCTGAAAAGCATAATTTGTTGGAACAAACGGAAAAATCACTTGAAGAGATCAGCTACTGGACATGGTCTGAGCTTTTGAGAGCTTTAAAACAGTGCCAAGATTTGCTTCCGATTGCAAAGGTTTCTGGTATACTTGAGAAATGCCTTGATTCTCTTGTTGGGAGGCTGGCTTTGTCCAGTGAAGCAAGTCCTTGCGCGTCTACTTCCTCCCCGGACAGCTCTGGTGTTCGTTTTTCCTGTGACACTAGAAGCACTGAGAGTTTGAAGAACGGCTTCTCGCGTGTAACGTGGTGGTTTGAAGATCTATTGATGTTGAGTCCTACTCTGCTAGAAATGGTGGTCAAAACCATGATCTCGCGAAAATTGGATCATGTTGTCATAAGTAGGTTCCTCTTTTATTACCAGAAATCAAAGATATATAGTGCCACAGCTGATGAGAAGCGCAGAATTTTAGAACCTGTCATCGACATGCTTTACAGTCTTGATCGGAGCTCTGTTCCATGCAAGAGTTTATTCGGGATGCTTCGAATTGCTGTGAATTTAAACATTAGTAAAAGTAGCCGGGGCAAGTTGGAGAGTATGATAGGTTATCAGATGGATCAAGCAACATTAGACAGTCTACTAGTTCCATCTCCATATGGGACCAATTACTTATATGATGTGAGTCTTGTTCTTAGGTTCTTGAATGCGTTCCTGCACAGAGGTTCTCAAGTATCTCTGATGCTGTTGAGGAAAGTTGCTAGCTTGATGGACTTGTACATGGCAGAAGTAGCACCAGATCCATGCCTAAAACCGTCAAATTTCCTGGCTCTAGCCATGGCCCTGCCTGACTCCGCTAGGGACTCTTACGATGAAATGTACCATGCAATTGACATGTATTTTGAGGTAACAGATTTATGTCAATAGTTTCCTTTAGTTAGTTTCTCTATGTTTCTTAAAATTGACACAATGTGTGTTATTCTATTACATTACTGAACCACTGTCATAAAAATTGGACTTCAATTTATATCCTATTATAATCATATTTGGCGTAGTTGGATTGAATCTGGTTTGAATAGGTGCATGCAGGAATGTCAGAGGAAGAGAAGATAAAGATATGTTGTGCACTGAACTATGGAAAGCTCTCAGCTGAAGCTTGCATATACCTTTCTCAGAATGCAAAATTTCCTTCAAAAAGTGTGGTCCAAGCTCTCATCTCTCAACAATTCAAGCTAAAAAACTTACTCCACAGCACAAATAGTTCCACATGCTGCACTGATTCACCATGTAGCTTCACTGAAACTGGAAGCCAGAGTAGCAAAGGTGAGACCGAACAACAAATCATTCTCTACGCTGGCAAACTTGACGTTTCTGCTGACAATGAGAAACTTAGAGCACATTTACAAGGAATGCAATGGAGGGTGATGGAATTAGAAAAAGTTTGTCGGAAAATGCAAACCCAGATGGCAAAAATCATGAAATCAAGAGTCTCCAGTCACAGCAATGCCAGATCTTTACCAAAGCTTTGTTCATGATAGGAATTTTTTGATATTTGGTAAATGTTATCATCTGTGTATAGCACGAGATGTTTATGTTCATGTTTTGGTGCAATTTTTCTTTCTTTTCTGCATAATCTAAAGTGGTGAGGGCATTTTCTTCAAAATATTCCATACTTTTGCTTGTACAGTTACAGAAAAAGAGAGGCAACTTTTGCATGCTTTGTCATGAATTGTATCTGTTTATTCTCTGTATTGTTGTGTATGATATTAGTGTCCTTGTTTTAGTCCCTTTCTCTAGTCACTCTCACGTTTGTCCAAAAGCTGGTAACTACAGTTGGCAAATTGTCTGCATGAATTGGAATTTTTTTGTGGTCTCCCAAAAGGCTGTATATGTTTCCTGGAGATTGTTTTTGAGCTAATTTTTTTCCTTGATCTTTTTCAAATGTTACAGCCCCAGGATTCCATTCCTCAACATTGAATCAGTTTGTAACATACATTAGCAAAAGAAGGGAACAATGAGTCACAACTGATTTAAACTTCTACATGAACAAAAATAAAATTTGTGATTCCAATTAATATGCGTCATATGATCATTTAAAACTTAACAAGGCTTATATTAGAAGCAAATGAGTGAGTGACAGTATCGTAAATCATAATTACGGGAAGATGCCTCAATGTCAATGAGTGATGCAGGCAAGATGCCTTCCATACTCATTAATATAACATTAAATTTATAACCGAATATTCCATACTACTGGGTCTACAGACATGCAACTAGAATGTGCTAGTGAATGAAGTCGGTGCCATGAACATTGCATTTGATGTGACTGTGGGGCTTCTATAGCAGATTTACATTTAAGGACACCACCTTCATCTGTGGTAAATATTTTTGCTTTAATTGTTTTATTAAATTTTTAAATTTTTAAATTAAGGTTCGTGAACAATGAACATGCATTTAGAGCCAGCTTAGCTGTTCGTTAATTTGTGTCTGAGGGTCCAACTGGCCATGACTTATAAAATGAACATGACAAGAAATTACGATTTTGAACATAACACGAAATCGATTATATATAAAGTGAGAGTCTCCACTGTCGTGCAATGTGGACAATGATGCAACTGAGAAGCAAATTTTTGGCCAACCAAATGCAATGTTATGGTACCTCGATTTGGGTGCTTGGCTCAAGCTCTTGAGAGTCAACATATATGTGCCGTAACGAAAAAGAACTTGATTTACATAGAATATTCCAATCCCAATTTAATTGGTTACAAGTCAGGTCTTTGTGTGATCTTTACATTTTCTATGCAAGCAAAAGGAACGCAGTCTGTCTTATTTGATTGATTGTTCAAGAACCGAGGTCCAAGAGAACATTAACATGGAGAGACAAAAGACTAGATGCTTTGAGTTTTTGCTTAGACGCCACTCTTCTTTACTTTCAAGGGGTGTATAAACTGTTATTATTGTTAATCCAAGATTAATTATATTATTAGTACAAAAACATCGTTAGTCAATTAAGACTAACAAGGTTGATGCAAAATACTCGATTAAAAATATATATATATATATATGCTGATTTCAATGTTGTTTGATGTTTAATTGCTGCCACTTTAGTCAATTGCCACGTAAAGCGCAACCCCTCTTCATTACTTGAAGAAACAGTTTTGACCATGGAAATCAATACGGGGAAATGGTACATGTAAGAAATAAATTATACATTGACTTTTCCATAGTTGTAGCTTCATTTTCAGTATTTTTTAACAAGCAGACGTTTAATAGGATCCATAATTTCACATAAAAGAAATATGCTTTACCTGCCAAGACCATTTCAGGTTCTTTCCTTCATTTACTTATTGTTCTTGTCTTTCCATGACTGGTTAAATGGGTTCAATTATTAACGAAAGGACTCTTTCTTTTGCTCTAACATGCGGCGCTCCATGACCATCTCCATACTGGTATGTGTAATGGGCGACTCGTGCAAGATTTATCGCTGTATCTACAAATAATTTTGCAAATGGATACTCATCTAATCACATCCTTGTTCATTTTTTTCCATGTTTCATCAATTATGTTCCTTGGGTGTTCTCAATCAACTTTCCTTAGAAACATCAAAGACCAAATTGACGAGTTGTGAGATAGTTTAGGGATGACAGTATCATAAATCAATTTAGGTTTAAAATAATAAAATTTCTTGAACAAAATATGGACAAAATTGAAGTTTACAATTTGTTTTTTAGGGAAATTATTAAGGGAATATTAGATATAGAAAGGTTTTTAGCCATTTACAAAAACTACAAAGGAATTTTGGAGAAAAATGAAAGTAGAGAGTTGGGGGATGGAGGGTTTCTACTAGAGGGGAGAGTGTAATAATTTCCCTAAAAAACATATAATCACCGTCTACATAGTTATAATTTATAACAAATATTCTTATCTTTCTATGAGTGAGATGGGCTCAATTATTAATGAAAGGACTCTTTTGTTAGCTCTAACATCAGGAGCGCCATGCCCATCGCCGTACTGGTATGTGCATTGTGATATACGAGCAAGATTTATTGCTGTTTCCACAAAAGCTTTTCCAAATGGATGCTCATCATCAACCATATCCTTGTTCATTTTCTTCCATGTTTCGTCAATTATATTCCTTATGTGTTCTCGAGCAACTTCCTCGGACACACCGGTTTCGCGCATGTAGCATAGAATCGAACTTGCGGTTTCACCCCTCTCTAATTCCGCCTGTTTTTACAAAAACATTAAAGCAAGTTAGTGTAGTACTAAAATCAAACACTAAACAAGTTTGATAGTATAGAATGGGTTTGGGTAATCTTCAAGCCACGTTTGGGCTCAAGAATATGGACTGAACCATGTGGGCTAGTTCGGTTAAAAGTCAATTGGACTCAACCCAAATATGTTTGTCCATTTGACATCATAGATGTTCTGGTAATCTTTAATTTTGTGTTTGATGGATGAAAATCTTTACCGTTGAAGTTCCCAAATCATTGCAGAGTCGAAATATGATGGATGGCCAGCGCACGAGATTCTGTTGTTTGTCCAAAGATTCAAGTGCTTCCTTGGTGATGCTTTGGCTTACTAAAAAGTAAGAATGCACTAGAAAAAGCACTCCCGATACGGACCGCCAAGCATTGTCAAAATAATCCTCAAATGTTGGTGTGCACTTGTTGTAAGACCATTTTGCTTCTTGTAAAAAGGCTTTGCACATATCCGCCCACTATATCAAAAACTAAAGTTAGGATAACATTACAAAATATAAAATAAATATTATTAATGTTACACTGAATGTATAAATTCAGATTACCGCTTTTTTAAGGTGTGGAATGGCATTTTCTCCATGTTGTTTTAGAAAATCATAAGCCATCCCGTTTACAGTGTTGTAGAGAGCCATAAAACATAATTTCATATAATCTGGAAGATCATCGATAGCGTCGAGGTCCCATCTGAATATTACCAATGACGAATATTCAAAGTCATCATGAAGTAATAAACTATAAATGAATAATCATATGACTGCTAATTGTAAATGCTTTCTTTTATAGTGAAAATCACCTTTCAACAGCATCTGTAAAAAGCTCTAATTCATTCAAAGTACCATAAACATCATAAACGTCATCAATAATGGTTACAAGCGACGCAACTTTTGTCAAATTCTGACGACAGTTTTCATATTGTGGGTCAGAAGCTATTCCAACCGCCCAAAAGTAGCATTCCATCAGCCTGTCCCTCGCAAATTTCAACTTTTTTGCTAGATCAATATCTTTCCACCACCTAGTTAATTCACAAGTAATTAAGGTCATAAAACCAGTTAATACATTTTTTAGAAGTAGACTTCTCTTATGGAAAGGTCGTTAGCAAACTATATGCTCTACCTTGACATGTCTTTAAGATCACTTTGGAGCACTGATTGAACAATATTGAAATCAAGCTTGGCAAGTTCGAGTAACAAGTCATTCGCATCTTTTCTTTCGCTGTACGCTTCAATAAACCACCGTGCTTCAAGCCTCACCATTCTGCGATGCAATGGAAGCTCTAATGCATGGGTCACTAGCGGTGACACTGCTGGGCTTAGCTTTGTTTTCAGTCCATTGAGTACTCCTATTGAAAATGTATGGGCCTCATCCAAAATGTTTTCTCCTTCAAAGGCAAGACATGAAGCCTCATACAAATGTAGCATTCCTTTCACATCGGTCTCGGTATGTTCCGTGAACTTGCCTCTGTGGGCCATGAAAGCCTTAAAGACATCTGTTTTTCATGAAGTTATATCTATTCATGAGCATCAGAAACCAACAACAATGATGACGATGAATGTAATAAAAAGTATTTGTTTGTATTTGTAATTGTTTATTGACTATTGTAATTATATTATCGAGATTTAGATCTAAACTTTGATTATCCTAACATACTTAGAAAGGAACTTCACAATAAATTTTAAGATTTAAAATAAACGTACTATGAATTTAAAATTCATGAATATGTGGATCCATAGTGAATTAATTAGGTACAAAATACTCTACCAAGCTGCTTGACATGATGGCCAAACACACCCAGCCCGCTTTTTTCATACGCAACGATAGAGTTCAAATACTCATATCTACAAAATGGATATTTACCTCCTAGTCCATTTATATGTGGACAAATTATATATAAGTTCTTCAATTAGAGAGCACTTTTAATAGCTAGTTATTGTGGGGCCCACTCTCTCTATTATTAAAGAGTGGAGTAAAAATAGTGTCATGTTTTGGATTGTTAAATAGAGTTTTATCTAGATAGTCCCGACGGATGTAATTGTACTTGTTATATCAAAAAAATAAATGATAGTACCTTGAGAGACATGATAACCGTGCTGTCTAAGGAGCCTGAATCTAAGAGCAGTAGCATGGAGTGTCTCTTCTGCTTTAACACCACACCCTTCCAAACACACAATTCTATCAAGTGCTCTTTTTATTTCTTCTCAAAGCGATATCCCAATCCGAGCCGTTGGATGTCATCAATCAGTTCAAGAATGTTCAACATCTGGGCATCTTCAGTGTTTATCATGCACCTCACCTCCTCCTCCAGCTTCTTTGCCCGGTTTTTGTACTTCTCATCCTGCCAAATTTAATTTAATTTAATTACTATCAAGAAAATTAGAGAAAGCTTTGCTTTATATAAACACTAAATCAAAGTAATCACTAACCGCATAACGAATCTCCAAGGACTGCAGAAAATTGTAACTCCAAGTGGATGGCTGGTAATGGGCTGATCGTCTCTTATCTGTAGGAGAATCAGAAATTTGTGTGCTGACTGCACATTTAACTACTTGTTGATTTAAACAAGCAATATTATTTGATCTACGAAGAGGATATGTGCGAATCAGATTATGTTTGAGTTGAGTGTGTGTGAGAGGGAACCAGCAAGAGAGATGGAGTGCCATTGTATATGCAATAATACTGTTTAATTTTTTTGTAGTTTAGATGGTTTAATGTGCATGGCACCATGGGGCGCGTTAAATATATAGGGCTGCGAACTAATAGTCTAGCAGACATTTTGGTTTGGTGGTCCCTTCATTGTGCAAGATATCTGCGAAAATATCAATAGTAAATATGTTTCTTGTTTGGATAAATTGATCCTTATTGTTTCATTTATTATCAAAATAATCCTTTTTATCTTAATCTCTATCAAATTAGACCTCAGTGTCTTAGCTACATTTTATTGATCAAAACTATTATATAATTCTTAGAAACTAAATGGATCATATTTTTTATTAAAATTACGCAAAAGATATGTTAAAATATTGTAAAAATAATTCCAAAATTTTTTTCAAAAAAATCTTAAAATTATAATAACACTCTTTTAAAATTTTGACAGTATATTCATAAAAAATATCTAAATATAAAAGTGCCAAATATCCTTATTCACTAATATATAACTTAACGAAAAAAATGTTCTTTGAAACGAATTTAATTCAATCTAAAACAATGATATATATATATATATATATATTTTTGTAGTAAAATGAAAGTTGCAAAAGCAATAAGGATTAAATTGATATTTATATGAATAATATGGATGATGGTGAAATTATCCCTAGAACATAATTGTCAACTAATTAAAAATATATACCTCGTACCCATTGTGGTTGTTAAAAGATAAAAGTCAAAACCTCGTTGTTCCATTTTATAATATATATATATATACCACGTGTTTACATTCAAGTAATTAATCAACAGATCAAGTGAAAAAAACTTAATTTAAGATACCTAATCTACAGGTTATACGGTTGTTAAGAGACAAATGGCAATATATGATGTATATAAATCCCGTATCTTGCCACATGGTTCTTTGATAAAGATTAAAGTAATAACCATATAATATACGAGAGGCAATCAGACAAACCAGTTGGTTTTAAATCCCCTTTTTGTTTCACACTTAGAGCATCTTCACTGCAAATGTGGATTGTCTTTTTAAAAAATAGACATATCATCAATATCAATGAAATGTGTATCCTACATGACATAAACATGAATTGATAGACATTTAAGTTTAAAAGAACTCTTCAATGCTATTTTATTAATTTCAATGATAAAAAGTCAAACAATAACATATCATTAAAGTAAATTACCATAAATATTATATAATGAAAAATTCAATCATTTATGATTGACATGACCGTCCAGAAGACTATCTAGAATTAGATATTGAGATTAATAGTCTCTATTTTCTTTTTTGTCATGTCAACTTGATAGTGATTAGAGAAGTTTGCATTGGAGAGGTTAATTTTAACCCTCTATCAATTTATCCTACGTGATACTCTATTTTTTCACAATTCATACTTGCATTGGAGATGCTCTTAGATGGCGAATTTATTAAATAAACAATCGGAGGATGCAATATTGAATCTTTTTCTTATCATATCAAGTACGGTTACGAACTCGCAAGGAAAGACATCACAGATTGGAAACCTTATCTAAAACTTTGTCTTACTGTAAAATAACTCAAAAACTAAGAAAAAAGCACACCAAAAAAAAAAAAAAAAAAGTTTTTGTTTACTTCCCCTGAAATATAAAATGCTACAAATGTTTTCAACCGCAGTATCTATTGAAATACTTAGGTTGAGAAAAGTCAAGACTCTATTTAGTTTTACAAACCATTCTGAAATTATTCCATATTTATAATTTTATATGTATTTACTAATCTTAAGTAGAAATTTAAAACAATTAAATTTTATTAAATTTGAAGTTAAAAAAAAAAAATTAACTTAGTTATCTAGCAGGGTAAAGAGAATTAAGTTCTCTTTCTATTACTTATAATTTGAATTCCCTGATATTTGTAATGAACACTGTAATCGCAGGAAATAATCCTCTACTATGTTTTAGAACTTCTTATTATTAAACAAATCCTAAAAACGTTCTTAATGCAAAACTATGCCACATTTTGTAATAGAGAGACGGTGTTGATCACATATATAACCTAATTAATAACTTCACTTTTGGCTAAGTTGAAGTCCTAAATTCATATTTTCTCCTCCAAGTTAAAAAAGAGAGACAATCAAAAGTGAATTCAAATTAAAAGATAGTGACAATCAAAAATTAATTAAAAGGTAATGAAATTTCAACTCTATCCGGCATAATAATAGTGATTGATGCATCTATGAAGTGATAACAAGAAAAAGGTGTAAATTAGTGTTGGCCCAAAAAAGCTAATAATTGTGATTGATGCATCTATGAAGTGATAACAAGAAAAAAATGTAAGTTAATGTTGGCCAAAAATTGCTAATAATAGTGACTGATGCATCGAGGAAGTGATAACAAGAAAAAAAAATGTAAATTGATGTTGGCCAAATAAAACTGGATGTGTTGGCAATTGGTGTTAGGCAAAAAGTCATTAGCAACTTGATATCAAAAACAAAATTATGAAAGAACAAGTGTAAGATTATAGAATTGAAAAACATAATAATAATAATAATTCAATACGAAGAGAATAAAAGATTAACAAGTCAAGGTCTGTAAAAGATCACAGTGTCCTTAAAATAAATTTGTCTGACACAGTTAAGGTCAATGTTAATCTCCCATGATACAACAATTTAGAAGCAAAAACAACTGGCAAATTTAACTGAAACTATCATTTTAGAATTGTAGACTAAAATAGAAGAATACAAAAACCATAGAGAGAAAGTATGAAAGTTGAAGTTGTTTGCAAGTGTGCTTCCTCTTTAAGACTATGAGTCAATTTATAGTCGTAGAGATGGTTATAAAACTGATTTAAAATTAATCATTAAACTTGATTGGTTATTAATCCCTACAATTTATTCTCGAAATCAATTATGAACAGTTGAAATTTAAAAAAATTCAATATGTAACAATTCATGGCAATTAATGTTAGGATTTTTTATATTTCTTAATATGGGCTTACATATTAAATAACAATTATATTATGAACTATCTATTTTAATAGAGCCAAATAAGTGATCTATTAATTAGGCTCTAGAAATATCTATTGGATATGGGCTTTAATGTGTAGAAATCTAATACTAATTAAATTAGGGTTAATGGGAACTTAATTAGATTAGTATATAAATAACATAATTAGGGTTATGGTTCCCAAGTCAAATCAACGTAATTTTGTTCTCTCTTCTCTTGTCCCATTCAAGAAGAAAAATATAGAGTAACCTAAGGAGATTTGACTGTTGAAGATTCAATCTTACTCAGGTTTAACAATATGGATTCAGGTATGTTCTCTACAATAATTCTTATTGATTTAATATAAGTTTTAACCTATTAAAGTTATCTCTAACAATTAACACTTGCAACAATTTATGGCAATTAATTCTGAGAAAAGTCAAGACTCTATTTAGTTTTACGAACCATTATGAAATTATTTCATATCTATACTTTTATAATTTTAAGTAGAAATTTAAAAGAATTAAATTTTATTAAATATGGAATAAAAAGTAACTTAATTATATAGGTGTGTAAAGAGAATTAAGTTCTCGTTCTATTGCCTATAATTTGAATTCTCAACTAGTTGTAATAAACACTATAATCTCAGGAAATAATCCTCTGATTTGTTTTATAATTTCTTATTATTAAACAAATCACAAAAAAAAAAAAAAAATCACATCAAAAAACATTCTTAATGCAAAAGTATGCTACATTTTGTTAACCTATTAAGATAGAGAGGATGCTGATCACATATATAACCTAATTAATAAATCTGCTTTTGATTAAATTAAAGTCCTAAATTCATACTGTCTCCGATCCAAGTTAAAGAATAGAGATAATCAAAATTGAAATTGAAATTAAAATATAGTGACAACCAAAATTAAAAGATAATGAAATTTCAACTCTATCCAACACAATAATAGTGAAACTGCCAAAAACAATGAACATTCGTATACGTAAGCATACAAGTAGTGAAAGATAATAAAATTGCATTTGTGTATGCGGACATATGATTAGTGAAAGATAATGAAATTGCATTCGTGTATGCAAGCATTCAAGTAGGGGTAGTTGTGTTGCATCGAAAAGCACGTTTATGGGATTGAAGTTGCAATATAAATGGGTTGATAAACCTATAAATTCATATTAGAAGAGACATTTTAATAAATTAATAATAATGTTAAATATAATTAGAATCACAATATTATGGTGTCCGATAAAATTTTGTTGTTGATTAATTTCTAGTGGTCTCCAACAGCTCAATAAGGGGTAAAAGTGAAAACAGATAATTTAATAATCTCTAACTATGAAGCTTAAAAAAAATAAAATAACCTTTTTAGCAAATAGTAATCCATATGAAGAAAGAGAACTTAATTTTAATTTGTAATTATCGTGTAATCATTGGCAATCAAATTATTTCTAGCATTACTTTAATGACATAACATATCTCTTTGATGATTTTTTTTTTGTTATCATTTTATTGATTACAAACCAAGGAAAATCACAAGAACAAATAAAAAATAAAAGATAAAAATTAAATCATAACTATGAATTAAGAAATTTAATATAATAAATTAAAATTGAATATTTAAAATTTTAAAATTCATTAATTAAATTTTCAAGTCTAATTAGAGATATTATATTTTGAAAAGTATTTGAAGATACTAATATATCAATAAAAATCATAAATATCAGTTACGTTTATTATTATTATTGTTATTATTGTTATAATTATAATAGAGGTCCTCACAATAAAAGACAAATATATGAATAAAGATAAAAAATAATAATAATAATAAATAAATAAATAAAAGTTAAATATAAAAAAAGATAAGATAAACAAGGTAAAAATGAATTAGATGATGAATCTACCATTTCTCTATTAAGTTTTAACTAATATATCTATATTTATATAAAATAAAATAAATATAAATGTTGTAGAAAGAAGAAAAAAAAAATTATAAATTTCCTTCTCCGGGGTCTAAGGCAAGGCCTTCTTAAATGTAATGTAACACCACA
Source organism: Litchi chinensis (assembly GCA_019925255.1). Taxonomy (NCBI): domain Eukaryota; kingdom Viridiplantae; phylum Streptophyta; class Magnoliopsida; order Sapindales; family Sapindaceae; genus Litchi; species Litchi chinensis. The sequence continues at coordinate 20,587,378 of CM034472.1, read as the reverse complement.
TTAGTGTAAAACATCACTTTGATATCAAAACCTTCTCCACTGGAAGCACCAAATTATGAACTCCAAGGTAAAATTAGGTGTTGGATTTTGTGCCCCCTTTATCTATTTATTATTTGAAAATGCCTATAATATCTCTCTTTATTCTTCTACAACAATATTGCTCCCTCTATATCATTTACATATTTAATATATTTATATAATTTGATTAATAATTAAAAATATAAATTAAATTATTATAAAAATATATGCAATTAAAGATATTTCGTTGAGATATTTAAAATAAATATAATATTGAATATATTTAATTTTTAATATATATTATAAATAATATATTAATATAAAATGAAATAAATGTTTTAGTATATATATTGTGAGTAATTATTTGAAAATAAAATTTTGTATAAATAAATAAATTAATATTAATTAAAAAGTATATATAAAATATTTTTTAAAGATATTATTTATATTAATTTGATGCTAAATAGGTAGGAGTGTAAAAGAAATTGATATTAAAAATTTGGTGTTGATATCAAAATAGTATAAGATTCGGGATCCTACATTGGAGATGGCCCGACACTGGGTCCGCCTTCGCTCTTTCGGTTCCACTAACTGCACCTGAAAAAGCACGTTCATGGTATTAAAATTGCAAAATAGGTGCGCTCAAAGTTCGGTACACTCCAGTTGGTCCAAGTGTATCTTTCAGGAGCGTGCGCTCAAAATAGGTGCGCTCAAATTTCGGTACACTCCAGTTGTCCAAGGGTATCTTTCAGGAGCGTGCCTCACGTTGTACAATTGTTTTGTTTTTGTTTTTTTGTTTTTTTCTTTTTTGAAATGACACGTTGTATTATTGCCGTTACTATTATTTTGAGTGAGTGTGTGCCTCACGTTGTAAATCTTTTAGAGTTTTGGTTAATATTTTTGATCTATCTTTCAAAGTTCAGATGTTTCAACAGTGATGAATTAATGATGTCACAGGGGCACCATGTGCAGGCTAATTAATTGATTTGTAGATTAGATATTAATTATGTACCGATTGATGTTTGTTATGAATTAGTCGGTTGATACATATTAGAGAAAATCCCAAAAAATCATTTGATGTATGAAATAATATCGTTTTATCATCAATTGTTTCATTTTCATTTCTATTACCTATTTAATAGAAAAGTTTTAAAAATATAAAAAGGCCTTTTTATCCTATAGATTGTTATTAAACAAATAATAATTATAAAATATTATTTTAAAATTAAAAAAAAATATAAATTAATAAAAGTTGATCTCTACCGTGAGATAGACGATGGAGATCAACCCACAAAATTTGAAAATTAAAAAATAATAATAATAGAGAAACAAATGAGCAAGTCATAAACATCATCATCATCAACCTTCAACCTCTTATCAATTAGCCTTTAACTCTCAACATCAACCCAGATTTTTCATCATCAATCTCCCACAAATACAATCATCAAGCTTCCACAATCATAAGCAAACATCATTTTTTTTTTAAAAAACAAAAAAAACCAATTTACAAATATCAATAACCAAAAAGAAAAAAAGAAAAACAGGTGGCTGGAGACTTAACTAGGTCTCCAATGGTGGATACCCACCAATGAAGCACCAATTAAAAAAAAAAAAAGTGGCATTGGAGGGTTTCCACACTAGAGAGAGACCTAGATTGTCTCCACCATTAGAAATCCATTGGAGACCTAAAATAGGTCTCTAATGGTGAAATCCTATCACCACCGTTGAGATTCCGATACGATCATCACCAACCAGAGATGGATAAGAGTGAAAAAGGGATCGTCAGAGATAGAGAGAGAAAAAAGAAGAGAAAGAGAGAGAAGCAATAGAAAAATAGAGTCGAGAGAACAAAAATTATATATATTTTTATGATTTTATATTTAATATTATTTATTTTATTTTTTATATTTTAATTAATTTTTCATTATTTTTCTCTTTTTGTTTATAGAGTTAAACGGTTAACCATGTTAACATAACGGCTTATGAGATCATCAGTGGTATTTGTCAACCTTTCGTACGCCTTTAAAATGGATATTTATATTAATATTATTTGTTTTATTTTTTATATTTTAATTAATTTTTCATTGTTTTTCTCTTTTTACCTCTGGAGTTAAATGGTTAACCATGTCAATATAACAACTTTTATGACCATTAATAGTATTGTCATCCTTTCGTACGCCTTTTAAAAAGATTTTGGATATTTATATTAATGTTAAGTTGTATTTCAGATAAATATAAAACAAACCAGTTGTAAAATAGATATAATCTTATATGTCAGATTATTTTTTTGGGATTTTTTCTATATATTATTTAAATAAATCTGAACAAAATATTTTTTTAAGGGATTACTATTCTTAATATTAAAATATGTTAACATCAATTGTCCTTTCCATAGCACACATCATCAAAACGCTTTTGATAAGAATTATACAATTCTAGCCCTCAACGTGTATTAATCTAAACGAGCAATGTATTCTGACCCTCATTCCTGTTTTGGTCAACTCTCAAAAGAAAGAAACTCAGTTGAAGTATATAAGAAAATATGTTCCAATAGATACTATATATTTTTTTAAAGTATAAATTGAAAATTAAGTGTGAAAGATATTATCTAATTTCAAATCACGGAACGCATATTGCACTTCAAAATACACATAGTTATGTTATGTATATATTACTGTCAAACAAATTTTGCATCGTAAAGCCAAATTTAAACAATGTTAACTATATCTCGTTAATTTTATAATTTTTTCTAACACTATATGAATTTATGATCCAAAGATCTATTTCCTAGACGAGTAAATCTTCTTATATGTATTTCAAAGCCCGAAAAAAAAAAAAAAAACTTCTTACATGTTCTATTAAGTAAGCATGGTTATACTTGAATCCTTATAAAGGAAGTGAAAAAATCAAGTACGTATAACTACCTAAATTATAAATAGATATAATAATGTTTTTTTTTTAAAAAATCCATCTGAGTGATTATTTCATATAGTTGGGTGTGTAGAATCCCTAACTACTATATTTATATTGTTTATTTCACTAGTATAATCTGCGTGTGCATGTTATAAGATTTTATGGTGTAGATACAATTTCTTATTTTCACTGTCTTTCCCTAAACAAAGGCAAAATAAAAAACCCCTTACAAACTCGGCATGTCTTTGGCATCATTTAATGGCATCTCATAAACTAAGCAACGATTTCCTATCATCATTTTTTTTTTAATTATTAATTTTTTGATAATCCAGTAACACATTAGTATTTAAAAAAGTGGATGACCAAAATTATTTGATTTTTTCTACTTTCATACATTACTCAAACTTAAATTTCTCTTATAAAAGAATTAGTACTATGTCAATATTGACGGCTAATCCTTACTCCTCATGAACTTGTCTTTGTGGTAAATGAAAATTTTAAAGACATCTATAGTTTACTAAGTAACTGTTTGTTTTTTCACTAATAAATCTTTTCTTTTTCTTAAATCTTAATTTAAGTAATTTTAATTTACTTGTTTTTCTAATTATATCTTAATTTAAGTTAAAAAATATCTTATTTAAAAAGTCAAAATTCCTTACTTTTACTTTAATAAAAAGACTTTTATCAATACATATATATTAGTTTCCAACATTAACCTCTTATTATTATATTATTATCAAAGTATCCATAACCAATGATAATAATAATAATGAAATCTAATGAAATCCTAACCCTAATCCTAATCTTGACCCTAAACCAAACCTATAATCTAACCCTAGGACAGGCAGCCATTGCAACCGATCATTGACTGGTCATCGAAGGAGGCCAATCAACCTCTAACCAAATAAAATGACTAGGTCGTGGTCTCCTCCCATTTGAATGTGGCCTTCTCACATCCAAGCAACAAAATCCATCAACCTCGATTACTAGTGTAAGGGGAGGGCACGGCCTCCTCTTGCATCAACAACAATAGACAAAGGAGTAGGTTCCTCCTTCTTCCTTTTTTTTTTTTAATTTGTTAAATTAAATTATTTAAATATTATTATATAAATATAATAATTATATTATATTATAAATAAAAATTAATACGTCTTGAAACAATAATGAAAATCTATCTCAAAAATAACGAAAATTAATATTTAAAAAGAAAGGTATAATAACAATAGTCCAATGGCTTAAAATTTAAATTTAGGCATCTTAAATGAAAAAACAAAGAAATATCAATATCTTAAATGTAAAGTCTAATTAATTACTTGCTTAAAATAAGGACTCATAAGACCTAAAACCAAATAACAAACATCATCTAAATCATATATTTATTAGCATCGAGATAAGACCAATAAAAGAGAAAACAAATTTGTTTACATCGCAAATTTTATGGACCACTAAAAGTAGTTTACAATTATAAAAAGTAATTTATATTTTTATCAATCAATCTTCTCTTATGAGAAGTTTTTCGTAATTAATTAATATATATTTTTTTGAAACTAGAAGTTTTTCATAATTTTGAGAATAACTATTACAAATTTAAAAACCGAGAAGAATAATGATAAATTTCTACAATCTTATAATAACATAAACATTAAGTGTTGATGTCATTGGATAAACCTTAACCATAAGCCATTAGTTATTATCTGCAAGAAAAATGTTTCGTGGACCACAAATTAGAATGCAGAGTGACTTCCGGGCACCTGGAGAATCCATTTATTACAGTGCTTTAATTTTATTTTATTAAATATCATATACAACGAAATTATGCATTGTTGTATCTGCACCATGACTTCAAATTATATTTTTTCAAAATTACAAATAAGCTTATATCTATCACGATTTCTAAATAATGACACTACGGAATGATCTGAACGTAACATTTAACTCCACTTGTTATTAATAGGGAGAGAATAATTCATATTAAATTAAAAAAACTGTCATCCGATAAAAAGATTTAAATATAAATTATTCACGAATAAATTATTATTATTTTTGGACATCACTAGGACCCTATATCTATGATAAGCGACGGGGCGGGTGCGCTGGTCAAGCAAACCACTCGTCAGTCCATGACTTCAAATTATTGATCGAATTAATATATAAATTATTGTCCTGCCTGTTATTATTATTATTTTCCTCCTGACTACCTTGACAGTACGGACAATCAATAATAAAATGTGTTAATAAATATGAGGGCAAATTTGATTTTGACCCCTATATTTTTGAAAAACCTTTTCATTTTAACTACAAATACATTTTTATCTCTTATGATCCCTCATGGTCTACAAATACATCAATTTAGTCCATATTTATCAGTCAAACTTTTTTTTTTTGAAAAAAACATTCTTAGTCAAACATTACTCAAATATTACATTGATGAGGTTATTTTCATTATTTCACAATTATGTCAAGTAAAAATACAGATGTCACATGGAAAAAAATGAAAAATTAAAATTAAAATATAAAAAAAAAAGCAAAAATGAGATCTAGGCTACCTGAGTTCGAGAACCCTAATCTATTAAAAGGGGAGGCTTATGCATGGTGGTACAGAGATGAAGGCTGACCTCTATCTATGCTTTACTGTGGCAGAGATGGAGGTTCAAACGTCTATCTCCATTACTTGTTGGGTTCGAAGCTTGAACTCAGATCTTTGACCTCCATCAAACTAGATGTGGTTGGATTTGGAGGTGCATCGATTTGGGAACACCATTAAAGATATGGGTTCAATCTAGATTTTTCCTTTTTTTATTTTTTTTTCTTTTTTAAAAAATTTAAATTTTGACAAAATCGCTACTATCAATAATTATAATGGACGATAAACATTTTAATTTTTTTATTTTTATTTTTATTTTATTTTTAGGATTTAATTTTTAAAAATTTTAAATGTGCTTTTATTTTATTTATAATTTTAAAAATAAATCTCCACCATTCATTACAACTTGATGGATGATAGAGATTTATTTTTTTTTTATTTCGTTAACTTTTATAAATGATAACTTCATAATTTCAGACAAGGGCAAAATGGTCAATATATATTTTGTGTTAGCTTTGACTGTTTAAATTCTTATTAGAGAGATTAAAATGATGTATATTTAAAATGAAGGGGAACATGAAAGATATAACCACGTACATTAAAAAAATAAAAATAAAATTCCTAAGAATATAGAGATTAAAATGAAATTTGCCCTAACTGTAATTTACACTAAGGACCTTGTCTCCCTGTGAGTGAAATGGGCTGAATTATTAATAAAAATACTCTTTTCCTAGCTCTAACATCAGGAGCTCCATGCCCATCTCCGTACTGGTATGTGCATTGGGATATCCGAGCAAGATTTATATCTGTTTCTACAAAATCTTTTCCAAATGGATGCTCGTCATCAACCACATCCATGTTCATTTTCTTCCATGTTTAGTCAATTATATTGCTTACCTGTTCTCGAGCAACTTCCTCGGACACACCGGTTTGGCGCTTGCAGCATAGAATCGAACTTGCGGTTTCACCTCTCTCCAATTCTGCCTGTTCCACAAAACATTAAAGCATGTTAATGTAGTAAAATTAAACAGTAAATCAGGACGATAGTACTATAGTCGATCCAGGGGAGACTGGAAATATAAGATGGGTGGGTGAATCCTTGTCCGCCTTGTCAGTTAAATGGGCTCAACCCAATAGCGACCATCCGTGTGATATTTCTTTTCCTTTGATCTCCAGATGGAATGGTAAAGGTAGACCTTTTCTGTGTTTGATAAGTGTTTGGTTCATCCATGTGATGTGTCTTTTTGTTTGATCTAAATGGCATGGTAGTCCTTTTCATCTTTTCTGTGTCTGGTGGATGAATTATTACCATTGAAGTGCCCAAATCATTGCAGAGTCGAAATATGATGGACGGCCAAGGCATAAGATTGTGTTGTTTCTCTAAAAATTCAAGTGCTTCCATGGTGATGCTTTGGCTTGCCAAAAATTAAGTAGGAATATTATACCAAGAGAAGTATCCCTAATGCTGATCGCCAAGCATTGCCAAGATAATCTTCAAATATTGTCGTATACTTCTTGTAAGACCATTTTGCGTCTTGTAGAAATGCATTGCATAAATCTGCCCACAAAATTAATGATCATGATTAGAATGAGTACAATCATATAGATAAAATTTGAATTAAAATTTAATAATGTCACACTAAATTAAACATATTAACGCCGCTTTTGTTAGATATATGGTACAATGTTTTTTTCATGTTCTTTTAGAAAATTATGAGTCGTTTCATTTACTGTGTTGTAAATAATCACAAAACATTATTTCATATAATTTGAAATATCATTCATAAAATTGAGATCTCATGTAAAAATTACTATTGACAAGTGTTCAAACTTATGGAGTAATAAATTGTAACTTATAAATATTAGTACTTTTTTTTTCCAATTATAATTACCTTGCAACAACATAAGTAAAAGTTCTAATTCATTTAAAGTACCATAAACATCATATATGTCATCAATAGTCATGGTAAGTGATACCATTTTTGTCGGTTCTTGACGACAAATACTAAATTCTGGTTTAGGAACATTCCAAAATAAGCCTTCCATCAGCCTATCCCTGGCCAAGTTCAACGTTTTTATAAGATCAATCTTTTTCCACCTCCTAATTAATTCACAAAGGTAAAAGGAATTAATAAATTATTTTGCATATGTAACAAGGAAACCAAAGTGATATAGCTTCCTCCCTTCCGTGGCTAAATCAATTATCAACCTGTAATTGTAAAGTTTTAGAGTACATACATATATGCCATACCTTGACATTTCTTTAAGATCTTTAATTTTTTCACAATCAACTTTGACTGCGTTTTAATAAATTTGAAGGAAGATTATCAAAGTGTTACTTTTAAAAAGTAATAAATAAAAATTTAATCAATAAGTTGAAAGTTTTAAATCATGTGGGTCAGGTCAACTGTGAATCATCTAATTTGTTGATCTTGAAGTGATTTGTAGGGCTGTAAACCCACAATGCTTACTTTGACAAAACCATCGCACATTAGTAGGGGACTTCTGTCTTCTAAGAAGGTGTCATCCATTAATTTTTTACATGAGAAGGGCTTGGAGGCAAATGAAATGAGGACATCATGATTTCTTTTACACCTTGAGCCACCTGATAGCGATGTTGTCTAAGGAGCCTGAATCTGACAGGAATGTGTCCTTCCCAAGACACATCGCTGTCAAGAATGCTCAACATTTTTCATGTTTTTCTCAAAGCGATGTCCCCATCCGATCCGTTGAATGTCATATATCAGTGCAAGAATGCTCAACATCTCCGCACTGTTTATCATGCGTCTCACCTCCTCCTTCAGCTTCTTTGTCAGGTTTTTGTACTTCTCATCCCGCCAAATATAAAGCGTTTGGCTACGGTAAGGTAACCTTACCGTCAATGATTATAATTATTACCTAAAATTAGCCAATCAATAAGATTGATAAATTTTTAAATTAATAGTAAAAAAAATTAGAGCCTTACTGACTAATGAGCTCAAAAGCTTAACAGCCCTGATACAATAAAATTATCGTTAAACACATAAACTTAAATGCTTTTTGGTTAATTGGGGTTATTGATATAGAGAAAGCTTACCTTATGTAAGCACTAAATCAATCACTATCCGCACATCGAATCTGCAAGGACAGCAGAAAATTGTAACTCCAAATGGATGCTTGGAAGTTGGCTGCTCATCTTTGATCCATTGCATAATAGAATTCTGTGCACATTTAACTTGCTGATTTATACGAGCATTATTGTTTGATTTTTGTAGAGGATATATGGGAATTAGATTATGTTTGAGCTGTGTGTGCGCGAGAGGCAACCATGAAGAGAAATGCAGTATCATTGTATGCACGCACCGCTACAAGTATTCTAAAATCGACCAAATTCGCTTGTGTTAATTTGTTTTAATATTTGTTTGTCAAATTGCCTTAGAGTTGAAACTGAGTTTTTAGTACTGATTATCTTGATCGAAAATAGATTTTTGAGTGATAGTCTTGTAGAATTTTGGTGGTTTAAATTTTTGTTATTAAATTATTTCATTTGTTAAATCTTTTGATGTTTTTAATGACTTAATTCATTGTTTCTCATTTATAGGGATCATAATTCAAGTAAAAAATAGTTCATTTTAAATTATATATATTATTGTTTTCTTAGTGATTTATTTATTTTGAAATATACATTTGTGATGGTTAAAATTTACTATATTAGGCTTTAAGTATGTTTTCCAATTAGTATCATACATTCGAGAGAGTTCAATTATAAACAATTTTCCTAACCCATCTTAATATTAAATCTTAGCTATGTCCTTAGTTGTGAAGGAGAAAATACCAATTTGTTCCCTCTCTCTCTCTTTATATATAGATGGATCAGGAGACAAAGAATTTAATATAACCTTTAAAGCATAGAGTTTAGATCATCCAATCTTCTTAAATATAAAGGTTTAACAATCGCTAGAAACTGTGTTAAAATTTGTGTTTTCTGATCTTTTCCCATATATACATATAAGAGTTAGTTATTTATGGTAGGGGTGGGCACAAAAACATGGAACCGATCCAAACACCCTGAACGGGTCCGATTCGTGGGTGTTCGTATTGGATCACATGTTCAAAAGTAAGGTGTTCGGATCTTCACTTGTGAAAACACTATGTTTCACGGATCGGATCGGGGTATCCAAAACCGATCCAATCCGTGAACCCGTGAACAATGATATATACGTAATTTTATATGCCCCTATATAAAGTCCACTTAAGCTAATCCTAACATCTATCTCTCATTTCCTTTCACTCTCATCTCAGCAGCTTGGTGAGTGTATTTACAGTTTTAGTTTGATATTTACATGATTGGGTGTTAGTGTTTTAGTGATTTCTATGCTTGTTTGTTGTGTTATGTTGTTGAGTTACATATTTCACTTGCTGATTTTATATGTATATATATGTTATTGTTGATGTGAATAAATGGGGAAAAGTATAAAGAGTGTTAAGGAGTCTGAATTTGATACTGATGATGTTAATTCGATTGGAAAAAATCAAAATCTTGGGGTGACAAAAAAAATAGAGAATAAGCTGAAGAATGAAAATAGTCGTAGGTTTAAGTCAGATTGTTGGGAGCATTTTGAGTTGTTCAAAACTAAGGAGGATAGAAAAAAATCTTGGTGTATACATTGAAATTGAAAGTAGGTGTTCAAATATGGAACCGATCCGATCCGATCCGCAACTGAGTGTTCGGATCGGATCGGTTCCTTCCCCTTGATGGATCATGTTCGGATCCAAAAATAACGATCCATAAATTTACCATGTTCAGATCGGATCCAATCGGAATCGATCCGAACATGGTGTTGCCCACCCCTAATTTATGGTGCATTTGTTAATTAAGCTTAAAAATGAAAAGAAGTTGAAATCTATAGGAAAGAGAACTTGATTTATTAGGTGGGAATAAAAACTAAATTCTTTTTCTAATATAAACTTAAATTCCATATTTATGTGCATGCACTATATAATTTGATTTTGTAAAATTTTACTCGTACCGTAATGACAACATAGGTAATAAGATATCGTTTCCTCGTCGAGATTTGCAATTAATAAATACATCCTTAATACACAAACATTTTGTACTAAACTAGTGATTGAATTTGTTAAATATAAATGCCACATTTGTATAATTATATATTAATTACACAAACCGTGCATGATTTTATCATGTACATATAATTTCTTCTTTTAATTGTTCTCATTTTCATTATAGTTGTTTATACTCTCACCTCATCTGACGTTAACTTATCTAGCTCTTCTAGCTAGCTGATCTTTAGTTATCTATTTAGTATTTACAACTTCCCTAATTGCTTGTTCTCACGGTGTCTAGCTATGATAATGTTCTTGTCTCTCCATAAGTGGAACAGGTTCTATTATCAATGAAAGGACTCTTTTCTTAGCTCTTGCATCTGGAGCTCCATGACCATCTCCATACTGGTACGTGCAATGCGCGATTCGTGCAAGATTAATAGCTGTTTCTACAAATGGTTCTGCAAATGGGTGGTTATCATGATTAACCAGGTCCTTGTTCATGTTCTTCCAGCTCTCGTCAATCAAGTTCCTTAAGTGTTCCCGAGCAAGTTCCTCAGACACGCCAGCTTCACTCATGTAGCACCGTATTGCACCTGCGGTCTCACCTCTCTCTATTTCATCCTGTGTGACCAAAACACACAGTACAAGTCCATTAAATGTAATCAAGTAAGAACACGTCACAATGTATGTTTAAAAATTGAAAATTGAATCTAAAAATAATTATATTTAATTTTTAGAAAACAAGATTATATATTCACTCATTAAAATATTAAATATGAATTATTATATAAATTTTGACCATCACAAATCTTTAAAATCAATTTTTTTGATATATCACATTTTTGTTGTAAGTACGGTATAAATAATATTACCAGATCCTCTTGATCAGGCCACTGAGACACAACCTAAAACCAAGGGCTCCTATAGACGGGAGACATATTACCGGATCCTTTTGATCAGGCTACTTATGCACAGTGTGCCCAAAATTGGAGGCTCCAATAGGTGGGAAAAAGGCTCCCTAAAAGAGGGAAGAGAGTTTCACACAGGAGGAAAATCAGCCACACTGTTGGTGGCAACCTGATTCGAACCCCACATTGCACGTCACACAAGGACAAAGGGATGTTGTTGCGCAGCAACACGCCAGATTCTAATAAAATCCAGTTAAACTGACTAAAATAACTTGAGATATAAAATAGACACGTGACTCAACCCTTTTTTAGTATAATTCATCTTGGGCCTAGGCCCATCCTTGATTGAGGACCAGATCATTTAGGGTTCAATTGCTCCCCACTGGCCCACTTTCTAAATGAGCCGCCAAACACATTTTCTTCCTTCAAATTCAGGTCAACTACAACATCGAATTATATAAAACAAAACCAACTATTAAAAATTACAAATTGGCAGGAAAAACCAGTCTACTTAGGACCACCTACTATAATCTAATTTTAGTTTTGTTCGATGTTCTATATCAAATATTGCTGAATTTAAATTTACTTAAAAAATTATTTAGTTTGCAAAATAAATGATTCTAATCTAAATTCAATATTCAGCCCGAGGAGTCTTATGGCCCGCAGCAGTGGGTATAAGTTGAATGGGCCTAATTCAACCCAAATTGGTTTTTTAGACCCATGATGTAAATACATAGATGGATTAAGATCATACCGTTGAAGTAGCCAGATCATTGCAAAGACGGAAAATGACGGACGGCCACCGCAACAGATTATGGAGGTTTTCTAAGGATTCAAGAGACTCCTCGGTGATGCTTTGAGGCACTAAAAAGTAAGAATGAACTAAGAAAAGTGGCCCTGATGATGATTTCCATGCATTCTCAAGATAATCATTAAATGTTGGTGTGCATTTATTGTAAAACCAGTTTGCTTCTTGTAAAAATGCTTTGCACAAAATAGCCCACTGCATCAACAAAAAACAAATTAATAAATTATACATAGTAATTTACAATTGCGAGACTTAAACGGAATGGAATTGAATAAGAATAACAAAACAAATAATGCTTATTAAACACTAAAATATTATTAAAATTACCGCTTCTGTAAGATATGGAAGGATGTTTTCTCCGTGTTCTTTTAAAAAATCATAAGCCATCCCGTTTACAGTGTTATAAAGAGCCATAAAGCACAACTTCATGTACGGTGGGAGTTTATTCACCAAATTGACATCCCATCTGAAAGAAGTATTGATGAGTATTAATTTCATCAATATGAAGTAAGAAATTGAACTTGGTTTCTTCTAAATTAGTATACTACATATTAATTACCTTTCAACAGCTTCGGTAAAAAGCTCTAACTCATCTAAAGTACCGTAAATGTCATAAACGTCATCCAAGATTGTTATAAATGCTGCCACTTTTGTGATCCCCTGACAAAAATTACTAGAACGTGCATCAGGAGCCATTCCTACTGTCCAGAAGAAGCTTTCCATCAACCTATCTCTTGCAAACGCCAGCTTGTTTGCTAGATCAATTCCTGTCCACCACCTAATCCACAAAGCTGAAACTTGGTAACATTGAACCTTCACGTAATAATTTCATGGAAAACTCTCCTAATAATGGCAAAAGTAGACACTGATGATATGAGTAATTTTCAGATAAATCAAAAGATTTATATATTTTGCATGGTCAAATGTATAGATAGATATACCTTGTCACGTCTTTAAGATCATTTTGGAGTATTGATTGAACCATGTTGAAATCCAGCTTGGCTAGTTCGAGTAACAAGCGATTTGCATCTTTTATTTTGTCTTGTGAGTAGTCAATATACCACCGTGCTTCTAGTCTTCGCATTCTGCGATGCAATGGAAGCTCTAGTGAGTGACTAACTAGTTCTGATAAGACTGTGTCGTCGACTTTCTTTCTCTTAATTACTTCATTGAGATGTTTTTTGGAAAAATTGAGGGCCTCGTCCAAGATGTTTTCTCCTTCAAAGCCAAGATGCGATGCCTCGTACAAACTTAGCATTCCTTTGACATCGTTTTGAAGGTGTGCCATGAACTTGCCTTCATCGTCCATGAAAATTTTAAAGACATCTGCACCACAACTATGTTATCCACTCAATACCGGTGACCAATAGGAGAGATATTTGCCATTTGAATAAAATTACTTTAATTGAACAACTTGGGGGGGGGGGGGGGGGGGGGGAAGGGGGGAAGGGGAATCTTTTATAGGAAAGTTCCAATACTGAGAACCCATTAAAAACTGCAAATGATAAGTTTTCGTTATATATATATATATATTTTTTGAAGTTATTGTATTTAATTTTTTTTATCATGTAACATATTACATATTTGATTTGATTAAAGTCAACATAGATAATCATAATTATATACAGTGATTTCAAAAATATTAGTTATGTAAGTGTAGTGGACTAATTTTTATAGTTGTTGACATAGGGATTCAGTTTTGTTATCAGCTTCCTAAATCTTAACAACCTGTAAAAAAAAAAACAAAAACAAAAGAAATGGACGAGTTACCTTGACACCAGGATGGTGCCAGTTAAAGAAACTCCGACGTCCAAGTTAGAAATATATATGATAGTAAATAGAATAAGAATATTAAAATAAAGCATACTACCAATATTGATTGATGGTTGAGATCTGAGTAAGATGTCGAACAATAATTATGAATGTTGAAACTTTAAGTATCAATGAAGATTTTAGCTTAATGACAGTAGGTTGCAAGATGTTCCCTTTTCTCACTGGTTGCTCCTCTTTTATAAGAGGAGAATTGATCGTTGTCAAGCTGTGACAGCTCCTAATCAAGAGATCGGTTCCCTTAATCCTCACCCTCACACTTAATTAATCAATCACCCATATTAATTGGTCAACTTTCATATTAAATTGGTCAAATCGACTAGGTGTTACATTTGTCATGGACTTATGAGCTTCAATTGAATTGGATTGGATATTAACCCAACACTTGAATTGTTATTTTAGACTCTACGAACAATCCATCTATTGGGTCTGTACCTATTGATTTTGACTATAACAGTAAGTCAAACCTATAATCAATTTTGAAACTTACTCTTTTATTACTCTTTGAATGGGGAATAGTTTGGTTTGTAAACACAAAAGTATTGTACGTGTTTTTTAAAAAAGATTAGGTCCGGAATTTTTCAAAGACTCCCTTACAGACTAAGAACACGTTTTTTTTTTATTTAATCTTTTTAAGAGCTTCATTTACTTGAAGGTTGGCGGGTTTGATATTTAGATATTATTTATGTTAACCATTCAAATAATATTTGGCTGACACAAAATTTGTCTTAGTGTAATTGGTTAGATATCTTAATAGGTGGAGGGACAAAATCTTCTCACACATCGATATGATACAATTTTATTATTTATTTTTGAACTTAATAGGATATAAATTTTCTCTTAAAAAAATAGGATATAAATTTATTTATTTATTTGTTTTTATATGAGATAGGTAAGTAAAAATTTAGACACCTCACGCACGTCAGACTCTGAAGCTATTAAAGAGTAACCATTTTTTTATTTTTTTATTTTTTTAAAAACAAAAAGCAACCATTTTCTCCTCGAAAAATTAAAAAGACAAAAACCAAAAAACAAAGGAAAACAAAACAAAACAAAAAGGCAACCATTTTAAATCATCCTAATATATATATTGCATCTTGTAACTCATCCTAATATATATATATATTGCATCTTGTACCTAACATAGCTATAACTTAAAAGCGACAATGTTGTCCACCCCAAAAATGAGTTGGAAACATATGCGCATTGGTACCTTGAGAGGCCTGATACCCATTTTGCCTTAGGAGCCTGAATCTGAGAGCAACTGCATGGAGTTTTTCTTCTGCTTTGACATCATATCCTTCACATGACTCAACCCTATCAAGTGCTCTTTTTATTTCCTCCTCAAAGCGATATTCCAATCCGAGCCGTTGGATGTCATCAATCAGTTCAAGAATGCTCAACCTCGCTGCATCTTCATTGTTTATCATGAACCTCACCTCCTCCTCCAGCTTCTTGGCCCTGTTCTTGTACTCCTCATCCTACAAAGAGAGAGCTCGTTTATACATTTGCGTGAAAATGATAATCCAAAAAAAACAACATAACATTATCAATCACAACGACATTATTAAATCTACCGCATGTCGAGTCTGTAAAGACTGCAGATGATTGTAACTCCAACTAGACGGTTGGTAATTGGCTGATCGTCTTTGATCTGTTGATTGAGAAACCTGTGTGTTCACTGAACATTTAACTTTATGAGTTGTACGAGCATTGTTATAAAGAGATCTCTGTAGAGCATTGTTATGAGTCGGGCCCTGTTTGATATGAGGCAAGTAGTAGGAAAGATGGAGTGCCATTTCACGTGAATGATGAGTTGTATTCTAATAATATTTGTTGGTAGTTTGAATTTATCGTTTGCATGCAGTGCTTTAAATACATGAAGGTGGAATTTTCTAGTATGCGAATTCTGTGGTTCTGGTTCATTAGGAAGGTCATAGTCGGGATTTTCTTAAGAGTGTGTGTAAATGGGACATCAATCATAACACGGTGACTCACAATTGAAGATTCCAGAATTTTGTACGCACTCGCATGAACCAATAGGGAGAAAAAAAAAAAAACTTGAATAAACCATATATATAGTATATTTCTCACTCGAGTTTCTTGACTATACGTATATATATATAAACTTATTGGTCTATTACACATTTGATCCATGGCAACTTCTCTCGAACTGATAGAAGAGTCCACAACCGATATTGAACAAGCCACTTGCCGTTCGTAACTTTGTATTTATATTTGTGTTCTTCTCCCAAAAATTATAATCCTTTCATATAATGATTATTATACCGAGCATAATAGATTTGGTAACAACATTTGTCATTATTAATTAAAATTTATTTTCTTTTAACTTTTTTTCAATTTTACTATTTTAAGTATTTATACTCTATACAATAATCAACCCATGAGATCATGCTAGCTGATAGTTCTAAACTGAGGACACTTAACTTCACCTTTAAAGGATCCCACTAAATGAAAGGTTGAGATACCAGAGAATACATCCCGAAAGAAATAGACAGTTCAAATATTATCTTATGGTGTTTTTTTTTTTCTTCTAACAATTATTTCTTTGCAAATTTTATGACCTCGTACTAGTTTTCTATGAAATGCAAACTGCTCAACTTTTTTATCCAGAAGATTCAGATATATATATTTATGTTGATTTACTGCACGTTTAAGATTATTTTTACATATAAATAATAACTTATTTTATAATAATACCCTCACTTTTATAATAACTTATTTTAATTACAACCAAAGGATAAAGTATATGTGAATTGTAATCAATATGTGTAAATCATGAAATATAAGATAAATAATATATAGGAAAAACTTTAGTTTAGTCTTTGAGGTTTTGAAAAATATCAGGTTTTTAAAACATATTTGAAAACGACTCTTTTTATATCTAACTTTTTCAAAACTCTTCAAAAAAATTTAAACCGTTAGTCAACTAATGGTCAACAATAACATAATGCATTAAAAAATATTTTTACGTTGATGATTGTTAATGACATATAAACTATCAGATTACTTTCATAAAATAATGGATTTACAAATTCAATTATCTATAATATTCTAGAATTTAAGTTATTAAATTACAATTTAAATTACTTAAAGTTATTGTAGACCATCAGTTGATTGATGATTTAGATTTTTTGAATAGTTTTGAAAAAATTAGGGATGAAAAAAGTTGTGTCCAAAAGAGTTTTAAAACCTAATATTTTTCAAAACTTAAAGGACTAAAATAAAGTTTCCTTAATTTATATGCTATGTCTGGCGGGCATTTTATATATATTTATATATTTATATACATATATATCTGATTACATCACACTTGATTACATCAAGCCTTTGTTTTGCTTCAACAATTTGGACACGTTAATAGAGGCATTGCAACAAATTAATGTCATGTTAAGTCTTATAGTCCTTTAACTTCCAATTGATTCATTGTGTTAAGAGATTTTATTATATCTCGTATATGACAGTGAGGATTCCTTAGTGATTTTCTAGTTAGACTTGTTGGTATGTGTTGGCCACAAGTTTTTTTCTGCTTCTCGTTTGTTGTTGCTTTTTATTGGGCAAAAATCTTCATGCAAGGTCGAAGTTGGAAAGTTACTTGAGAACCTTTTAGTAATAAAAACCAAAATTTCGTTTAGATGAATCTCTGGCACATCACATGTGATTAAATCATGCCTTTCGTCCACTTCAAAGATTTGGAGTTTGGACACAATAATAATGACATTAAACAAATGGAATCGGGCCCTGTTTGATATGAGGCAAGTAGTAGGAAAGATGGAGTGCCATTTCACGTGAATGATGAGTTGTATTCTAATAATATTTGTTGGTAGTTTGAATTTATCGTTTGCATGCAGTGCTTTAAATACATGAAGGTGGAATTTTCTAGTATGCGAATTCTGTGGTTCTGGTTCATTAGGAAGGTCATAGTCGGGATTTTCTTAAGAGTGTGTGTAAATGGGACATCAATCATAACACGGTGACTCACAATTGAAGATTCCAGAATTTTGTACGCACTCGCATGAACCAATAGGGAGAAAAAAAAAAAAAACTTGAATAAACCATATATAGTATATTTCTCACTCGAGTTTCTTGACTATACGTATATATATATAAACTTATTGGTCTATTACACATTTGATCCATGGCAACTTCTCTCGAACTGATAGAAGAGTCCACAACCGATATTGAACAAGCCACTTGCCGTTCGTAACTTTGTATTTATATTTGTGTTCTTCTCCCAAAAATTATAATCCTTTCATATAATGATTATTATACCGAGCATAATAGATTTGGTAACAACATTTGTCATTATTAATTAAAATTTATTTTCTTTTAACTTTTTTTCAATTTTACTATTTTAAGTATTTATACTCTATACAATAATCAACCCATGAGACCATGCTAGCTGATAGTTCTAAACTGAGGACACTTAACTTCACCTTTAAAGGATCCCACTAAATGAAAGGTTGAGATACCAGAGAATACATCCCGAAAGAAATAGACAGTTCAAATATTATCTTATGGTGTTTTTTTTTTTCTTCTAACAATTATTTCTTTGCAAATTTTATGACCTCGTACTAGTTTTCTATGAAATGCAAACTGCTCAACTTTTTTATCCAGAAGATTCAGATATATATTTATGTTGATTTACTGAACGTTTAAGATTATTTTTACATATAAATAATAACTTATTTTATAATAATACCCTCACTTTTATAATAACTTATTTTAATTACAACCAAAGGATAAAGTATATGTGAATTGTAATCAATATGTGTAAATCATGAAATATAAGATAAATAATATATAGGAAAAACTTTAGTTTAGTCTTTGAGGTTTTGAGAAATATCAGGTTTTTAAAACATATTTGAAAACGGCTCTTTTTATATCTAACTTTTTCAAAACTCTTCAAAAAAATTTAAACCGTTAGTCAACTAATGGTCAACAATAACATAATGCATTAAAAAATATTTTTACGTTGATGATTGTTAATGACATATAAACTATCAGATTACTTTCATAAAATAATGGATTTACAAATTCAATTATCTATAATATTCTAGAATTTAAGTTATTAAATTACAATTTAAATTACTTAAAGTTATTGTAGACCATCAGTTGATTGATGATTTAGATTTTTTGAATAGTTTTGAAAAAATTAGGGATGAAAAAAGTTGTGTCCAAAAGAGTTTTAAAACCTAATATTTTTCAAAACTTAAAGGACTAAAATAAAGTTTCCTTAATTTATATGCTATGTCTGGCGGGCATTTTATATATATTTATATGTATATATACATATATATCTGATTACATCACACTTGATTACATCAAGCCTTTGTTTTGCTTCAACAATTTGGACACGTTAATAGAGGCATTGCAACAAATTAATGTCATGTTAAGTCTTATAGTCCTTTAACTTCCAACTGATTCATTGTGTTACGAGATTTTATTATATCTCGTATATGACAGTGAGGATTCCTTAGTGATTTTCTAGTTAGACTTGTTGGTATGTGTTGGCCACAAGTTTTTTTCTGCTTCTCGTTTGTTGTTGCTTTTTATTGGGCAAAAATCTTCATGCAAGGTCGAAGTTGGAAAGTTACTTGAGAACCTTTTAGTAATAAAAACCAAAATTTCGTTTAGATGAATCTCTGGCACATCACATGTGATTAAATCATGCCTTTCGTCCACTTCAAAGATTTGGAGTTTGGACACAATAATAATGACATTAAACAAATGGAATCTTCTGTTATATAGTTGTCTCGTGTCCCAGGAATCTTCAGTGATTTTATAGTAAGAATTGTCGGTGTATGTGTTGGCCACAAGTTTATTTATTTATTTTCTGCATCTCGTTTGTCGTCGTTTCTTATTCACTAACATGAGCAAAAATCTCCTTGCAAGGTCTAAGTTCGAAAGTTACTTGAGAAACAAATGTCATCTTCTGTTATATAGTTGCCTCGTGTCCGAGGAATCTTCAGTGACTTTCTAGTAAGACTTGTTGGTGTATGTGTTGGCCACAAGTTTTTTTTTTTTTTTTTTCTGCATCTCGTTTGTCATTGCTTCTTATTCACCAACATGAGCAAAAATCTCCTTGCAAGGTCTAAGTTCGAAAGTTACTTGAGAAACTTCCAGTAAATAACATTAAAATTAGCATCAGTTTTGAAATTATTGTCAAATTATTAAAATAAATTTTTTTAACACCATCAATGTTCATAAATCATACATTACAAATAAAAACGTGATCACGTGAACTATAATTATTTATTTCATAAACAGTAATGTTTGTCTGCGAATTTAATTTGTAAATATTAATGATGCATAAACATCATCCTTTCTAAAATAAAATCTATTTTCATGTAAGATAAAAATTACCATCTAAAATTTTTTTCTGATTATTTTCACTTTTTGTGAGTGAAACGGGCTCAATTATTGGTAAAAGCGCTCTTTTTTTCTTGGTTTTAACATCCGAGCTCATTCTTGTATAATTAAATTAACTAAATGGGATTATCAAAATAAACACACTCATGATAAAAAAAAAAATTCGGATAACACGATATGTTTGTTTTTACTGCAAACTTTCGGCATGACCTTATCAGATTTCATCGTCTGTACCTCATGGATTGCAATCTAATAATAGCGACATTAAGGAAGCATCAGGTTCAATTAGTCCTTTATTTGACCTCGGGCCCATACACGCTATGCTGTCCATGCAACTGTGGTGAATTTTAAGCGAGTCTGATTAGCCACAAATTTTGTGTGCATCTCCTCAACTCAAGTTCTAATTCAAACAAACATACAAAAGAAAATCTAATTCAGGCAGAACATACAGCTTTTACATGAATGACTCAGGTTATACAAAAAAAATAAAAGAAAAAATGAAAATGGAGTTTGAAGGGGATGTAGATGTGGACCTTTACCTTGCAAGCTTATGTGGCAAGGTTCATTGATGTAAACATCACAATATCTCTAAGCAATTTAAAGAAAGGTTTATCATTAACTTTTCATTGTAAATACGAAGCTTTAAAAGAGCGTATTCAATCTAGAATTCGTTAAAATTTAAAATATTTTAAAAGTATGAGTATATTCAATTTAGATTTTTAAAAATCTGAATTAAATAACTTACTTATAAAAAGTTTATAAAAGTTTAAGTATATTCAATCCAGATTTATATGAATCTCATTAAAAAACATATTCAATTCAAATTTTTAAAATGTCTAAATAAATCTAGATATATTTAAAAAAATCATGTGATTTTATAAGAAATGTTTTTAAATGATGAAAGTCGATGAATTTTGATAGATTTAAATTAGAGTTATAAATAAAAAAGTTCATAATAAATATTCTCATAGATTTTATATAAAATTGTGACAAAATTTATATGAAAGTTGTGAAATTTGTGTATTGCACTAAAATTTATCGTTTTGAACGTATCCATCTAACTCTTACAAACTATGGATTGAATTCACTTCCCGTAGACTTTGTTCATGAGCGAAGAAGAGAAGCTCCAGTTTCCCTGGCTGCTGCTTGTCTTGACCATATTTGACCGCATTAATCTGTTATTCCTTTACCAGAATACAATTCAGAAACATATATAAATTGACAAGAAAAATAATACTTTTGGGTAGTAAACCCTTGCATGACTTTATTTTCGAGTATTAGTTATTGTTTGAATGTGTTTGTTATAACTATGTTTTATTTTCAATCTTATAACTAAAAATTAAACAAAAAAATTAATTTATTATTTTCAATACGATTTATTAAATATTACTTATCTCAAAAAATGGCACCAAAGGCATTGACAAACTAGTGTTTTTCAACAGGAATATCACTACACAAAATTGATTACAGTCTCCCACATTTTGCTTGGATATATTATCAAGCACCCAAAATCTTTAGACCACAAGATAATTAAACACATATCCAACAAAACAAATATTAATTTGAATTAAATCGTCAAGAAAAAGGAAAAGTTCATATGTTGTAATGACCAAAATTTTCTTAAAAAAAAAAAAATCCTTCCAAAATTGAGAACCGAAAGTATAGATTCTTCCTGCAAATAAAAGATGTTCAAAAACACGAAATAAAATGAGAAGAGGCTGGGTATTAAATTCTCTCTAAGCACGCTAGTCTGCTTTGGCAGCAGTTGCAGCAGCTTGTCCGCGAAGACGACCGGTCCTCCTAGCAGCAATAAGACCAACCTTTTGTCCAGGAGGAGCATCCCGGCGAACGGTACTGGCATGCCCGATGTGCTGGTGGTTACCACCACCATGGGGATGCTCTACAGGATTCATAGCAACACCACGAACCTTAGGCCAGCAGTTCCTCTTGACGCGGTATTTATGATATGCATTTCCTGCCTTCAGCAATGGCTTCTCAGTCCTGCCTCCCCCTGCAACCTGACCAATCATAGCACGACACCCACTAGGAACAATCTTCTTCGCTCCAGATGGAAGCTTAATCCTGATAAATATAACAACATTCTCAACAGCCAAAACTGGAATTAAGATATCAACTATATTAAAACTAAAATAAATAAATTCATTAACTGAGTCTCACAATAGAGGTGTTGAGGCAAACGGCCCATGTTTAATAGTAGTAAAACCTTCAAAAGATATGCAATGAAAATTCTTCAAAATAGTCGATTAGACATGCCATGAAAAGGACTTGAGAAATTAGTTATCAACAGACACATACGCCAAGCCACAATACAAAATGATTTCTATCCTAAATTAGAATTCAAATTTTCAAATTAAAAGTTAAAGATGACAAGATAATAAAATGATGACAATACACAATCACAATAAAGATTAAGTTTCGGTCCAATGCAGCTTGATGGAAGAAAGTGCTCCGTCTGGTAAACCAAAATAAACACCAGCCAACACAACATAACATTAATTCCCTAACAAGCAGGACCCTCCGCTACAATCCAAACAAATTCACGTTGGGCATAAATTCATATTTCTCCATAACAACATCAATTTCTCACATTCAATCAACGCGCAAATGATGAACCAATTAAGAAAACGCAACATATAACAACTCTGTTACTACTAATTATGTGCTAATAATCTAGCAGCTTTAAACACATAACAATATATAAACAAAAACAAAAGAAAGCACACACATTTCAACACTGCATAGTGAAAAATACAACGAGCAAATATAACAGAGGCATATATATACCTGGTTGTCCCGTTATCAGGATTGTGGCTGATCACAACAGCGTAATCACCCGAGCATCTGGCGAGGACGCCGCGGTCGCCGACATGGTGCTCAACGTTGCAGACGACGGATCCTTCGGGGATGGTCTGGAGAGGCAGCACATTCCCGACCATCAGATTCGCCTTCTTCCCGCAGTACACGAACTGGCCGGTGTACATGCCTTCTGCAGCCACGAATAGCTCCTTCTGGTGCTGGTACCGGAAGGGGTGGCGGAACGTGACCCGCGCCAGAGGGGCGCCCCGACCTGGGTCGTGGATAATGTCGGTGACCACGCCCTTCAGGTAGCCGTTGCGCTCGCCGAAGTCGAGGGAGCGGAAGCGGGCGGGGCCCTTGCGGTGGTGGGTGTGAGACCTGAAGACGGAGCCCGCTCCCTTACGCTGCGCTCGGATGACCCGACCCATTTGAGGCGGATGGGTTGTGGTTTGGGGTGTGCTAGGCTTTTGAGAGGAGCGGCCGCTACTGCAATGGTGCACGGAGGTTGTGAAGAAGATGGTTTGATTTATGGTTTTATGGTTTTTGTGTTAAATGACATTGTTACCCTTCATTAAACTAGGGTTTATATGGACGCTACATCAGGATCAGATCGTAATAGTCGATTAGTGTAGCTTTATTTCCTTTTTTATTTGTGGTTTTCTTGACAATCAGTTGTAAATTGCATATCAGCTCTTAGTAGCAGGTTGGACACTTTCTCATTTGTTTAGTTGTTGGTTTTAATTCCTATTAAATGCATTTTAAAGTTTGTGTAGATTCCTTTTATTGTAAAAGTAATTATTTTCCGTTTATGAAAGTAGACGCAAATGTTGTTCGATATCAGTAACTAACAATAGGTTTTTGACCCCGTATTAGTTTTAAAAAAAAATTCTCAATAAGGCGTTAACCCGTGTTAATTTTAAAAAGTAATTAATTGTAAAATTAACCATGTAAATATTCATTCAATTGTGTAATTTGTTAGGTTCGATTCATTGCAACCTAAATGATATTTTATTTTTAAAAAAGGGTTATAAATTTATAATATACGTGTAAATGAATGCTTAATTTAAAGAGTATTTTGTTCCAAAACTTTGTTCAAATTGTATGTGTTATGAATAATAAGGTATATTTATGATAAAGTTTACAACTTTCGATTGATTATCAATGATAAACACAAATATTACTTTAAACTTGTGTTCATTTAAAAAAATAAAATCAAAACCTTGTGTTTAGCCAAAACCTCTTTCATTCCATATGAAATGTAAGTTCTACTACCATGAAAAGTACAATAAAAGAAGAAATTAACAATGATTGGGTTTAATTATCTAAAAGTTTTTAAAAATTATATTGCCAAAAGAGTGTAGAATTTCTGAAATTTATTCTAAAATGTATCATAAATAAATTATACATGAGGTTGCATGAGAGTTTGAGCTAAGTAGAATTCAAAGTATAAATGTTTATATTATTTAAAAATTTAGTTAATCTTACAATCATTTTCTTTTAATTGAGTTGTTTTTTGATGCTCATTATATTTTGAATAATTTGATCAATGAAAATGGTCGAGTACATGTATGCAAACAACAATGATGTATAACCTCATGTATAATGTTGGATTTATCAATTATTAAAATAATTTAATCTTTATTTTAATATATATATTCTTTCCTTTTCAAATGTTTTTGTGTCATTTGATTTGGCGATAAATTTAAAAACTATTTTAAGTGAAAGAGTTTATTTATCAATCGAAAGCAAATTAATCATAATTATTATTCATTAAAGTCCTATGGAGTCGAGAGTCTCAAGCCGAGTCTCGAACTCAACTGGTGGCTCTCCATCTGTCCTGCCGAGTCAAGTTTCATCGAGTCAAATTCTACATGGGCCATGGTGAAGAAGGCCAATCCATAATCAGTGGTCACTAGGCCTGAGCCTAAGAGAACATAACTCTTAGAAAGGTTGGGTTAGTTCTGTGTTAGGGTGGCATCGGTTGGATCAATTCGAGGCCACTGACTTAGCAGATTTCTGCCCAATCAGGATTAGCCCAATCTCCATAAAATCCGATATCCACGAGGCCTAGGTTCAAACTAGACAAATAAATATTTTAATCAACCTGAGAAAGTATTGTTCTTGAATTTGAATTCAATTTTGATCTGCGTCTTCCTTGGATTTTTCCTGGTATAAATAAAATTATACTATTAGATTATGAATTCAAAACTATTTTTTTTTTCCTTCCCTCTCTCACTACTCTGAAAAGGTAGTTGGAATATGAATTGGAAAACGTCAACCGGGAGCCGTTGAATATCTCTTTCTTTGCAGCTAGAACTTCTCTTCTTAATTTTAATATAACTATATAAATATATAATCCAGCAAATTGAATATCAGACCAGTTTGTGATACTGATACTTTTAACAATATGACTCAATAACGTACGTAGCCTTGGCCGTGATCTTACTTTTACACCACTATTTCAGTTTGATCATCACGGGTATAAATATTAATACTCTCAAAAAATATATATATTTATTTAACTAATTATATTCAAGAACCAATAAGGAAGTTGTAAACAAAGAAAAAAGCATCAAGTGGTCGTAAGTATGATTCGATAATTGTCCATAAAGTGAAGATACTGTATTCAAATCTCTCTGCTCAACTCAAAAAATAAATAAATAAAGCATTAAGCTTGTTGAATTGCGCATGTTTGAACTTCCAGACTCTCCTACCCCGTGCGTTTTGTGAGGTTAATCAAGCAGCAGACGAATTGGCTTCCAATTGCATCATATTAATAGGCTCATCAGACTAGCTAATTTCAACCATAACACGTCCATCCTTTCATTATATCATACTCATCAAGTGGATCCAATTGTTTTGGACAAGATATAGGAATTACAGAACTAACTAAATAATGGGTAGGACTATATTAACTTACAATCCATCCGTTCTTTTTCACACAACCTAACAGTAAAAAAAAAAAATAAATGATTCAAAATATATAACAACGATGGGGTGAGTCAAAATTTCAAGTTGATATATCCTATATAAATACATATATATATACACACATATTATTTATCTGAATTTAAAACATGGACTGTGATATTGATTGGACTTTCCATTTTTTCGGCTAACTAGAATCGAAAAAGATATTACATAGACACACCAGTAGACCAAACCAACGTCCCAGCAGCCATAGCAGCCGAGCAAGAACAACCATAATCTATGATGACAACTTGCCTTTTTGATATATATATATATATGTATAGAGTCAACCGTTCCTATATTCATTGAATGTCATAAAACATATATATATATATATATATATACATATATATAAGTGAGGCCGGCGGATTGACTTTCGGCTTCCTCTGCTACCCTGATTAGAATGGACCGTGTTAATATGTAATATTGTACATTTAAGTTCCATGAAAGATATATGATTTAATTCTTCTATTTACAATAGATATTTGAGTGTTTCTTAAGCGAATATCAAATATTCTTGTTTTTGTTACTTCTCTTAAGCAATACATTGGTGAATCTTGTTTTTATTTATTTTCTTAAGCAATATCGGGTGAATCCTGTTTGTTTTTTGTTTGTTTTTTTTTTAATGTTAAATGACCATTGATTAACGAAATCATTTTTCTTCTCTTTTAAACAACTTGAATTTTAGAACGAGATTGATTGATTTCTCTTTTACGCAATATACCAAAGTCGCATGTGTTTAGGTTTAGTAGCCCTGTCTAGTTGAAATAAGAGCATAACTAAGGATCACGAGCTGCAAACTCCAGGCTGATAATCTTGTTGCTTATGTTAGCCCTAGAACTTAAGAGTTTAGGTCAAATGCTCACCTTAAGCTGAGTGTATTCTAATTGACTAGAACTTATCCGAAGTGATTGCTTTAGAAGAGCAACACCGCACACCACAACCCACCCCAGACGTCCACTTGCTACCAGATATATATGAGTGTAGCATTGCCACACGAACCACCGAAAAGGTTCTTCCATGTTTTCATAAATTATAAAAAAATTACATACCATATAGGATGAAGAGACATTGAGTTAAAATAATTTTTTTTAATGCAATTATTACTCATTAATGTCAAGCTGAGGTGACGCAAAAAAAAAAAAAAAAAAAGACATTATTAATATGACCATCTATTTGTAGATAATATGTTAGATAGTTATATTAACAAATCAATAATTAATTAATTATAATTTTTAAATCTAATTAAGAATAAAAAAAAATAGAAATATTAAATGAAATACATAAAAATATTAAATGAAAATATATTGAAGTATTGAAGAATAATTTTTCAACTTGAATGTCTATTAAATAATATCTATGTAAAAAATAAATCTCTTGATATTGATGATATATATATTTTTTTCCAAAATATAATATATGAGAATATTGGAGTTGCTCTAAGTAACTAATACTTGGTGCGGAAGCCATTAAGTCCACCCACATCACCTATAGATGCGGAACTCTACATTACCTTTCGTACTTTGAAATAAAGTGTTGACTATTAAATTTATCCTAACATTATAATTAACTTATATGTCTCTTTAATATTTTATCTTTTAAATTATAACACACCAACATTATTTTTATATAATATATATAAGATTCGAATTTACTTATTCTTGTTTTTCATTATTGTTTGACAATTAAAATGGTCATATAGAACTCACCACTCTTAATAAGAGTGATTCGGTATCTCTTTTGATCCTAAAAAGATTAATGATTCAAGTTTTATCTTTATTCTATTAAACATCAGGTATGAGTATGAGTGTCCTCTTGATCAAAGTTGTCATCCTTTGAATATGGGAGTAGTCATCGGGGGTTATGGAATTAGTCATCTACCATCACGCTATCAATATTCGATTTCAGTAAGTTGCAGCAGACCTTTGTTTTCCCAAAATATTGCTATATATAAAAAGACAGGCAACTGTCCATTTGCTATATATATATCATCACACACAGTATTGCAAACTGCTCTACAAACAGTAGAAAATAATAGCTACAACTAACAATGAAAATGGCGAAAATGGCCGAAAGTGGTTGTATTTCTATACGTTCAGTGTCAGCAACTCCCCCTGCAGCTCACTTACAAGCACTTTTCCTAAAAGCAGGTTCACAGAAGACAGGCAACAAAAGCAATTTGGCTCATGCCTGCTCATCGTCATACAAGCGCCAATCATCGCCAGTGACAATGCCGCTGGTCTCAGACTCTCATCAAAATGTACACATATCTATTTATATCACTTCCTCTACAGAGTCTACAATTTTTTTTTTTTACTTACTTGCATGGTTTTTCCTCTTACGTTTTGCTGTATTTGCTTTGGTTCATGTTGGTGTTTTTAATTTTAGGCGTTGAAGTACTTGAATAGTCATGAGGGTGAGCATTATTATTGTTCAAAGGCCTTGGAAGAATTAAAGGAAAGAACAAGGGTGGCTTTGAGGAAGCCTTCCGATGATGATCCGACGGCTACAATGGAGTTGATCGACGACATTCAACGGCTGGGAGTAGGACATCATTTTGAAAAAGAGATCAATGAGCAACTTGGAAGGATTTCTGATTGGAAATGTTGTGAAACCGGAGATGTGCTTGTCAATGCAAGTCGTTTTAGACTGCTGAGACACAATGGCTGGCCGGTGTGCATCGGTAAACCAACTCTGTCTGCTTTTAACATTTCTTGTCTTCTTGTAAGTTTTTGTATCCTGCACCGCACGATCCAAAAAATACTGTTTGACCATGACATTGATATGACACGTGATATGAATAGCTCATTATGCTTATTTTCACGTGTACGAATGGAATCTTGAGTCGGACTTAGACGAGATTCGATAAGGCCTGGACCCCCTCTCTAGACAAACGTAAAAGTATCAAAATTCTGCAGGTTTTATTATAAATTTTTATAATATCTTACTTTGATTTTTTTTTTTAATATTGTGTTAAATAATAATTTTCTTAACAATTTTTTTTTCATTACATCTCTATTGCCCCCTAAATTTTAGAGGATGCATATTATTAGTCAAACATACACATTAAAATTATAGGTATATTACATTTCAATTAGTCAAAGTCAAATTCCAGAGATTTTTTTTTTTTTTTTTTAAAAAGAAGGTTGTTCAATTTTTGAGAATTTATGGACCTCTTGTTGTCACCTTATTCCTTTTGTAAATCCTAAGAAGGAACGAACAAATTTCTAAAAAGTTTCATATTAATTACAAACTCTGCTCAGAATTTATGAGGAATTTGAAATCTGAAATCCATCAAATCCATCAATAATAGACTATACCTCTAAAGACCAATAATATCTTATTTCAGATGTTACTCTTGGTGATTGCTCAACAAACCCAAATATACATCTTCCCTTCAAATTGTCCCATTAATTAAGATTAACTATACAGTATTTTTTTGGACTTAAAAAACACAGACGCCAACCCCTTAGCAATTCTTGTCTTCAATCAGAACAAATATTGCGATAAGCAATTTTCACTCTCTTGAATTTTTTTTGTCTTTGCAACATATAGATTGCCCATGGGTGGATATCATTTTCCATCTTTTATTTTTTTCAACAAATTCTCTGTCAAAGTTTTACCAAAATTTTATATCTCTTTTGTTGAGCAGACACATTCAACAGATTCCTGAACAAGGATGGGAAATGGAAGGAATCCATATCCAAAGACACTTGGGGAATGTTAAGTTTGTACGAGGCATCTTACTTGGCAACTCAAGATGAAGAAATATTATTACAAGCCATGGAATTCACGAGAACTCATCTCGCACAGTCCACGCCATTCATGGTCCCCCAATCTAGGAGGCGTGTTACGCAAGCCATAGAACTTCCAAGGCACTTGAGAATGCCAAGATTGGAAGCCAGGAAATACATTGATGAATATAGTTGGAAATGGAACCATAACCTCTCTCTTCTAGAACTGGCAAAGTTGGATTTTAACATGGTACAGTCACTGCATGGAAAAGAATTGGCTGAAATACAAAGGTGAGCGATCTTCTTCTATTGTAGCATGATTAATTGTTCATTAAATGTAAGGCAT
The DNA here is from genome assembly GCA_019925255.1 of Litchi chinensis. NCBI lineage: Eukaryota > Viridiplantae > Streptophyta > Magnoliopsida > Sapindales > Sapindaceae > Litchi > Litchi chinensis. Next base: position 20,557,011 of record CM034472.1, on the reverse strand, counting down.
TGGGGTCATACTACTTCGTCGGAATCAGCAATGTTGTTGGAATGAAAAACAGCCATTAGATTCAAATCAAGGATCCATAGAAATTTAAGACTTAAAAAATATAAAAAAGTTCAAAATTTAGAAGGACAATTTCTTCATTAACTATCTATTAATGTTATAATTTCCTGTACTCTAGTTGTTTTCTAAGTGTCATAGTTAGAATTGAATTATGGTTATATGTTATTTCAGGTGGTGGAAAGCGTTAGATCTTGTTGGAAAACTTGGTTTTGGCAGAGACAGACCACTAGAATGTTTCTTGTGGACTGTGGGAATATTTCCGGAGCCACGTTATTCTAGTTGTCGTATCGAATTGTCAAAAACTATAGCTATCTTACTGGTTGTTGATGATATCTTTGACACTTATGGCTCATTAAGTGACCTTATTTTATTCACCAATGCAATTAAAAGGTTTGATTTTGATACTTCCCCTTCCCCAATATTTGAAAGTTGCAAGTGCCTGTACTATATATGTATGTATGTGTGTATGTATGTATGTATTTACATGTCGATTTTGTGATTCATTATGCAGATGGGATCTTGATGCAATGGAACAGATTCCTGAGTATATGAAGATATGTTACATGGCCTTGTACAACACTACCAATGAAATTTCCTTTAGGATTTTAAAAGAATACGGATGGAATGTTGTTCCACAATTAAAAAGAACGGTAATTTAATTAATATTTCATTTTAAAAAGAAAAACATAGATATTATAACAACAATTCGTGTGAGATAATCTATTACAGGAAAGAAAATCTTGTTTGGAAACATTAAGATCTGTTGTTGTTGTTGCCGCAGTGGATAGACATATTTGAAGCTCAACTTGCTGAAGCTAAATGGTTCAACAAGGGATCTGTGCCCAACCTAGAGGAATATTTGACTAATGGTGTTACCACTGGAGGTACCTATATGGCATTGGTGCATGCCTTCTTTCTCATGGGACAAGGTGTTACCAGAGAAACTGCCGCGATGATGGAGCCCTATCCTAAGCTCTACACTTGTGCAGGCAAAATTCTTCGGCTTTGGGATGATCTTGGAACTGCCAGAGTATGCAAAACTTTAGTCTAAACTCAATATCATTAGCTTTGTTTGGCAATCACTTCTAAAACTCAAACAAGTTGATTAATTGATCATTTTAATTAATGGTCTCTTGTCACAACACTGATAGTATATAGTCCATTTTTGTTTAGGAGGAGGCAGGGAGAGGAGATGTTGCTTCTAGTATGGGATGTTACATGAGAGAGAAGACAGTGTCATGTGAAGAAGAGGCCAGGAAACATATAAGGGGGCTGATCAGGAGCTTATGGATTGATCTCAACAGTCAACTGATAGCTTCATCTGCATTGCCTCTATCAATCATCAATGCTTCACTAAACCTTGCTAGAACTTCCCAAGTTGTGTACCAGACTGGAGATGATCATACTAATGTTACTTACAGTGTCAAGGAACATACACTAACGTTGTTTAGCGATCCCATTCCCTTGGAATCTCCAGATTCCGCTCAGTTGGCGGTTGGCAAGACATTGTAAAGAACTGATCACACTCATGTTGCCGACTATATGTGACAGATTTCACATTTGATAACTTGGGGGAGACCCCCCTGGTTGCTTAGCATTCAATTTGCTTTGGTAAATTATTTGTATCTCGGTTATTAAACATGAATGGTGATAGATAATAAATATTGTTTCAGCCATAAAGTCAATCATCTATGACTCAATTAAGTGCTTATTCAGTCTCTTAATATTTCCATTATAGGTGATTTTAGAAATTCAATCAAACATTTTTACAAGAAATAAAGTCCAACATCATCAAAAAGAGGAATTATTAATTACTATATCTGTATTCTAATGGTTTGGTTCTTTTTGCATAACAATTTTACTTTTTTTTTTTGTATAAAAATAATTTTACTATTTTTTTATAAAAAAAAATCCATAATTACTTTAATAAGGGAGGGGCAGTATCAGTAAACTCTGTACATCTATGTGGAGTAGGCCCAATGATGAAAATAAGAAACGGCCCATATTAAAGAAAAGTGATCGATATTTATTTGCTGTGTTGATTGTTGAAAGGGTCAGAATCAAATTGGTGAATCTGTTGCTGGCCCCAAGGGAAAAAAAAAAAGGAAAAGGTTCGACATGAAGTCTTCAACTCTGTGAAGTAGAGGTTTCCATCTTGTATTTTAGACCTCATTAGTAAGGGTGACAATTCGGGTTGATGGATCGGATTGGACACTACATGATTAATAAATGAGTTGAACCACTTCAACACGAACACGACACGATTATTAATGGGTCAACACGGAAACAACACGATTAACTCGTTTATTTACAGGTCGTTTATTGGCCTGTTAGTGACCCGTTTAACTGATATGTTTAATGACCCGTTTAGCCGACACGTTTAATGATCTGTTTAACTATATTTAATATATTTAAATTTTAATATAGATCTAATAAAAAATAAAATTAAAATAAAGATACATAAAATCTCTTAAATCCATAAATACAATTCAAAACCTAATAAAAAATACAAATATCCACAAGTACAATTCAAAACATAAAAATATATATACCTACCACTAAAATTATATGAATACCTCTCAAATATAAAATTACTTTTTTACTTTTGTTAAACGGGTCAACCTGTTATCCGTTTAAGAAAATATGAACTCGACACATTTAATAAATAGGTTGACCCGTTTATTTACCGAACCTATTTATGCTCAATCATAACTTGTAATAATCGTGTCGATTTCGTATCGACCTATTGTGTCGGGTCCCAAATTGCTAGCCCTACTCATTAGGTGTGCGGCATAGAAATGAGATTATATTTATGGCATTGATATATTGAACTAATTATGATACTGTCGACGTTGGAATTCAGTCGACGAGTAATCAATGCCCAATACCTGCAATCAATGTGAGAAAACACAAATACCAAGAAAAGACAAAGACAGAAACAGATGATCAAACGAGGAATACGAAGCTTTTACGTGGTTCGGCAATAATAGGCCTACGTCCACGACTGTCTGTCTCTTTAATTCTGCAGAGTGACAGTATATTATTGAATATTGTATATGATGTTACAATGATTCCAATCCCTATTTATAGGGAATGAAGTGTTACAATTCTGGTTGTAGCAAATCAGGAAGAGAATCCTGAATTAATTACATTCCCTAAACAATTGGGGAAAATAAGGAAAAGAATTATAAATTAATTATACTTTCTAATATATTTAGATAATATCAGGAAATTACTATAATTATCTCAAGATAATGTTGATCTGAATTTGAATTTGAATTGATCTCCATATCTGATGAGGAAATCATGGTTTGACTGGGCAATTGCCATATTCGGAGAGAGAATTATGGTTGAACTTGGTAACTGCCTGTTCTGGAAGATACTGTACTTATTACGCGTCTGAGCGAGCTGACGTGTCATGGTGGTCTCGAGCTCGAGCTCGCTGAGAGATGAGCTGCGCAAGCGGCGAGCTGCGACCTGGCTGTGTTTATAGGTCTGTTGATGCCAGTTGGAAGATCCCTTTAAGCAAACTGGAGAACTTACTGGGCTTAGAGTCAATCTTGGGCCTTGTCTGATGAGCTTTGACTACGTTGACCTTATTGAGCCTTCTTATCAGGTTTTGGATGGGCCTAAATCGGATTTTTACCAACCCAATTACTGAGTCCGAAAAATACATATAACATTAGCCCTCCAGCTCTCAGTTTGCTTTAGCGAGCTGGGAGTTTGGAACTGCTGGTAAAAGTTAGCTTCCTTGGCACGCTAACCTTCATAACTGCTCCTGTGCATTTTCAAATTCCACCTTTTCAGTTGTGACACGTGGCAATCATGCAAATGGTAACTGAAGCGACGCCTGCACGTCCTTTACACGCGTATTTAATGCGCACGTCTTTCAACTGATGGCTGCATGATTTCCAAAGCCGTGCTTCGCGCTGCACCGTCAGATTTATGACGGTTACTCTTTTCAAAGATCTGACGGTTGGGGTTCACACTCGTTTTGTCTATATAAACTGATGGAAACTCTTCCACTTTCTTCTTTCATCTATCATTTTCTCTCAAAGCAATCAAGTGTTAAAACTTTCAAGCAACCAGGACCCACTACCTTTTCACGAAACCATCATCCTTTCTCGCCGTTTTTCATCTCATCAACAGTTCAAGGTGAGGCATCTTTTTCTTCAAACTTTCTGTTTTGGGTTCATTTTGCTCCATCACCATTGTTGTACCTGCAATGATGTTTTATTATACCTTCGTCATTCCGAGTCTTATATTTATTGAATATGGCGTTTCTTCTTTTTTTTTAGATGTCTACAAGCGGAACTCGCAAGGGAATGATTCCAAGCAATGAAGCTCGTGAGCATGATAAAGCCCGAGCTCACGCTATACAGGGAAGAGAGGCTCGTGATGCGCTCGCTCGTCATCCCACATCGCTGAAGCGTCCTGAGGTGGAAGGACTTGTCAAGCAATTCCACATCCCTTTTGGTTGCCGCATACTGCTGCCTGATTCAAGCAATCATGCGTGTTATCCGCCCAGGGGATTCATCGCTGTTAGCACTCAGCATCTCGAGCAGGGGTTACGGTTCCCCATTCCACCGTACTTGATCGCATTTCTTAACAAGGTCAAGCTCACGCCATTTCAGTTGACTCCGAACTCTTATACGCAGCTGATCTCGCTAGCTATAGCCTTCCTCAGGAACGGCCTTCGTCCCCCTACACCGAAGCTTATTCAGCAGTTCTACTCCTTCAAGGCCCTGAGTACGGGAGAAGGAGAGAAACCAGATGGTATTTACTATCTCACAACCCGTCAGTCGCCATACAAAGACCTTTTGCCCAGAGGAGAAGCGAAAGGCAAATCTAACGTCGGGCCGTACAAGACGAGCTGGTTTTATATCTCGTGCCCATCTCTTGCAGATCTCCAAAATTTCAGCTTTGTCCTGAAACCAGGTATACATAAGAAAATTAAAGCGAGCTGATTTTGTTTTGTATCTTCATTACTATCATTTTTTGATCATTTGCTGTGCAGTGCTGAAAATGGACGAGTCTCCTCTCAGCGGCGAGGAGGAACGAGCTCTTGACAAGCTCGCCAAATCAGAGGACGTGGGCATCAGCAGCAAATTTGACGATGCTATCCTTAGAGCTTACAGCCTTGCTCCTTCTAAGGAATCCCTTCTTCTGCGAGATGAGGAAGATATAGGCAAGATGAGTGACAAACCTAGACTTCCTTCTGTTTTTGAGGTTCCAGTTCAGGATGCGTCTGCTTCCCGACCTCCGCCATCAGTCTCTTCATCATCAGCGGATGACACTCGCTTACCTTCTCCAGCTCGGAAGACCTCATCTCGAAGTGCTCCTGCTCGCGCTTCATCTAAAGCAAAATCATCTTCAGCTCGCACCCCTTCAAAGGGTGCGTCTAGAAAAACTTCTTCTTCAGTTCCTGCTCCAGCTCGGACAGGATCAGACCCAGTCCCTGCAGCCCCTACTGCACAGGTTGACCCATCCTCTTCTCTACATCACATATCTACTCCAGGGGCTTCACTGCCATCCCCAGCTCGTGTTCCAGCCCCTATTCCTTCTTCTACGAAACTCCCAGCCAACAGGAGGAAACTTGTACTCATGAAATCTCCTCCTGCAAGTCCCACTGTATTTCAAGCTTCCTCGATTCCTTCAACAAAATGGTCTGCCAAAGACTTGGCCACTCCAGCAGCACCCTCAAAACGCTCTAAACCATCTGCCCAGGACCAGGCTCCTGCGGTCGCTGCATCCAACGAAGTGCCTGTTGTCACTGAAGCCACTGCCCCTTCGACCGCTGCTCCCAGCGAGGTGCATGCTGCTGCTAGAGCCACTGCTCCCTCAACTGCTGCTCCTAGCGAGGTGCCTCTTTCAAATGTTTTTGCAAATCTTCAGTCACCTCTGACTTCCAGTTCGCAGCCTGGAAAAGGTGATGCTCCTTCTAAGGTTGCTCCCCAGGCAACCCGAGCTGGCCCCAGCGGGCATGTGACTAGGCGTACAGTTGTATCGCGACGCGATGGTTCTCATGATGATGCGCGCGATATCCCGGAGCGCGAGAGAACTCCTTCACCAACCAGATCAGATATCGAACTGGGTCCTAGAGGAAGATACTTAAATTCTTTCCTTGACAACTGGGCAACAATTATGCTCAATCACGCGAATGTCTTGGAAAATAGGTGTCTTAGGGGCGAGGATCTAGATGAGTTCGCAGCTCGCCATTGCATGCTGGTAAGTTATTTTTCCTCATCTGCTGATTTCCTTACTTGATTTTAATCTGTTCATAATTTTCAGGGTGCCCTTGCTGCAATGAAGCGAAGAAGGGAGACAAGGGCTACCAAGGATGAGATGAGGAAGCTGGAATTCGACCTGGAGGCGGCTATTGACGATTTAGCTCGCTTAACCTCGGGCAAAATAGAAGGTCAGGAAGCTCAGATCGCTAAGGCAAACGCTGCAAGGCAAGCAGCTGAGGAGGCCCTGAAGAAAATGGAAAATGAGCACGCCATGCTAAAGGATGAGCTGCTCAAGGTGAAAGAAGATCTGAGGCAGTCTGAGCAACAGGCTGCACTGGACGAGCAGCGGGCTTCAACTGCAGAAGAGAAGACTGAAGTGCTTCATTGCCAGGTCGATGCTGCTCTGGCGCGAGCTGAAACTGCCGAGAAACAGGCCGAGGAGGCTAAGAAGCGAGCTGATGAGATGGGAGCTGCAGCTAAAAGTGCTGAGGAGGCTGCAACCAAACGAGCTGAGGAGGCTGCAACCGCGGATAATCGTGCGAAGGAGGCTGAGCATCGAGCTGAGGTGCTTAGGCAGCAAGTGGGGGAGGCTATTCAGCGAGCTGAGGCTGCGGAACAGCGAATTGAAGACATGAAGAAAGAGGCTGAGGTCGTCAATCGTCTCGCTGATAATGCCTTCGAAGAGCTGACGGTCTTCAGAGTGCAAGCAGCTCAAGAACTGGAAGTGCGGGTTGCAGATGCAAGGGACGAAGCTGAGGAAAGAACAGGTCGCGATTTCCTCTACACACTGTGGATGTCCCATCCAGGAATGGATTTTTCTATCTTTGGGGACATAGGGCTTGAAACCATTGAGGATTTTAAAGCAAAAGCTGCCTCGTCCACCGCTGGTCCAGAACCTTTGGCTGACCCAGATCCTCCTGTTCAGAACTAATAGCTCGTTTTCTTTCCTTTTTCATGTATTTTTTCAATTTTTCAACTTGTAACCAGTTCTCATACTTAATGAAAATTTCTTTCATTATTTCTTCTGTGTTGAATGTTCTTCAGGCTAGTGTATAATATACTTTATGCTCTTCACATTTCTTGCGAGCTGATAATCAATGAACCCAAAATCTGATAATAATTAAAGCAATTACTTGTTTTACCAACTTAATAAAATTTTGTAGGTATAAGTAATTGGTTTATCAGAATGTTTGATGAGCTATGCAGGGGCACTTAGCCATCTGCTTTTTAGGCTCTTTATTTTTATAGCGAGCTATGCAGGGGTCGTCACCTCGCCTGCTTTTTTGGCTCTTTGGCGAGCTATGCAAGGACACTTAGTCACTTGCTTTTTAGGCTCTTTCATTTATAGCGAGCTATGCAGGGGTCGTCACCTCGCCTGCTTTTTTGGCTCTTTAGGCGAGCTATGCAAGGACACTTAGTCACTTGCTTTTTAGGCTCTTTCATTTATAACGAGCTATGCTGGGGTCGTCACCTCGCCTGCTTTTTTGGCTCTTTAGGCGAGCTATGCAAAGACACTTAGTCACTTGCTTTTTAGGCTCTTTCATTTATAGCGAGCTATGCAGGGGTCGTCACCTCGCCTGCTTTTTTGGCTCTTTAGGCGAGCTATGCAAGGACACTTAGTCACTTGCTTTTTAGGCTCTTTCATTTATAGCGAGCTATGCAGGGGTCGTCACCTCGCCTGCTTTTTTAGGCTCTTTGGCAAGCTATTTAGCTCGCAGCCCGTTTCGCCATAGTGAAGTGAATTGAGTCGCAAGTTGGGGAAATTGAGCTTTCATTAACAAGAATAATTTTGAATTACATATTACAAAGAGTTTTACTGATAATAAGGGCGGAGATGTTCGGCATTCCATGCTCGAGGGACCTCAGCTCCATTTTCATTGTTAGCTAAATGATAAGCCTCATTCCCCAAGCTTGCTGTGACAACATATGGTCCTTCCCAGTTCGGGCCTAAGGATCCATCACTTGGCTTGCGGGCTCCAGGCAGAATGAGACGCAATACTAAGTCTCTCACATTGAATCTGCGAATCCGAGCATACTTGTTGTAGTACCTCGCTATTCTTTGCTGATAGACAGCTACCCTTAGCCTGGCCGTTTCCTTGTGCTCTTCAAGCAGGTCCAGGTTTGTGGCAAGTAGCTGATCGTTGTTGTTTGGATTGAAGGTTGCTCTTCTTTGCGAGGTAACTTCAAACTCAGCTGGGATCATAGCCTCAGATCCATATACCATTGAGAATGGGGTCTCGCCAGTGGAGCTTTGAGCTGTGGTTCTGTAAGACCACAATACTTTTTGAAGCTCATATACCCATGCTCCTTTCTTTGCTTCCAGTTTCATTTTCAGGGTCTGCTTGATGATCTTGTTCACTGCCTCAACTTGGCCATTGGCTTGTGGATGATCCACTGCTGAAAAGCTCTTAACAATCTTGAGGTCGTTGCAAAACCTGAGAAACTGGTCACTAGCGAACTGGGTCCCATTATCAGTCACGATCTGCTGTGGGACTCCGAATCTGCAAATAATATTGCTCCACACAAACTTCTCAATCTTTGTCGTGGAGATTTCAGCTAACTCTTTTGCTTCCGCCCACTTGGTGAAGTAATCTACCGCGACCACCGCATGTTTGCATCTTCCCCGAGCCATCGGTAGGGGTCCGATCAGGTCCATCCCCCAGATCGCAAAGGGCCACGGGCTCACCATCTGTTGGAGGTAAGCTGGCGGAGCTCGCGGAATATGAGCAAACCTCTGACACTTGTCGCATTTCTTTACTAAGTTTATGGCGTCCTGCCTCATGGTGGGCCAGTAGAAACCTTGACGAAGTGCCTTCTGAGCTAGAGACAGCCCCCCAGCATGGTTCCCGCAGTGGCCCTCGTGTATCTGCCTTAGTATTGTTTCACATTCAGGGCCATCAATGCATCTTAATAACGGTGCTGTGAACCCCTTCTTGTACAGTGCATCATCATAGATGCAATACCTGGCTGCTCTAGCTCGTAGACGTCGGGCTTCCAGCTTGTTACTGGGCAGCTTTCCATCCTGCAAGTATTTGAGAATAGGGCTCATCCAGGAATCAGGCTGCACGGATATGGCCATCGTCATATTCTTTTCTTCAGTACTTGGAGTTGGCAGGAACTCAACTGGGATCGCCCTAAGGAAATCTGCATTTCGTGTAGTTGCGAGACGAGCTAGTGCATCAGCATGCGAGTTTTGAGCCCGTGGGATCTGCTTCACCTCGTACTTCTGAAATGCACTCAGCAGCTCGTGTACTTTTTGGAGGTAGAGGGCCATCTTTGATCCTCTAGCTTGATATTCTCCCATTACATGGCCAACGACGAGCTGTGAGTCACTGAAGATCTTCAAGCGTTCAGCTCGCATCTTCTTAGCCAAACGCAGTCCTGCAAGCAGTGCTTCATACTCAGCTTCATTGTTTGTTGTCTGAAAGCCAAACCTTAGAGCGCAAAGGATTTTGTGGCCTTCGGGGCTGATAAGTAAAATTCCAGCTCCAGCCCTCTGTTCGCTGGACGATCCATCAACAAAAAGCTCCCAGGCCGGACCTTCAGAAGACTCAGCTTCATCATCCACAGGTCCCGTAAATTCTGCAATGAAATCTGCCAGAGCCTGAGCTTTGATAGCCGTCCTCGGCTTGAATTGGATATCGAACTGCGCGAGCTCCACTGCCCATTTCAACAAACGACCTAGGTGTCTGCTTTCTGCAAAACTTGCTTCAACGGATACTTGGTGAGGACTTCGATGGTATGAGCTTGAAAATAAGGTCGCAACTTTCTTGATGCAATCACCAGGCAGTAAGCCAGTTTCTCCATCTGCGAATATCTGGTTTCAGCATCCTGTAATCGTTTGCTCACATAATAGACCGGAAGCTGCGTCTTTTCTTCTTCCCTCACCAGTGCGGCACTCAAAGCCTGCTTCGACACTCCCAAGTATAAGATCAGTTTTTCCTCTTCTTTGGGCTTGGAAAGAAGTGGAGCTCGTCCCATATACTCCTTCAACTGCTGGAAGGCTACTTCACACTGCTCAGTCCACTCGAAACTCTTTGCTTTCTTCAGAATGTCAAAGAAAGGGACACACTTGTCTGTCGCTTTCGAAATGAACCTACTCAATGCTACGACCTGACCATTGAGGCTCTGTACGTCCTTCACCCTGGTAGGCGACCTCATGTCAATCAGTGCTTTGATCTTCTCAGGGTTTGCTTCAATTCCCCTATTGTTGACCATGAAGCCCAGGAACTTCCCAGAAGCTACTCCAAATGCACATTTGAGCGGATTTAACTTCATCTGATAGCTCATCAGAATTTGGAACATCTCTCTCAGGTCGCTAACATGGTCACCTATCTGCTTGGATTTCACTAGCATATCGTCCACATAGACCTCCATAGTCTTTCCAATTTGTTCTTTGAACATCATGTTCACCAAGCGTTGATAGGTCGCTCCAGCATTCTTCAAACCAAAGGGCATTACCTTGTAGCAATATAGCCCCCGATCAGTCATGAACGAGGTGTGCTCTTCGTCTTCGGGCTTCATTGGGATCTGGTTATATCCCGAATATGCATCCATGAAGCTCAGGAGCTCGTGGCCAGCTGTAGCATCCACGAGCTGATCTATCCTTGGCAAGGGAAAACTGTCTTTGGGGCATGCTTTGTTTAGGTCGGTGAAGTCGATGCAAGTTCTCCACTTCCCGTTCTTCTTTTTCACTAGCACAGGGTTGGCGACCCAGGTCGGGTAATAAGCTTCTCTGATGAACTTGTTAACCAGAAGCTTGTCCACCTCTTCCTTTAGTGCTAAGTATCGTTCCCCTGTCATTGCTCTTCTCTTCTGACGAACTGGCTTGAAATGAGGATCAATGTTCAGCCTGTGAGACATCACCTCTGGATCTATTCCCACCATGTCCTCATGATTCCATGCAAACACATCCAAGTTCGCCTTTAGGAAGTCAGCGAGCTGGATTCTCAGCTCCGGAGTTAATCCTCTTCCCAGCTTCAAGCATCGCTCAGGATCTACCTCGCTGACTGGTACATCTTCTAACTCCTCAATTGGACCGGTAGCTCGGTCTGCATCTACCTCGCGAGGGTCCAGGTCGTGACTAACTCCCTTCTCAGTCATAGCTCGTGGCTCGCCTCCTGAGACCACGTTCACCTTCTTTCCTCTTACACCCATCTTCACAGCATCTTCATAGCAACGACGAGCTAGGTGCTGTTCTCCTCAAACACATCCGATGCCATTAAGAGTTGGGAACTTCACTGTCAGAGTTCTGGTCGAAGTAACCATGTCCAACTCGTTCATAGCAGGTCTTCCGAGGACCACGTTATATGCTGATGGGCAGTCGATTATCAAGAAATCTGTCAAGGTTGTTGCCTGACGACCTGCCTCCCCTAGAGTCAATGGCAGCTTAATCTGCCCTACTGGTACCACAGCATCTCCAGTGAATCCGAATAAAGGCTCCGGGGATGGCCTCATTTGCTCTATTCGCAGCCCCATCTGGTCAAAACAGCTCCTATACATCACGTTCACCGAGCTTCCGGTATCGATCATGATGCGCCTAACTTCCACATTGCTGATTTTAGCTCGTATAACCAGCGCATCATTATGAGGACAGATCACTCCTCTAGCATCTTCTTCTGTAAATACGATCTCGTCCGAGGTCGGCTTTGCTCTTTTGGTGGGTCCCTCCGACCCATTGAGCTAAAATGAATGATTCGCCTCTCGGACGTATCTCTCATGCGATCTGTTGGAATCACCTGCAATATGGGGGCCACCATAAATAGTAAAAATGGTTCTTACCGCAAGTTCCTGACCTTGCTCGGAAGCTCATTGGGGCTGTTGCTGGTGTGTTGGCTGTTGCTGTTGAGGTCGTTGCTGGTGAGGTCGCTGGTCAGTAGGTCTTGCCACATATTCTCCCAAGCGACCTCGCTTGATCAATTTTTCAATGGCGTTCTTCAACGCCCAACAATCTGAAGTACTGTGCCCGACCTCATTATGATAGGCACAGAACTTGTTCTGGTCTCTGTGCTGAATTGGAGCCCTTATAGGATTGGGCCTCCCAAAATCCTCGTTATTCCGCTCGGCAGCGTAAATCCTGTCCGGTGATGTCGTCAGGACGCTGTATCCTTCCTGGTGACCCCAACGCTGAGGTCGCTCATACCTTGGCTCTCTCCTCGCTCTTTTGGCGATCTGATTACTTGAGCCATTATTCCTTCCTTCTTCATTCTGGCCAATGTTTCTCCTCTTTGGCTGGCTGGAACTGCCCGCTTCATTCTTCTGATTCTACTTTTTCGGGCCGAAGGTTTCTTCCCACCTGATCTCTTTCGCAGCTCGCTCGTAGAATTCTCTCAGATCCTTTACTGGGGACTTGTAAATACTCTCGTACAACTTTCCATCCTTTCGCACCCCACCTGAGATCGCTGTTAGTATGCTTTCATCTGATGGATGCTCGACATTCGCGACCTCGCGTCTAAACCTGGTGATGTATTCTTTTAACGACTCACCCTGACGCTGAAAAATGGTAGCTAGGTGGCAGGATGGAGCGAGCTGCCTTCTCAGTGCCCTGTATTGACCAACGAACTTCTGTTGGCATTGCTCCCAACTTCCTATGCTGCGAGCTGGGAGATTCTTGAACCACGTCCTCGGAATATCCCCCAATGTAGCGGGGAATACTCGGCACTTCACCATCGGACTTCCTGTCTGCAGGTCCATCTGAACGTTGAATGTGTCTAGATGGTCATATGGGTCACTGTCCCCATTGTACTGCTGAATGGTTGGCATCTTGAACCTTGGAGGGAGAGGCTGTGTCTCAATCTCCCTTGTGAATGGGGTTCTATCTCCGTAGAGCCCACGTTGCTCCAGAACTCCAGGTCGCGCTTCCAACTGCCGGACCCTTCGGAGGAGCTCCTCTACTTGGGGGTCTCGGAGCTCGTATCTCCTCCTGTGATCATGACTTGGAGCCGGATGTTCAGGGTCATACCTTTCGTCTTCCTCGAATTGACCCTCATGATGATGGGATCTTACCTGCTGCCCGTCCACCTCATCGGCATAACGAGCTGCGGCTCGGACTCTGCCTTGACCAACTTCCATCCGCCTGTTTCCATCCTGGCTCAGCCTTGCTACCAGGTTATCAGGACGTGCGACCTCCCTTTCGTGTTGAACAAGGTGTCTTCCGGCCCTCGAACGCGCATTAGATGAGCGAGCCGAGTCTGCAGGTCGCGGGACTTCCCTTGCTAGCCTTTCAGGCCTTCGCGCCGGTTCAGGAGGCTGGGGCATTCCCAGTGGTGCCTGAACTTCCACCCTAGTCACGTTCTAAACCTGGGCCTGCACCAACATGTTGACGGCTTCTGTGAGTTGTCTAACCGTATCTTCCAACGCTTCTTGCCTCTGTAACAACGCATTCTGCCCTTCGACCATCGGGGCAATTGGGACCGTTTGACGGTGAGGCAGAGGAGGGATGCCTGGCGCAGCCCCTAGTATCTGTCCTTGGGACGGGCCTGCTGCATGCGTGGTTGCGTCTTGCCCAGGCTGTAAGTTCTGCTGAGATTGGTTCATATGACTTTCCGCCTGGTCATCATCTCCAAGGAACCTGTTTGATCTTGTCTTTGCCATATCGTCAGAAGTTGATGAATTGAGATGAAAAAGATTGCAGTCGGGCCGCCCTCCTTCTAGCGCCAAAATGTCGACGTTGGAATTCAGTCGACGAGTAATCAATGCCCAATACCTGCAATCAATGTAAGAAAACACAAATACCAAGAAAAGACAAAGACAGAAACAGATGATCAAACGAGGAACACGAAGCTTTTACGTGGTTCGGCAATAATAGGCCTACGTCCACGACTGTCTGTCTCTTTAATTCTGCAGAGTGACATTATATTATTGAATATTGTATATGATGTTACAATGATTCCAATCCCTATTTATAGGGAATGAAGTGTTACAATTCTGGTTGTAGCAAATCAGGAAGAGAATCCTGAATTAATTACATTCCCTAAACAATTGGGAAAAATAAGGAAAAGAATTATAAATTAATTATACTTCCTAATATATTTAGATAATATCAGGAAATTACTATAATTATCTCAAGATAATGTTGATCTGAATTTGAATTTGAATTTGAATTGATCTCCATATCTGATGAGGAAATCATGGTTTGACTGGGCAATTGCCATATTCGGAGAGAGAATCATGGTTGAACTTGGTAACTGCCTGTTCTGGAAGATACTGTACTTATTACGCGTCTGAGCGAGCTGGCGTGTCATGGTGGTCTCGAGCTCGAGCTCGCTGAGAGATGAGCTGCGCAAGCGGCGAGCTGCGACTTTGCTGTATTTATAGGTCTGTTGATGCCAGCTGGAAGATCCCTTTAAGCAAACTGGAGAACTTACTGGGCTTAGAGTCAATCTTGGGCCTTGTCTGATGAGCTTTGACTACGTTGACCTTATTGAGCCTTCTTATCAGGTCTTGGATGGGCCTAAATCGGATTTTTACTAGCCCAATTACTGAGTCCGAAAAATACATATAACAGATACCATTTGAGATTTGACTGAAGCTAAATGTATATTTATGATTGAGTTATATTGGGTTAAGTTAAATTATTTCTTATTAATTAATTTTGAATTACTTTAAACAAAAGTACATTTAAATTTATTATTGGATGATACAGATGTTTTATTTATAAACATACATCTTTTTGTATAAAAATATGTTTTATTTAAATTAAAAACCATTTATGTTAATTTGTTAATAATCACATAATTAATAATACTTTGATGATTACATACTTATTATTCTTGATAACTGACATACTAAAATTTTGATATTAACAAATTATTTACTTTATTATATTCTTTTAAATAAAATGAAATATATAAACTCAAATCATTTTATTGACTTTTGATGTTAGAATGCATGCATCTCTTACATTAGTTTCAAATCGACATATGTAGGAAGGAAAGAGAGAATATCTTGGCATTGGGTGGTAACATCATCTAGAAAGAGACCCCAGTCTAGAAGTAAATAAAAACAACATTTTTATTTTTTTAAACTATAAAAATTTTAAATAAAAAATTGTCTTTGTTATAACTAATAATACTATAATTTTTTTTATATATATATAAATACACACATCAACACAATTCTTAAATTTTCTTATATATATATATCATTTATCAACCTTAGAGTGGTTTATGTCTACTGTCGGTGCAAAACTTTAATTACTTCTTCTTCCCTTTTTTTCTTTTCTTTTTTTTTTTTTTAAACAAAAACTTTAATTACTTCTTGAATAGACAGGACTGAAAGTGATGTTGTAAACCGAATTTTTTGGCAAATAATGGGGTTTTCGCTGCCAACAGGAATGAGTATCTAATGCTCATGCTTAGATGGGCCTGCAGCGTCAATAGCTTTAATAGTGATAGTGATATAAAATGCCTATATCGGATCGTTAAAGTGTTAAACCATTGTATCTCTACCATTTGCTTCAATTACTACACCAAATAATACTTTGTTATGTAACATTATTTTCTATCATGTAGTTCTTGGAAAGGAAAGTAAATATATGAAAGGAAAATAAAAGTGAAAAAAAAATATAGCTCAAAGAGGGATAACAGACAAATAAACAAAGGTGAAAGTGAAAACTTTTTGAGGGTATATATACACGATCAAGAACGATCGTCAAAAAGATTTAATCGAATTAGATTCTTCTATAGAAGGCATAATATATAATATATGGGGTTGAAGATAATAACCATTTGATCAATCTTGAATGGGATTTTTGGTATGTTTTGACCAACAATTAGTCAAACTAATTTCATATGAGAGAAGCTCAACATGCTACCAAGTTGCTAAGATGACAAATCTTCGAATGAAAGTAGATCTGGAGCACGTGAAACACTAGCACAAAAGAAACCCAATACACTTGACCAAACCCAAAAAACATATATAGAGCATGAGTCCTTAACACACTCATTACTGGGCCAAGCTGACACTCACATCACAATTATTGTTCACCAAATCTATGATCCATTTTCAACACTAAACAACTCACCCTCGCACAATCAGTCAAAACCACCACTACCTGCTCTGAAAATGGCATCACAATAGGTGCGTCATAGGTAAAAAAAAATGGGGTTCATGGAATTGAAGTTTCCTCGCATGAGAGGTAACAAAAATGGGAGGTTTTGTTTGTCAACAAGCGATCTCGTGACGGTAAAAGGGCCTCAAATTCTACAACATTGAAATTGAGAAGCATCACCGTCACGTGTGTGTTTGTGCTTCTCTTTTTAGTGTCAATATATATACATATACGTACATATAAAATATTTTTTTACGTGACAAAATATAGCCGTCAGTCGTCACCTTCTTCAACTTCAATGTTTCACACATTTCACGTTTCCACTGTGTCACGTCCCTTTTCTACAATACAAACCACCTCCATCGCCTATCATGTAGATATCAAATCATGCAACGACACGTCACCATCCAAGAAATATTATCATGGGTCTGATGACGTGTTGTGATGAGAGTGGTGCAACCATACGAATGTCAATGGGTAGCCGAATCAAGTGAGACACAGATTTTGAGAAAAAGAAAGATTAAAAGCGAAAGGATCGAAAAGACATGGGGACATATATCAAGATGCGTGCACTCTACCACCTAATGCCTGTGCATGAACACGCAGGTTTTGATCAATCTGACGTGTTAAAACTCATAATTATATGTTTCTTTTCTGGGATTTCGCTGTTTCGAATCGCCATATGAGCTGGCGTTTTATATAAAGTATAAACCCGCCACAACTACTTAAAATAAGGGAGATAGGATTGCCTTTTCAATTCCATGTCTCAAACAAATAAACATTAGATTTGGATTGAATTTTATCTAAATCTGGCTTAATTCCATGCTCCAAACGTACCCTCGAGATGTTAGCTCAGCTCAATTGAATTTTTACAACAAACATGTGGCTCAAGTGAGTGTTAACAATAAAAAGATGTCAACTAAAGGAATAACTCCAGTGTATCCTAACACACCATTAGCTACAGTATCAAAGGTAATTAGCTCTTAATTTTCGCTGTCCGTAATAGGATGTTGCTGAGCTGGAAAGCTATTCAGAGAGGAATCTTGAGGTCCCTATATATACATAGATATATAGACTCTGTATTTGTAAGAAAGTCAGGAGAGATTAAATAACAGGTTCCAGAAACCTCCATTAGAGAATTGTTTCTCTCAAGCTATTGTTGTCAAACCTTTGATAGTTCAATCAATTAGATTTATTTTATGTTCTTTTTCAATATGAAATTGTGAACATTAGTGAAATAATAATTAAAAATAAAGATCTTATCTCATGATAAGAGATTATTTATTCAAGTCATCTTTATCTTTTAAAATATAATATATACATTATGAATCTGTTTTTAATATAAATTATTATCTTTTTTATTATAAAAATAATTATTTGAGCTTTGTTATTAGTGATTTATCTTAATAGAAGCGTCAAATATTTTGATTTGTTAGCAGCCATCCACTTTACTCTCTCCCTAATGCCTAGCTTGTTTAGTCTTATAATTAATGACACAATAGAAGACACAGCTATGAGCAAAGATCATAAATAAATCAATTAGATAGATCAGACTAGACAGTTTTCACCTTCAATCACCTGCAACAGTACATTTCCTTTAAAACCAACTAGCTTGCGTGCAAATTCAGGAATCACAAGCGCCTGATCAAAAATTTCTGCCAATCATCACCGTATCCAAACCATACACGAAAACTTCTCTTTGATGTGAATTCCATGAACGTTTGTTTGAGGCTTTTGTTGCCATTTCAAGTTTTGAAATTTTTATAATCGAAATTATCAAAACCATCTCTTGAATTTTACTGCATTTTCTTACCATTTATAAAATAACTGATGAAATTCACAAATATAGAAAATTTTTTTCTTCAAGCGACTCTAAATAAAATGAAAATTCTAGAAATGAGATTATCTTTGTGATATACCCATATTTACATTATTAGGATAAATAATTCATTTATTAATTCATTTAAACGATGAAAATTTTCACCAAATCTTAGTTATGATTTTATATGAAAAGTTTTATGTTTTATTATCATATTTTTTATTACGAAGACCAATATTCGAATTGTACAAATAGTGATTGATTAATAGATATCAATAGATGAATCTTCACCATATTCAACGTTAGTTTACAAAAAATACATTTGAGTTATATTTCTTTCTTTTGAAATTTTGAATTAATTAAATAATTAAAAAAATTGTAATATGGTTTGAAATTTTAAAAAGAAATACATAGTTCTATTGAAATTTATAAAAATGTTCTCTTAGTTAAAAAAAAAAAAAGGATTTTTCTCTTTATCTTATTAGATTAACTTTCAATATTATTGCAAAATTTCTAACTTTTTTAATCTTCATATATGTATATATATTTCACATGACGGAAACATCTTTGATTTTTTAAATATTATATATATGTATATATATTATAAAATTTGATAGAACATGTTCAAATTTTAATATCTCGTGCGGAGCTAGTCTTGGACATCAAGCAATAAGAATTTGAAAAAATCCAGCTGGCAGCTGTGTGTGTCCAACGGTAGAGCGTACGAAGTAGCGTACTGGATAAGAAGGTCGCAAAATATCTTCTGCCAGAAGGACGTTTAGCATTGGTGTGTCAGGAAACTTTACCAACGCAAATACAGTGACTGAATAACCATGATGCTTTTTTTGATGTGTGTGCTATGTAAAGCTATACACGCTGTGACCGTACAATTATTGTGTCTCATGCATTGCATTTTTCCATCCTTTCAATTTTTTTTTCTTTTTTTTTTTTGGAAAAACTTCATTTTAGTTCCTATATTTTTAAAAAACTTCTCATTTTTAAATACGAATCCATTTATAGTCTTCATGGTCCTTCACTTTTTAAAAATTCATCAAATTGGTCATTCTGTCATCATTTTGATCTCTATATTTAATATAGAGAACTTCGTTTTGATCCCTATATTTAATAGAGAACTTCATTTTGATCCCTATATTTTTATTAAAAATTATGACATAATGATTAATTTGATAAGTTTTTGAAAAGTAAGGGACTATGAAAACTATAAATGAATTCACATTTAAAAATGAGAAGTTTTTTAAAAATATAGGGACTAAAATAAAGTTCTCCTTTTTTTTTTTTTTTTTTATTTGAACTACATTCTTCCAAACTTTGTCACCGAAAAATATACCCAAAATATTGTTTTTTCCAAAAAAATATGCATGGGCAGTTTCGTCAAGTAACAACAATCACAGTGTTATTGTTTCGTTAATAATCTACCACAATTGTACTCGAATAATTACTTTGCAGTTGCCTTTATTCTCTGTCATTATGGAATCAAATCGATCGCACTTACATCACTAATCAAAGTAAACATATCTGTTTGGTGTTGTTAGGCGACTACTCATTAAAAGGTATCTTTTCAATAAGTTTTGCTTCTCTACATAAATAAACAGCTTTCACTTAAGATATATATAAAGGTAATCTTAACTTGTGCTATCATAATTTTAAAAATTGGAAAAGAAAATTTAAAACTCATTGATGAATTTGCTCATTTATATTTATCTTTGTTCTTACCGAATTTATTCATTGGATATTTATATTCCATTACCCAATTTTTAAGATATATTGAGATTGCCCATGAATAGTCACTTTAAAGAATGTACTTCTATGCTTTACTTTTACCAAAACTTAGTTATATAATTAATAGGTTATTAAACTAATTGATTAGATAAAATCATCTCCGTGACATAATAAACTGTACATAACTATAACCAGTTAACAAAATACCGAGTACTGACCTAACAACTCTTAAACTGTTTCTAATGATCGAACTAGTATTTGGGTGGTTTCAAATTTTATAATTAGGCTGGGCCAATATATTAAAGAGCAATGTAGAATCATGGTCCAAGTAATGATAACAAGTGAAAGTCACAACATTTATCTGATAGAAATAATGCCAAGCCATCATCATTAAAAACTAATCATAACTCACCTTTATCACCTGTTAAATGTTGGACCACTCCCCTCCCACTTGCACATTCAACGGCATCGACAAATAATTCTCACTTGCCTATTCCCAACACCAGCAAATTCCCTAATCCCACTATTTAACCAATTTAACAGTTCTCAATTATAAGGCACGCATCTGAAGATCCCCAAAAATAATAATAATAAAATCTAATTAAACCCTGTTTTGGGGAATTAAATTCCCAGTTTGATTTTATTATAATTTAGGGGAGACATGGCAGCAGTTGTTAGTGATTATAGTGCGCTTGTACCGTCCAGCTGGCAACTTTCGTCAGCAAAGAAAAACAAAAAAATAAAGATGATAAAAACTGGCCCCACTTCAATTCTCACCTACTCCTCTGCTGTAATGTATTTACTCTACTCATCTTTCATCATAAAATCGTGGTAGCGTGTTAGCTCTAACGAGGACGCGTGGCGAGATCAGAGAGCGAGTAGAGATGTTGGGATGTTAAACGATAGTGTTGATATTCTTGTCGCAAAAAGATAAATCAATTAATCAAATGGTTGCGAGGAAAAGGGGGAGCCTTTTAACTCATACTGAGACTGACAACTGGACATATCAGTGAAACAGCTGTGTGCATCCACGCGTGAGATGGTGATTGGCAGAGATCTGTGCTCAATCTCATCATTTTTAATTTTGAACAGTGACGGGTCATAGCAAGTCCGGGGCCACGCTAGACGCCGTGACCAGCTTTGGCCAGCTAAGCCGAAGTGGAGCACACTAACGGCTGCATTTTTCAATTTGGGTTTATTTGTCAATTTTCTAGATGTCTGGGATCCTACGTGGAGTATCACGTGGAATTGTATTCTGATGACGTGGCCAATCAGATAGTATATGGTTCTTGTTTGAGAAGCCAAATTGAATTGGCTATAAATGACAGTCCCGGTAAGCCTCAAACAGAGTATTCTCAGAGTTAAAGCTTCACTGCTGGGTTCTCTCTCTACCCACACTCTTACACACACTCTCTCTTTCTCCCCAAATATCTCTGTTTGTTCTTTAACTTCATCAATGGCTAAAATGTCTGTGCTTCTGGGTTTTTTTCTGGGTATTGTAATGATGGGTCTAGCTAGGTCAGCTAAGTTTGATGACCTCTATCAGGCAAGTTGGGCTTTGGACCATCTTGCATATGAAGGAGAGACTCTCAAGCTCAAACTTGATAACTATTCTGGTAAACAACACTTGTCACTTCTTGAAAGAACCAGACTTTTTTGTATTAGTTTGTGTTTTCTTGCAATTTAATTTGTTGATGTTTAAGCTAGCACTCTATTTTTTCCTCATGGGGTCCCTTTTTTTTTTTTTAAATCGATCGTATAATTATAGTGTAATAAAAACGTGATAATATTAGCGAAATATGATTGGCTGGTGATTTTCAGGAGCTGGGTTTGCATCCAGGAACAAGTATTTGTTTGGTAAAGTATCCATGCAAATCAAACTAGTGGAGGGTGATTCTGCTGGAACTGTAACTGCTTTCTATGTAAGTGAACTGTTATTGTTTCTATTGTTCGATTTGAGTTGATTACAACTCAGCATATCTAGTACTTGACCCGTGTGAGGGACCCATCGAACAATTATAGTGTTTTCCATGACATTCAGTATTCATTGAATACCGTTTAAAATCCATTTCTTATTGCAGACGTATTAAAATTGGTTTTATTTGTATTCATGTAAATAAGCTAGATGTGGTAGACTTGCAGCACAGCTTTTGCTGGCTCAATCTACTTAGACTTTTCATTAACGGGAATTTTTTTTATTGTCCATTAATTAAAATTACAATATTAGTGTCCCCATGAATTTATTATGCCTTGTGATTCAATAATTTTTTTTCCTTTTGAAATATCTAATTACTGTGTTCTATGATCATGACATTTTTCAGTTTTGAGATATGTTTTGACATGGTTTTTTTGCTTTGGGTTTTACACAGATGTCATCGGACGGGCCAAATCACAACGAGTTTGATTATGAGTTTCTAGGGAACACCACGGGTGAACCATACCTAATCCAAACCAATGTGTACGTGAATGGTGTGGGTAATAGAGAGCAAAGATTGGATCTCTGGTTCGACCCTACCAAGGACTTCCACACTTATTCTCTCCTCTGGAACCAACGCCAAGTTGTGTAAGTATCCTCTAGCCTACTTTTGCTTTTCTCTTTTTCTCTAATAACACATTATGATTTATACATATTTTGATGTATTATAATGTGCATGAACGTAAGTTTTCATGGCTCTGAAAAGCTATTGAGGAAAGGTAAAGAGTGTTGCATAAGTCAGTGCTTTGTAAGCTATCGTGGCCTGAGTCGTGTCATATATGTGTGCCCTGTGTGGGTCTCACGGGGAGCTAGGTTTGGTATACAAAGGTCCAATGATAAAAACAAACCCACAAAAAAGGGAACGAATCTCGTGTGATATATATGCTATACTATATATAAATACATGTGGTCCCCACATGGATTTACAGAGATATAGGCAGATGTGTATACCCAGTAATGTTTCATGTAGGTTTGGCATCTAGAAATCTCTTGTGAACGTATGTTTTTCATCTTGGTAAAATATTTCTACAAGTACAAGTTTTTATTTTAGACTTCTTTTTTTAATTTTGTTTTAATAATTTGTTCAGATTTTTGGTGGATGAGACTCCAATAAGAGTGCACACCAACTTAGAGCACAAAGGAATTCCTTTTCCAAAGGATCAAGCTATGGGTGTATACAGTTCAATCTGGAATGCTGATGACTGGGCCACACAGGGTGGCCGTGTTAAGACAGATTGGAGCCATGCACCCTTTGTTGCATCCTACAAGGGCTTTGAAATCGACGCATGCGAGTGCCCAGTGTCGGTTGCTGATGCTGACAGTGCCAAGAAATGTAGCAGCAGTAGTGAGAAGAGGTTTTGGTGGGACGAGCCAACATTGGCCGAGCTCAACTTGCACCAGAGCCACCAGCTTAAGTGGGTTCGAGCCAATCACATGATCTATGACTATTGCACTGACACTGCTAGGTTCCCGGTCACACCCTTAGAGTGTGTGCACCACCGCCACTAGTGTGTGGGTAGTTATTTTATGGGCTGGTGTTCTTTGTAAAAAAATGAAAGGATGGGACATCGGTCATAAACATGTGCTCCATGTTGATCTGTTCTTTTGGCTGTGGATTGTATGTATCAGGTTAATGTGAACTTTTTCGATTTTATTCATCACCAACTAAGACAAGACTCATTTAGTTTCTTTTTCTCTTGTATTACTATTCAAAAAAAAAAAAAAAACCCTTGTATTTCAAAATTTTCAAATACCCATGAGCACAGAGAATAGCAAAGCAGTGTGACAGGTGCCATTGTTTTATATAAGTCAGGTGGGTCCAATGAGACAAGACATTGTTACATTTATGAACATATACTGTCTTGTGAGGGGACCATGGAGAGGAAAATCATGGTTGGATGAAGAAGTCGATGGTGAATGGAGATAAAAGCATGAATTCATTGCAGAAGAAATTAAAAAATTACTAGTGAGGTGGACCCTGGAGCTTTAGTGTGTGATGAAGAATGGAGTTTCTTCTATTTTGTGGATGATCATGTTCTTGACTACCCTGTACGGTGCTCCTCTCTTTGTCAAGGTGGGGCAATTCCTTTTTAACTGAAGGAGGAAAAAGCTAGAGCAGAAACCATCACAATAGGGGGGGCTCAACAATGCAGGCAGTTTCACCACGTTAACTGTGCCGAGACTATGATGATGACCAAGGCGGGCCAACCATTTTGGCAACTAATATGTGAAAATTGGGAGTATTATTCATTGTTAAAGAAGGTACACAGTACTGAAGATAAGGGTGATTTTGATGCAACTAAGAAATGGTAGGATGATTCATAATCTAGTATAGGGGGGGTTGAGTGAGTTCAGGATTATACAACACATGTTTTGGACTTATTTGTAAAGTCTGTCTTATTGTTACCAATAATTATCATAACAAACAAAAGGGTATTTTGGCTCTTAACGCAAAATTCAGCAAGTCAGATCAAAGGGTAGGAAAATACTTGTATTCAAAGTAGCACAAGGAGTCGACAGTCGATACACCGCTGCTACAAAATTCAACACGTGCATGTCAACAATTATATACAATAAATTGTTTAATTATTACTAAAGGAAACGTGTATCACATACATCCATTTAGTTACAGATTGATTGTAACAATAGATTAACTAACATCGTAAAGTATTTGTCTTTCTTTGTATTGGTTCTAAATAACTTAACGATTCGCGGTTATTTCAAATCATATTTGTGCCCATCTAATGCCTTACTCTTCAATGTCAGGGAAAGGTAAACAACTATTGCTACATCAAGAGATTGTGTGAACCCATGTACAAACACGTGGAACCTGTGCAATAATTAACACTCGTAATTAACTTTTAAAAATGTTTATAATGGTGGACCATAGAGTCACAGAATATAACCTCTTTTGGGTCAATTCATTTGAGGTTAGCTTTCCTTTGGTGCTTCCTGATTGGAATGACTTATTGCATTTAAATGATGCTTTTGTCACATTAATAATTCAAAGAACAGACCCCATTGAGAAAGATGGGGAAACTTGACAAGAGGCAATGGTTATCTACTTAGAAATGATGCGTCCAGACAAATCTTAAATGATGGTGACAAAGGACTATCCTTCTTGTGTTTCCTCTATGGCAAGACTAGAATTCCATAGGCTGAGAGAGTCGGCACGATTTCCTACACAAGTTCAATGAGGCATGATCTACTATACAAAAGGCTTTAAGGAGACAGGCTGTGGCCGCAAACCTTGATGAGGGTCAATTGTTAAAAAACAATTGATGGCACTGGAGGAGGGTCCTCTTAAAACACCAGAATACAAACCTAAATGACATGCTACAGGCCATGTTTGATGCGTAGGACCAGATTATTAGTTGCAAGAGTTCAGTGCAATGGTTTAAGCATGCCAATGAATAGAACATTGCTCCAATGTTCTCCAATCCAATATAATAAGACGTCAACTAAATCAGCAATTTAATATGTACTAAACTTTTGATAGGACTATATCTCAACGAATGCTCCAATCCAGTCTCGTCTCATGTGCATCATATTTAACATGGTGTTTAACCATTTCATACAATGAGCTGCAATACACCTACATACAGTGCCAATGATAAAGAGATAGCCATGAAATTTTCTCTAGATTTAATATACACTGTAGGTTTCATTTGTTCTTTAACTATTTTCATCAAATCTATTGATGGAGAAGGATAGCTTCTTCTATACGTCCATGTTAGAACATATAGACTAGCCAATGACATCCACCGGTTTCTCTATGAGAAGTAGACTTTGACAGGTTTAAGTCCAAAGGCAATTGAAATATCAACATCCGACAAGCCAACATTGATGATGACATATATTTGACATAAAATGCGTGTACGAGATGGATGACAAGAAGAAAGAGGCAGACAAAACCAATTTCAAAATCAACAGATATATTTTCGGCACTTTCTCAATGGCAAAAGATTTATAGTTGACATTATGGCACGTAATTATGATTTCAGCTTACAATTACAAAGTCATGCACCAATTACTAAACAAAGACACTAAGCTTGTCCTGTAAATCCTTACATGTAATAACTACACATGGTTGTAAATTGTGGCATGCATTAACAGATAAAAAGCTAACAGAGTAACTGCTTACTCACCAATAACTGAAAGAAGCACCTCTATCATCTAAATTTATTATATTTAGAATATACAAAACAGAGTTTTTTGAAAATTCTGAGGACACAGCACTCAAAGAGGCACAAAACAAACTTTGCCCCAAGAAGTTCAACTACGTTGCAAATATCCACTCAATATAGTGTCAGTGGTTATTTTGATATGACAAAGCGAAATATCTAGTAAAAGAACAAATAATTAAGATTTGTGCGCTTCTACCAAATGATCCCGTGTCCATTAGCATTCTTTGCACAGATGTGTTTCAAGCTCGAGAAGTCACATTCAACAACATCATCAATAATTACATTAAAAATATACTTTTACATATTATATAGGCTATTGAAATGAGCTGTGAAGATTGAAACAATAACATTTGCTAAAATAAATAATTTGAAACAAAATATATATTTATACATATATATGGCCGCAATGAAAGAAGCAGAAAGAGAGAGAGTGTGAAGACTGAACAATTCGATATACCCAAGAACCAATTAAGCAAACAAAAGATTTAAAATTGCAGAGAAAAAAAAATAGATTAGGAATATATTTTATAGTCCTTCAATCTTGTCTCCACGAGACGCAGTTAAGCATATGCATATGAAATTAACTGGTTTCATTTAATGTAAGCAGCAGCCCACTTGATAAAAGTGATAAAACCAATATTAACCAATGCACTTGATCCCAAATAACATTAAATTATGAAACATAATATTTAAAAACAAAAGCCAAAAACTTCTTATAGATTGACTTGTCTTAAAATGTATAAACACATATGTACCATTATTGAAGAATAATTACTGTCTACTAAATATAAATTTCATTCAATACTCATATTATAGATGCATTTAAAATCCAAAAAAAAATTCTAACTTAAATTTTTAAAATATGATAAAAATGTATATTTTTGTTATTTAGATACTATATTAAAGTAGTTGTGAAATTAAAAAAACAATAATGGTGACAAAAATTAACCATGTAAAAACAGAAAACCGAGGAAAGAGAGTGAAGAACAAGAACAATAAAAAAGGCTTAAGAGTAATATATAGGACAAGTTTCCCCAAGGCTTCAACACATGACTTCAACTTTTTTTCTTACATGAAACGGGGCACCTTAACATATTTATTGTTTAGCCCACTTCTCAAGTGATGAGGCCTAAGTAGACATCATCCACCTTGATCAAAATACAACACAAGATAGGTATATAAAATTTGAAAATTAATTGTGGAAAATTAATGTTCAAATTGAACTTCTTCGAAAGTATAGACACATATCTATCTCCTAGAGGTATAGTAGTCCAATTTCACTATTAAATTTTTAGTAATGCTATTTACTCCAATTTTCTTGTCCAAAAGCAAATTTTAAACAATGTGACAACTACAATAACATAACATGAATTCTATATGATGAAGGCAAACTGGATGATTCTACGAATTCTGAGCTGGGTATGATTACCATCCCTAATTTTTTTTTTCGCAACTATTAGCATCCCTGATTTTGAACAACAAATGTTGGCTATTTGAATTACTCTAAAAGGTTGAGTGATTCGCTTCACAAATTCTGTTTTGAGTTCTAAACATGAGAAGATCAGAAACACAATTGAACAGATCAAAATATGTGGACCAATGGGCCACACACTGTACTGTCAAAATGGGCCGCATTGGAGTAGTTTCGAAGAACAACATTGCTTTCTGAGGTCCTCAGTCCTGACTCGGTGATTCCTGATTCGAGTTTGCGAAGCGTCAACAGACATGCTCACTGTGCGATAATGCTCTGCATTGTAACCACCGGCACCATAATCGTTGCAGGGCTCAATCAGTTTTTTATGCTTTTGGAGTCAATCTCAAGAGTCAATACCACCAACACAAACGTATAAGATGGGGCATCGAAATTTGATGCTGTTTTTTTTCTGATTAAACTCTCGTATCCACCCGGCAAAAACTAACACTGTTGTTTATCTTGTATGATTGAAAGCTTTATGTCTAGATAGAGCACCATTGCTAACTATAAACATGTGGAGCACCATGCTTCGAAAGAATCCACACGCGTGATTGTAGAACTCTTGCAGTCTTGCCACACATTTTTTTTTTTCTCTTTAATTAGTTAATTTAAGCAAAATTATGTGTGTAAAGATTTCTGTTTTGATATAGAGTTCAGTTCAGTGCAAGCTCAATATGTATTTTCGGTGATAGTACTGTTAAGAGTCACTAGTCCATCTAAAACAGACTTACAGAAGCAATATTTAATTAACTCTTACCATGCATAGATATCATTAGAGGCAGATGTAGTTTGATAATAATAATAATCTAGGCTTGAGTCGCCTTTAACATAAATAATATATAAAAATAATTCATATATCACATATGATCCAGGTCGACCCCAACCATACATGTACTGATAAACGAAATGAAATAATGATTTCCACCGTCCATCAACATATAAACGGTGGATATCATTTAAAGCAAATTTCTAATTTTCAAAAAAAAATTAAAATACCCAAAAAAAAAAAAAATCTTCACTATTACCACCATTCACCACTGTTTGCCTATCTCTCTCTCTTATTCTTCCAAGTTTTTGGGTTTGTCACTCTCTCTTTCTTTTCTTCTTCTTCTTCTTTTCTAGGTATCTAGGTTTGAACCCAGATACAATTGGGTTCACCCAATCACGAACTCAGTCGAATCTAGGTTCAAACCCAGATGTTTATAATATATGTATTTATTTATTTTTTCTTAAGATTTATTTGAATATTTCGTAAGATGAGTTGATGATGATAATGGTGGGTTGATGTTGATGATGGTGGATTGAGGATGATGTTTTTTAATGTTTTTGGTGGGTTGATACATGGTTTTTTTTTTTTTTTGGTGATGAAAATGAGTAGGTTCATGTTTCTGATGAATTGATGAATGTTTTTGGTATTTTGTTAATGGTGTTTTCTTAGTTTCTGTTGATGTTGATGAAATCACTTGAAAGTGGAGATTTAATCTTCAGATTGGATCTCCACCGTCCATTATTGTTAATGGACAGTGGAGATCCAAATCTCTACATCTAAAAAATTATTTTATTATTTTTTTAAAAAAATCTATTTTTTTAGATGATGTCTACCGTTTGTCCACCATTAAAGGTGGCAAAACGGGTTGACGAATCGGGTTGAGCTAAATTCGATTCGATTCGTTAATGAATTCGACTAATTCGACATAAATTCGTTTAAGAAAATAGGTCGATATTTTTGAATTCGACACGAATTCGTTTAGTATTTGGATCATAGAAAATTCAAACCATTAACCCGCCAACCCGTTAATTCATTTAACTCGTTTATTCCGTTTAACTTATTTAATTTGTTTAACTCGTTTAATTCGTTTCATCTAAATTATATTTTAAACGCAAATATAATTAATAATTCACAATTAAACATTTAAACACCTAATTCAACACATAAAAACCAACCCATTAAATCAACCACATAAAATTTCATATCATCCATACTTAATTCAACACATAAAAACCAATACATTAAATCAATTATATAAAATTTCATATCATCCACACCTAATTCAACACATAAATCTTATGGTGGAAATGGTGGATTTGGTGGTGGAACTGTGGAGAAGGGTCGGCGACCTTGATGAAAAGTGCAGAATGGGCGGTGTTCGTGAGGGAGGAGAGGAGAAAGGATGATGTCTGGAGAGAGGAAGGAAGAACCAGCAACGATCATGAGAGAGAAAATGGTGACTGGACGATGACTGAGACTTAAAAGGTGGTGATCGTGATTCGTGAATGAAAAGGTGGTAATCGTGAGAGAGGAGTAACTGAGCGACAATTGAGAGGAAGAAGATGGTGACCGTGAGGGAGAAGATGGCGACTAAGAGGGAGGTGGTGATCGAATGGTGAGTTAACGACTGAGAGGGAAAATGTGGCAATCGTGAGGGAGAAAGTGATAACTGGCCGACGACCGTGAAAGGAATGTGGTGATCGTGAGGGTGAGGGAGAAGGGGATGATTTGGTGAAATGGGTGGTGTGGTGTGATTGGCTGTCAAAACGAGAAATGGGTTTGAAAATTGAAATGACCACCAAATGCGTTAGGTTTAGGGATTTGTTAAGTGTGTATATATATATAAAAATACATAATTACATATTAACTCTTTTAATATGTTAAATTATAATTTGATCCTTAATTTAATCGTGTCAACCCACGATTCGTTTAAGCAAATTCAATTCGATTCGTTTAATAAACGGGTTAAACGAATTGACACGATTACGATATGAATTCGTTTAACTCCAACCTATATCCATTTATTTTTCACGAATTCGTGTCAACTCATCGTATCGTAACCATATTGCCACCCCTATCTACCATCCATTAGATGATGTATGGTGGAAATCATTTTAATTTTTATAAAATTATTAATTTTTTGTTTTTAATTTTTACAATTTTTATTTTTAAATTATTTTAATTTTATTTTTTAAAATTTTATAATTTTTATCAATTTTTTTTATTTTAAAATTTTATTATTTTTTTAGATTCATTTGCTCTCAAATGTTAACATTGATTGAGTTTTTTAGACCGTAGGAAATGATTTATCTAATAAAAAAGTCAACAGCAAATCATGAATAGTTTATTTTTTGGGGATTTTTCATAATATCCCAATATTGAAATGTTGTCAAACTATAATAGTCATGTAGCATTGTCTTTACTTGACTAAACAATTGAACTGCAAAGACCAATCGCAATTTTTTTTTTTTTTTAATTCGATTTCAATTTCTTTATCAGCACAGCCATTGCGAAGACGACAGGTGCATGCCAGCACCGATCTTCAGGATCCCCATGCAAAGTCCACCAAATCACGAAGTCCACGCAATCTTTTCAATTTAATGAATCTTCCTGCCGCCGCCCTGTAATTTATTATTTATTTCCGAATAGATATTTGACTCCAATTCTACAACGATTTTTGCTTAAACTATGAGTTTGAGAGATAAATGTCAGTTATTAACCGATCTTTATTTATTTGCAAAACCAATCACCAATAATTTTTTCGAACAAATTAAAAAACAAAAGTCAGGGAAAACACTAAAACCAAAAATTGAGAAATAACTTCTTGGCAAATCATATTTCATTTAATCAAATACCAAATACAAGATATTTTAGTATTTTTAATTTATCATTCATACTTATTTTTAAAGTTATCGAGACTAATTTAAAAGATGATAAAGATTAAATTGATATAATATAAATGATACGATTCGGATAAGTAACTTCTATACGATCTCATACGATTAAGAGTTACTCATATTTAGATGAAAAATAATTTATATGTATAAGAAAAAATCTCACATTTTTTATTAGGAGGTGGGGTGCGCACAATATTAAACCCATGACTCATGGGATGGGTGGAGTGTTTTACCACTCCACTAACCGTCTTGCGCAACCGTAATTCATACTTATTTTCAAATATTTTGATTAATATCTCTTAAATAATTAAAAGTGATTATTTAAATTTCTCCAAATTTATACCTACTATGTGTTTGTGGGATAGTCAACGGACACTTAAAAAAAAAAAAAAAGAGAGAGAGAGAGAGATAGTCAACAGACATTAAATACTTACTGATTTACAATACCAATCACCTATGTTTTTCTTTTTAAAATTAATAAAAATAAGAATAGGTAGAAAGGTATATCCGTTTTTGTGAAGGAACTTTTCAAAACTGCCCAAAAATGTGATGATAGTAATGATGAAATTGTTAAAGAGATGAAAATATATGATCACAAAAACCTCTATTGTCATAGAAAATACTTTAATAAACTCTTTTTCAAGAATACACTAGGACAAATATTGAGAAAATATAATTTATTGTCAAATCATATTGCATTAACGAACTACCAAGTAAAAGATATTTCAATATTTTCAAATTGATCATTCATAATTATTTTCAAATATCTCAATTAATATTTCTTTAACATGATCATACGATTTTTTATGTAGATGATAATCCGTGCCAATTAGACAAAATATAATATTGAAGACATAATAAAAAAAACAAATAAACGTAGGCCCGATACAAGAAAAAGTTGTAATTTCGGGTCACAGCTACTCAGCTAGGCGGCAGGTATGGTGTATAACCTTGAAGAAGGGCAATAATGTGTAAGCATCTTGGATTTTGGAGGGACGTCGCCGACATTGGACATACTTCTTGTATCAAAGATGCCAAGCAACATGGGATCCTTATTCAAATCCATGATAATCCTCCTTCACCTGAAACAAACATCATACGATTACAATTCTTTCGTCTTATCCACACATTGTTATCATTATACCTATGTGGTCATGGTTGAACAATGCTTCACGTGAAGGTCGCAAGCATGCCCCCACCACTGAAAACAAATTTTACATTCAAACATGCCCAATGTTTTATTATTATTATTTTAAAAAAAAAAAAATTGTTTCTTTCGTGAAAACATTAAGAGATTTTAATTGTATTTTAAATTCAACCAAGAAGTTAGATTTGTGTATAATATTGTATAAATCGCATTAGTTATATAATAGAACACTTTCAAAAAGCGTAGTAAAAATGAAGAAGAAGATGATGAATACTTTCAAAAAACAGTAATGATAAGTATAATAATTAACACAAATGCTTCCTTATATCAAATGCATGGTTTACTAGAGTCGGCATTCATCAGAAATAAACGCTATCTGTGGATTACAATTACTATCAGTTGGAGACTTGGAGATTATATGTGATCTTTTAAGACCATTGATTAGGCAAAACTGTCAGCGAGACCAATAATTGTGAGATATTTAATAAGAGTACTAAAGGTGATTATCAATAAGAATAACATATAATCAATAGTCGTCGTTAATGATTGTTAAAAATTGATTGTCTTTACAATAACAAGTCACCTCAACATGTCTCTTACTCGCGGGAACACTGATTTTCAATCAAAATATATGTAATAGAAAACTTGATGATGATAGAAGAAAATGAAGCTGAGTAGTAGCTCTTCACACTTATATCCTAGAGATTGTGAATTCAAGTAATTTTTCTCTCAAAATTTTAAATTTATCATCGCATTTAAAAATATAAAAAAGACTTCAGGAAGAAAATAATGAATGAATTCATTATAATAATTAACTATACAATTTGTGCTAAAAATTGTCGAGGTGATCTAGATACATCCAATCGAATATGATCAACATAATTTGTAAATTGTTTCTTTACTCTAAAATTGTAACTTTTATAGAAATTAAGCATAAAATGTTATTGATAAGGTGGTGTCAATTTAGTGATACGATTCTATAGAAAATAAAAGTTTAAAACTTTATTGATGAAATTCTGTTATTTTTTTAATATTAAAATGATATTAATTTAATGATATGTTTTTCACACTTATAATTTTATGGTGATGGATTTTAGTAGTATCTCCATACCTTCAAACCCCAAATAATTTATTTTAAATTTTTATTTGTACTTATATGTCTTATAACATATAAGGTACATAAACTAAAGCGTAATTTTCCCTTCGGTGATGTTAAAAGGGTTTTCAAATTTGTACTTGTCTTATCAATTGAGGAATTGGTCGATTTTACATTGTGTCCCCGCGTATCCGCAGATCTGAGTTATTGGCTTTGTTGGGACTTTTGACTTTGGTTGGGTTTGGCGGGGCAGTTGGCTGCTTATTTACTCGTCAGCAATTACTCGTGTCAAAAATTTTTTTTTTTTTTTCCTTCTACTGTTTTAGTAGATTTGCTTTTTCACTCTTGCATAAACATTAGACTTAAAAAAGAAATTGGCCCTGAAAAATGAATTACGGATTAAAGTTAAGATCCCAACTCGGCCGATTCTCAGAATTTGAAGTCTCTAGAAGACAAAAACATCGATGTTCAATCCATACTTGGACTCCAAAGAACCAAAGTTGTTAGAGTGGACCCGAAACAACCTTCATTGTCATTAGAATCAACAGGCCAATAGCTACGATCGGTTGATTAAGGTATGAACGCCCCACCTAATTCACAAGTTGTATATTCTATCGAGTCTAGACCGGCCCTACACGGCCAAGCTGGTCTGTCACCAGCCTTCCTGAATTTTGTAAACTAACTTTGACCACCATTTATGTTCAAGAGACCTGTGAACAAGTTAAACATTCAACAACCAAGTCATTCTTTTTTCCCCTCAGATTTGACCGTTTTATAAAACCAATATTCAAATGTTAAATAATAATAATAATTTCTCCATATTTACATTTTGATGGACAAGCAAAATGCGAATAAATGAAAATGGACAATAACTAATTCATATTGAAAATTGATTAATTTAAGCAAATGATGATGTAATCATGTAATAAAATTTGAGCACAATTAATATTTGGTTTGAGGCCTTAAGGTTTGATCTTTTTTTTTTTTTTTTTTTCAATATAACTCTCTTAATTTTAATTTAGTGTAATACGCCTCTGTAAAGGGTTTCTAGGCTTCTGGCTAACGATTACAAATGGATTTTGGTATATGATATAGAAATATTAATTCAAATTCTTATTCGAGTTGTATTATTAATATTTTATCTTAATAAATTTAGATTGGAACTTAATATCGAATTTCAAAAGTGAAAATATAATTTACCTCCACCATTGAGAAACAGAGATAAAAACTCATAAAAAAACATAGCTATGTATCTACTCAACAGAGGTGAGAAATAATTACTTCGAAGTTGGCTCATGCCACAATTAGTGGACCACTGAAGAAACCTATCTCTCTTTTCTAACATTTTCTTTTCCCTCCTCAAGAGCAAAGTAAAAGAGGAAGAAAACGAAAGACCTCAAAACACCAAAAAAGTCCAGTAAGAATCCAGTTGCAATCTCTTTGTCGTTCTATATAAAAATGGCACAAAACAGTTGTCTGCCTCAAAATTCAATAAACATAAACACCAGCCAATTCCTAGGTTTAAGAGAATCACTCGGCAACAGCTTCTCCCCTCTTCCCAAAAAACCACTCTAGACTTAGCCTCCCCCTATTAAAGCCACTTTAACTCAGCTGGGTCCCGCACCCAAAACTGGCGAACTGAAACTTCATTGCTGTTTCAAATGCCACACGTATCACGAATCTACCACCCATCTCCTCTCTCTCCATATATATGACCATCAACACGCATCACATCTAACACAAGTAAGAGTTTGCCTCTGTTTGATCTGGCATTGGCAGATCCCATACACCTGAAGTAAAGCACTAGTTTTTATATTATTTTTTAAGATGCGCAGGCGTGTTTTGGTGTTCTTGATTGTGGGTGCGATCCTGGCGGTTCAAATCATGGCTGATGAATCTGAGGAGAACCCACACGGAGTTGGGTCTAAAAATAAGGAAGAGCCAAATGGGGTGGTGGGTGGAGAAGCGGATAGACCTGCTTCAAGCCCATCAGAGTCATCTGATGATGCAGCTGGGGCTCCAGAGATCAGACGGATGGGGAAGCATCATTCGGACAAGTCTGTGGCTGGTGGTGGTGTGATTATTGGTGGACTTGTTACTGCTATATTTGCAGCTGTTTTTTGCTATATACGGGTTACCAGACGAAGGGATGGTCATGGTGGTCAGTGAGCACTGTTTCTTGGTCACTCTTCTGGATTTTTCTTTTTTTTTTTTTTTTTTTGAGAGTTGAGAGTTGAGAGTTTCTTCTTTCTCTCATTTTATACTCGTTAGAGTAGGAAGTAAAGGAGTGATTTTGATACAACAAAAATATTACTTTGTGATCCGAGTAATTATTGTATTCCTTCTATATCTTATTGTGAATATTAGATTGAAATTTCTATATGGTCCTATTATTAGAATGGTTTTAGCTCTGTTCTGCTTCTTGTTTATTTTTGAGTAAATTTGATTTTGGGAGCTAATAAAATTTGTCTTAAAAAAAGGAAAAGCTTAAAAGCAATTCTAATAATCAGAAGAAAAGGAAGGGCCTTGAAGCGAGCTACGTGATTTTGCTGCTTAATTTCTGGGAAATATTCAATAACTCGGTTTTCCACTCTAGTCTACCAAAGATGTGGAGACACTAGAAAAAGTAAAGGTAAGCAATTGCAAGTATTGCATTCACATTCCCTGTTATAAAAAAAACATTTAGTTTCAACTGGAAGGACTGCATTCATATTAACTTTTTATTCATTATAATTTTATAAACATAAAAGATGTACAAAAGTTGCTTTGTCACTACAAACAGGACAAAAAAAAAAATAAAAAAAGTCAAACGACTGATTTGCACCTGCTGTGCTTACTTGCATAGTTTATGAACTCTATTGCTACTATTGGCTCCGTTGGTCCAGACGGTTCGGCAAACCAAACATTATTTTTGGTAGGATGCCTGCTTTATGATTTAATTCTCATTTACTGCTCAACCCATATGGCAACTGGAAAAAGATCATAGATGATGACAGTTGTTTGCCATTTAACTAAAGTTGCAGGCTTCTGTATGCAAACACTGTTTGGTAGATTCTGTGTTAGTTTGATTTATCGTTTTTTTTTGAAGATGTAAAATTTTAAGTAACAATTTTCTTTTCCTTTATTGAGTTTGTACTTTGTAGTTCTAGTTCTACCCACCAGATTTTATGTTTAGTCCTTGAATGTTTTAATGTTCCTTTCTTCTTGAAAAATATAATGTAAATAGTATGTTGTTTGTATGGGTGTGACAATAACTAGGTGAAATATCAATGTGAATCATTTTATGATTTTGCAAATATATGGGGCTATTGGTTGGGCAGCATTGGGTGGGATTGGACAAATAAAATTTGTCCAATATGAGTAGGTGTCTTCCTCTTTTATGCCATTAGAGTGGGATAAATTAGTCCCAACCAAAATGGTAGGACTAATTAATTCCATGTCCCTTCTTTTTTTTTTTTATCATTTCATTTCATTTTTTAATTTATTTAATAATCAATTTAATATATTTTATTAATAATCCAATCTTAATGTCATAAAATATATCACAATACTAATTTAATCCAATCCAATAAAATATTATCCTATCTAATTTAATTCCATTTTTTAAAACTAATACACAATCCAATCTTACATCACAAAATGCACGCAAAAATAGTTCTTTGTGATGACAAATATATAAGAAGTTCTAGACTTCTAGTATGTATGATTTATGAAATAATTTTCTTTAGTCTTCTTTTGTAACTCTAAAATTTCCTAGTTTCAATATTATTTACCCATTCATGTGCTCTCATCTAATGATTAAAATGATTACTGAGTTAATTTTAATTTTAATTTTTAGATTAAAAAAAATAGTTCAAAGTGATCGAGTGTTAAAAATTGAAATTTTAAGTCATAAATTACAGTTAGTTGGTTTAACTAGATCTTATATAAAAGAATATTTAAGGAGAATGCACCTTAACATAACATTAAATAAGTCAAAAAATGCAATAATCAAAACCTGCCCCACCCTTCAAGCCTAATTGCAATAAGAATAGTTGTGTTCCTTCCGATTATGGACATCTTAAGTGACCAGTAAATACATTATTCACATCCTTTTTTTCTTTTTGCCAAATAAATTAACATTTTAAACCAAATATAATAATAATTTAAGTTTAACAACTAATATTTGTTCATATTGGAAGGTGATGCATTGTCATTAGACGAAATTGGGCTTGAAAGTTGAATATATAAACAGCCCAAAGTCGAAGCCCAGCATAAAACCCACTCACCATTAGCCTAATTGTGTATTATCAATTTCAGACGCTGCGCGCACACATTTTCATCGACGGCTCTCATGACTGTTTCCCCTTTCCCTCCAAAATAAACCAACCAAAACCCACAGAAAATCCGTCAAACTCCACTAAACCTTTGCTTTGCACTTGCAAAAACAATATCTTCTTCTTCTCTCTTTCTGAATCTACACAACTTCACTGAACAAAAATGGCTCGTTCTTGTTCGCATTGGTGGCGGGCACCCGTCTACTTCACAATCTCGGTAGTCCTAGCTTTCATGGCAATCTCCACAGCACTACGTGCATCATCTTCTAACAATGCATCCAACCCCACCAAACCCCCCGCCACCTACCAGCTCTCTTTAAACGCCTCTAGAGCTCTAAGAAGATCAGGTTTCAACACCATTGCTACCCTCCTCCAAATCTCCCCTGAAATCCTCTTCTCTTCTCCCAACTCAACAATCTTTGCCATCCAGGACTCTGCCATCTCCAATGTCTCCCTCCCTCCTTGGCTCTTGAAAGACCTTCTCCAATACCACACCTCCCCTCTCAGGCTCTCCATCAACGACCTCTTGAAGAAGCCTCAACGTAGTTGCTTGCCTACCCTTCTTCATCAAAAGAGTGTCGCCATAACCAAGACTGACGTTAAAGAAAGATGGGTGGAGATCAACCATGTACTAGTCTCTCATCCTGATTTGTTCCTGCAAGGACCCTTGTCGATTCATGGTGTTCTCAGGCCATTTTCTTCCTTGGATCCTCAAGATGTTCAACAGGGTTGGAACTATATTCAATCACCTATATGTGATGGCAATTCCCGTCTGATCTCTGACTTTGTTGAATCCAAGAACATGGTCGAATGGGCCCGGATCATCCGTTTGCTGAGCTCCAGTGGTTTCATTTCCTTTGCTATCGCTTTGCATTCTGTTCTTGATGGGATTCTTGAAGACCACACCAGCCTGAATTCGACCACAATCTTTGCACCACCACATTTTGCCTTTGTGGCATCTTCCTCTCCACTACTAGACAGGCTTGTGAGGTTTCATATCCTGCCTCAAAGACTAACATACAAACAACTCAATTCTCTTCCTGATAAAACATCGCTAAGGACGCTTGTACCCAATCATAATCTCGAAATCAGTGGAGGTGCTAATTTTACACAAGGGTTGGCCATCGATGGAGTCCAGATTGTGGCTCCTGATATCTTCTCGTCCAATAAGTTCGTGATTCATGGGATTTCTCAAGCTTTTCAAGACGGTCGAGTTTCCTAATACATTGTCAAGATGGCAGAGTCTTGCATCAACTGTGATTGATGATGATGTTCAATAGTGTATGCAAATTTGCCAGTCAAGTTTGTAAATTCTTTCCCTGGTTGATATCAGCTTCTATATGGTCATATTTTATGGCCTCTCAATTTCTAATGTGTATTTTCTTGTCGAGTTTACGTTAGTTGACTATGGTGTTCGCTTTTATCTATTGAGCTTGATTCATTACACGTATACAATACTACTTAATTAGCTATAATAGTTGTAACAATAAATAATAGTATTTTAGATATTACAGCTTGATATTTTCAGTTGGTATAGCCTTTTAACTTTGATTAACCCAAATCATTTTTTTTTCTTTTGAAAATAACCCAAAGCATCTTTAGAAAGTAACTTGATGTCATCACTTTTTCATTTTTATGTTAAAACTGGCAAATTCCCAAAGCAAATCCCCAGTAATTTAAGCAAGAGAATAGAGATGATTATTCTGCTGTTGCTGTGGGCCTAATGACTAAGCAATCAAATATGATCTCTAAAACTCCATTTTCTTTTTTGGAAGACCTAAAACTCCACTAATTTCACCTAATAGTACAACCTCTATAATTAGAAACACAAAATAAACATAAAATCAGTTACATTTTCACAGTACACCCCCCTACGATAAACTGATGATTTATGTAAATATAATTTCTAAATTATCATTTAAACACAAAAATTAACATTGCAGACTTTGTAGTACGGACGCTAAAAAAATTCCGCTTACAAAATACTAACCAGCAGAAGTAATGTGAATATATACTCAATTGAACTCTATGACATATAAAAAAATTATAAATTAAAAAAAAAAATTCTCAAGCAGGATTTTTTGTCTTCATTAAAATCCGAGTCATTTGAGCGCCGTTAAATGTAAAATTAACGGCGTTAAGGAACCTGGATTTTCTGAACAGCCGCACGATCTGATCCATCTCCGCACCGCCGCACCGCTCCACGACGACGGCACACAGCCCGCCGTTCCTCACCGTCCTCTCCATCTCCTCCACGAACCGCGTCGGGAAAAGCGCCGCCGCCAGGTGCGCCGTGAACGCCACGTCGAAGATCCCGTCGAAGAATGGCAGGTTGTGAGGGTCAGCCCGGCTGACCAGCGGTGGCGAGTCGATCACCTCGACGCCGGTCACGTCGACGACGCCAATCCTCTTCAATGCCATGACCTCGTGGCCGGCGCCGGCCGAGACGCAGAGGACTTTGGAGTGGTTGGCGAGGAGGCCGCGGCCCCGTAACTCGGCGAATAGTTGCATGTACGATTGGACCTGCTGGTTCCAAGCTTTTGAGGTCCAGAGGCGCTGGTTCTTCTTCTCGATTGGGAGGTGTTGTCGGTGACGCGAATCGCAAGACGATTGGGGGAATTTCGTCACGGATGTGTTTGGAGTCGATGGAATGCAAGTCTCTGGTGTTTGGATGATCATCGACACCAGTGTCAACGTCGCTATCGTTATCGATCCCCATGAGATTCTATTCAAGAGTCTCTCTATGTGTTTCTCCATTTTGGTTCTGTTTTCGTGTTTTCTTTTTCTTCTTTAAATTTAAGCTTTTGTTTTGTGTTTCTAAAACGATGTCGTTTTTAGGTTTTTATTTAAATGGTGTTTTTTCTGGTAATGAGAGACACTGATGGCTTCTAT
Organism: Litchi chinensis; assembly: GCA_019925255.1. Lineage (NCBI taxonomy): Eukaryota > Viridiplantae > Streptophyta > Magnoliopsida > Sapindales > Sapindaceae > Litchi > Litchi chinensis. Next base: position 20,516,361 of record CM034472.1, on the reverse strand, counting down.
AACGGTGTTTTCATCGGTTAAATTTCGAGCGCATTTTTTAAAATTTACTAGACGGTTTTCTTCTTCTTTATTGTCTCTATATTTTGACGATGATAATGTCAACTATCATAGCTTCGATCCTGACTCGTTTTACGCGTCTTTTATTGATAATTCAACTCATAAAAGACACTTGAATCAAATCCATGCACGTTTACTGGTCTCTGGATTGCAAGGTAGCGGGTTCTTGATCACGAAACTTGTTAATAAGAGCTCGAACTTTGGCGAAATATACTATGCAAGGAAAGTGTTCGATGAATTTCCGGAGCCAGATGTGTTTTTGTGGAATGCTATCATTAGGTGTCATTCGAGGCACGGTTTCTTTGGTGAAGCTGTTGGATTGTATTCCAAAATGCAAGCGGCGTGGGTGAGTCCCGATGGATTCACTCTCCCGCTTGTCCTTAAAGCTTGCAGTGGCTTGCCTTGCCTTGAAATGGGTCGGCGAGTACATGGGCAGATATTTAGGCACGGGTTTGAGGGGGATGTGTTTGTGCAGAATGGTCTCGTGGCATTTTATGCGAAATGTGGTCAAATTGTGCGGGGGAGGATTGTGTTTGATAAGTTGAGTGATAGGACTATTGTTTCTTGGACCTCAATCATTTCTGGATATGCACAAAATGGCCAACCGATTGACGCTTTGAGGATTTTTTGTCAGATGAGGAGGATGAATGTGGAACCGGACTGGATTGCTCTTGTGAGCGTTTTAAGGGCTTACACTGATTTGGCGGATTTGGAACAAGGGAAATCTGTTCATGGTTTTGTGATTAAAAGGGGTCTTGAATTGGAATCTGATTTGCTTATTTCTCTTACAGCAATGTATGCAAAATGCGGGCAAGTGACTGTTGCTAGATTGTTATTTGATGTAATGAAGGCTCCGAATGTGATATTGTGGAATGTTATGATATCTGGTTATGCAAAGAATGGCTACGCTGAGGAAGCTGTAGAGCTATTTAGGGAGATGATCGTGAAGAACATTAGAACAGATTCTATCACTGTGAGCTCTGCTATCTTAGCTTGTGCTCAAGTGGGATCTCTGGAGTTAGCAAAATGGATATATGATTATATTGGCAAGAGTGAGTATATAAATGATGTTATTGTTAACACAGCTCTAGTTGATATGTTTGCAAAATGTGGAAGTCTAGATTTGGCACGCATGGTTTTTGATAGAACACTTGATAAAGATGTTGTTATGTGGAGTGCCATGATCATGGGGTATGGATTGCATGGTCGGGGCCAAGAAGCAATTGATCTTTACCGTGCAATGAAGCAGGCTGGGGTTTCCCCAAATGACGTTACCTTTGTTGGCTTGCTCACTGCATGCAACCATTCAGGTCTTGTTGACGAAGGATGGAAGCTCTTCCACACCATGAAAGATTCTGGGATTGAGCCTCGTCACCAGCATTATGCTTCTGTTGTTGATCTTCTTGGTCGTGCAGGCTATTTAAATCAAGCTTATAATTTTATTATGAAGATGCCAATTGAGCCGGGTGTGTCTGTATGGGGTGCACTTCTGAGTGCTTGCAAGATCCATCGCCATGTAGAACTGGGAGAATATGCAGCTGAACGCCTTTTCTCATTAGACCCATATAATACAGGGCATTATGTGCAGCTGTCAAATCTCTATGCTTCAGCTTGCTTGTGGAGTCATGTTGATAAGTTACGTGTTTTGATGAGAGAAAAAGGAGTGACGAAGGACCTGGGGTATAGCTTAATTGAGATCAATGGAAAGCTTCAGGCATTTCGAGTTGGGGATACGACATATCCAAGATCCAAGGAAATTCTTGACGAAGTTGATGTATTAGAGAAGAAGTTGAAGGAAGCTGGATTTGCCCCACACACAGAGTCTGTTCTTCACGATTTGGATCATGAAGAAATCGAACAGACACTTTGTAATCATAGTGAGAGGATAGCAATTGCTTATGGGCTTATTAGTACTGCTCCTGGAACAACACTTAGGATAACGAAAAACTTACGGGCATGTGTAAATTGTCATTTGGCTACTAAGGTTATATCAAAGCTTGTCAACAGAGAGATTGTTGTAAGAGATGCAAATCGTTTTCATCATTTCAAGGATGGAGTTTGTTCTTGTGGAGACTACTGGTGAAGAGTGGCTAGCAATTCAGAATTATTTTCATTTCTCTGATATAGCTCAGGTTAATTCTTACAAAGGTAGCTCACTTCAACCAGCTATATGTGAATCTGATATAAAATTGATATAAGCAAGATTCATCAAAGGATAGTTATAGTTTATGCCTTTTTTTTATTTATTAATATTTCCTTATTCTCCACATAACTCTAATAGATATTTCAAATAATGAGGATTAGGCAGATTTATGTTTAATCTAATTAAATTGTACTCTCCTCTCAATTTGGACAGCCAGATTCGAAAATGTTTATTATCTTTTGTGCCAGCAATTTGCTAAGGTAATTTTATTTTGTACATTCGGTTTTGTTTTATTCAGGGTTATCTTTCCTGTCCACAAGTTCTGGATCTGCAAACAGACTCCCGAACTACTGGGATTTCATCGCTAGGGTATGTTTGATTTATGTCTGGAAGAGTTGAATGAAGGATCCTGCTCCTCCTGGATGCATATTATTACTTTAACCAGTATGCTGAGTCATCATTATACTCAAACTCGAAGCCATTAATGCTGCCAATAGCTATGGCATTGTCATATTCACAGCTAGTTTGATTTTGCTCTCAAGGTAATTCTCGGAGTTTTATCCTGGTACTGAGTCACTTGAGGAATTGCATAAGCACTCGATTATATTGATGGCCATTATTATTGGAAACTGAATCTCTATTGAAATTACTGCAAATGTTTTGGCCTAGTAATTATTGCAACTGTATCTACATAATTAGACAGCTCATCTAAAGATTTTTAAATGGGTTGAGGGCATGGTGATGGTTTGCTTGAGATTGATGAGTTTAAAGGTTCAACCATTTAGCGCTAGGAATGGTATTTCCAATATATGTTCTGCTTGGTGCAACTGGTTTACATAATATTTTTTGCGATCCTGAGGTAGATCCTAGATTATCTATATGTCAGATTAAGACTGAGTACTATAACAAAATTCCACTGATTTAATCAACTAACTATGTAGTAAATTCCACTGATTTAATCAGCTAACTATGTAGGAACATTTTCCAAAATATGCTGCTTATGATTTCACATCAAAGTTCTGTTTGTTTTGCAAGTCGGAAGAGCTTCTCAGAGGAGTCCTCGAATAAACCTGTATGTTGGTGTTATCCCCAGAAACCATCATCTTGATTCCTCCAATGTGGGTGAGACACTACGGAGATCAAGCAGTTATAGGCATCAGAAGATCTTATGCCAAGTCTGAGGTTTAATAATGTTGGACGCAGATTTAGCATCTACATTGAACAGCAGCTCCATATTCCTGTAGGTCTGTCTCTGAAGTAAACTCATCCAGTATCTTCAGCTGGAATGTCTATACTTTCTCTAATCTGTGATTGTGTATTTAGAAGTAGTCTATTTGGATAGTTATATAATAGCCGGTTAAGTTTGCATTATAAATTTTTAATCTCAAACTTGTCACTCAACTCACACCGTATTACATGCAAAACTTCTCACTCACTCAACTTTACACGCATGCCCTCATTTGTACGCTCACTTGCATGCACTCCTAGCTAAACTCAAAACATTCGTACTACACTACTCACTCTCAAGTGTATATGGCAATTTAAAAATGGATCACAGTTGTTTAAGGTTAGCGAGGACCTGCGTTTTATGCAACAAATGGAAAGCTGCTGCCAGGCCCATGAGCATCTTGACTTGATGGTAAATGAAGCTTTTCACATTAAAATAATTTCAATTCAGCTCCAAATTAAATTAAATTATTCTTTTTTTTTAACATTTAAATTAAATTTTCTAATTTATCATGTTATGGTTTTTTTTTTTTAACCATAACCATACCCTATATCTTCGTGATGATTAAAATTATAAAGCATCTCAAAATTACTGCTTCTCTTCTCTTACCATCAAATACCATAGAAAATCGATATATATATATATATATATATATATATATATTTGGAGGGGCCAATGAGTTACCCCACGAATCAAATGATGGTTTAAAAGCATGATCACATGATAAATTAGTGAATCTTAATTTCGTAATTTTCAGTTTCACATGGATTCAAAATATAAATTATTAATATAGATAATGTTTAAATAATTAAACAGTTATTATTTGGATCCCCTAGAATTTGAGGAATTCTCTTTTCAAGCAAAAAGAATTTGGAATAGGATCTTCAATTGTTTATATGTTTCTTTTGTTATAATAATTGTGGCAGGGGCACAACATAATTTGTATACTTCATATTTTCTTTTGATATTCCTTCTCTCAAAAAAAAAAAAAAAAAAAAAAAGAAAAGAAAAGAAAAATCCTTTTGACATTCCAAACAAACTCAAACGCTGTTATCGTTCTAACCCTATTTCACTCTTTTGAATAATTCAAACGCTAATCTAACTATCTAACTGCACACACGCACAGACTCAACCCTATTGAAACCGAAAAAATATTCACACACTGAAAAGAAGAAAAAAAACAAAAAAGAGGCAAAAAACACTACCAAAATCTTTCAATGGAAACGAGATCTGCCAAGCGACGGAAGCACTGGTTTGCAGCAGATAATGACATTGATCGAATCAGTGACCTCCCCGACGCCATTCTTCATCACATCCTCTTCCTTCTCCCCATCAAATCCATCGCTCAAACCAGCGTTTTATCCAAAAGATGGAGATCTCTCTGGTCCACATTCCCCGACCTCGACTTCAACACCATCAACACTCCACTTGACATCTCTTTTTCAACAAAGTTTAACCAAACGAGTCATGCAAAGAAATCAACGTCACCACGACGTTTTGTGTCTTTTAAAGAGCTTGATTTGATCTCCCAAGTGTTGTCTCTACGTGACAAGCAATCTGATATTAGAATCCTCCGGTTTCGTGCGCACATGAGCTTTTCATGTCTGAATGGCTTGATCCGTCGCGCCATAAGACTAAACGTTCACGAACTAGACATCGAGGTAGCCACCGATGATTACTTCAACTTGCCACGGTGTGTCGTAACTAGTGAGTCTTTACGTGCCTTCAAGTTGAAGTCGAGGAAACCAGGTTTTAGATTGCCTCCTTCTTCGGTGGTTTCAGGTGGGTTTCGATCGCTCCACGCATTGTCACTTTCTTTCGTGATTTCATTCGACCAACCCAATCTCTTGGACTTGTTTACGGATTCATCGTTTCCACATCTCAGGACACTGAATCTTGACGCCTGTGAAGGGTTAAAGCAACTTAAGATTGGCTGTCGAGCCCTTGTGGATGTAACCCTAGAGAGGTGTCTCCAGCTTCATGGTTTGGATGTTTATGGTGCAAAACTTGAGAGATTGAGAGTCACGGGCAGCTTCGATGCTTATTGTGACATGAGTTGGGTCAAAATCTGCGCCCCAAAACTCAAGAGTTTGCGTTGGAAATATAATGGCATTACTGGGACCAGTTGTTTAGAGAATTTGACTTCCTTGCATGAGGCCTCCATCGGTTTTATTGTTATTCGTGAAGAATTAACCGCTGCAAAGCTTCACAGTGTGTCGAATTTTTTATCGTGTCTCTCTCATGCTCACTGTTTAACACTTGAAAGCCAATGCATCGAGGTACTTAGTTTTTTGTTTATCTATATATATATATATATATATTTTTCATACCATATATATGCTTGTTTGTGATTGTGAAATTGATGCAAGTATAATTTATTGTTTGTATCTTGTCTGATTTTCTGTTAATCCATAGTTTATTAAATTCACTATTAATGTCCATCTTAGATTTTCTACCATTCATATACAATGAACTTTCTATTTCCTAATAAGCCCACTTGATTTATGACAAAATTATTACATTCTATATGTTTTATGAAGTTTTTGATTAGGATCAATTTAATTCTAAAATTAACAATTTCGGAGTAATTTTGCATGTGAATTTAAGTTGTTAAAAAAAAAAAAAAAACTGAGAGTTTTTTGGAACCAAAGATTATTAACATTATAATGTATTTAAGAAGGTATCAGATTTTGGACCGTAGCGTCCTATATCTATACCCAATTGATATATGTATATATATATATACACATATGTGCACATGTGATAAATCAATTACACCCACAAATTTTGAATAAACATGTATATATAAGAAGTAATTATTATACATATATATATGGACACGACTTGATATTTATCTCAATGAAGACTTGGTTCTATTCAATTTTTTAGAATATTTTCATATGTATAACATAATTTTCTCTAGTTTGGAATGTCATTCTGGAGTAAGAATCTACCAAACAGGTCGAATGTCCACTTATTTATAATTTTATATAAATTAATTCTTTGTAAACTATGAATTTTAATTATTATTTATTACCCAACGTTCTGCAGGTTCTGTCACATAAGAACTATTTCCCCCATCTTCTGCATCCATACAACGATCTCCGATTTTTGGAGTTGCACACCGGTTTCAACAAACATAATGTCCGAGGCTTAGCATGCCTCTTTAGGAGCACACCCTCTCTTCACACACTCATTATCAAGATTATTAATGACTACAAGATCGAAAGACGAGTATGTACCAATAACTACTTCCAATATATTTCTCCAATAATTGATATATACATAATACATTGCTCAGTTTGTGTTAATTTCAACAGTTTTTTTCACTGTTTCCCTTTCTCAGCAATGGAATAGAGACTTGTGGGACATGTATACCTCCGAGGAAGAACAATACTGGCAATCTCAGACCCAAACTATGAAGCCCTTCTTGGACAACCTCAATGTAGTAGAGATCCATGGATTTTTAGAATGTGAGAACGAAGTGAGTCTAGCAAAGTTCTTGCTCAAGCATGGAAAGGCCTTGCAAGAAATGACACTTTGCACGGGACACTGCAACTACAGAGATTCTCTCCGGCGACAAAAGATTCGGTCCCAGATGATGGGATTCTCTTGGGCTTCTTCTAACGCTAAAATTTCATTCCACTAATATTCTTTGTTGCTGGTGTACGCTTGAGCTCCATGCTATGTTATTAATTCAATTCTAATTTAATGTGCACAAATCTTTCTTTTAGAACTCTTTTTCGTGGTAGTTATTTTATACTTATATAGATTGACTATTCGAGATAATCGAATATTGTGGTAGATAATTTATATTTATACAGATTGAGTATTAGAGCCAATCGAATATTGAAAAATTAGGAATAGATGAAAATTATTAATTTTTTCCATCAATTTTGAATATCACATACAACCTATTTCCTGGTCCATGTCTACAAGAACTAATAATTAATTAACACTCCAAAAATTGACGAGTACTGATCAGGTTTGAAAAACGGTATTGATTACAGATATATAGATTATTACAGGCTTTAAATGCGTGGTCACGCCAAAAACATTAAGGCATGCAGGGACCAAGGTCCCTGCTGAAAATCAAGAAAGCTTTTTGTTCTCCCTAAACCTTCTGTCCATTAAACTGGAACACTAATTTAATTTTCTGATGCTAACCAAACGTTTATCTACTTGACTTTATGGTTTCCAATTACTGAAAACTAGAGATTTTAATAAATTCAGTGACATCTAGCCATTGTCCAACCTGGACTCTTGTTGAATCTATCTTCTACCACCTCAGAATCAGTATATAACTTCGAATTCATAGTAACAGTTAATGCATGGAATTTGATTATTATAGTGTATCCTCTAGAAATTGGCGCTAATTAAGTGAAGTTGGATACAGTTCCCATGGCTTTTAGAAAAAGTCTTGAATGAAATTTTATCAACCATTCTACAGAAAGGCCAGTCCCAGAAGTAATTTTTTTGGACCTCAACATTTTTAGCTTTTTAGGACATATTAGCCTGCAGGGTTTTTTTCTTTTTCTTTTCAATAATTTGCTGTAGAATTTTGTATGATTGGTTCACCTTATTTTCCACATTTTACTTCCATAAAAGAAAATTGATGAGACAATGTACTTTTTATGCCAAGCCTCCTTTTTTTTTTTTTCATTTTTCATTTTTATTGTTTTCTGGTAGAGAAAATGATTAAATTTAAATAAATTCACTGACACATTATATTTTAAAACAATGGTATGATTTAAATTTTTAATCTCTTAGGATCAAGGAAATGTTCAATTACTTCTATTAAGACGTGGTGTGCTTAAAGTCACCCATATATATATATATTAATAGATAGAATTAAAAAAGGAATTAAAAGAGGAGTTGCCGACCAAGTGATCATAAGTCGGGAAGAAGCTTTTATTGAAACAACAACTGTTTTTTTTTTTTTTTTTTTTTAGTCGAAGACATTGAACAACATGAAGAGGGCAACACAGTCCTTGTTCAACTTCAACTAGTTTTACAAAAACCTACACAGCACATACAAAATAAAGCTTCATGCCCCTCTCTTTTATTCAGTTATCGACACAGCTCCACTGCTTATGACCAGGAACCCATTTCGGGCATTTAGGACTGAAGTAGTTCGACACAACCCTCGAGTTCAAAAGCTCAATAATGGGTGCATATTTCACGCACCTTGGTGTTTTGTACTGATTTATTGATGCACCCTGACTAAGAGCATAGTCCATAAGCTTGTCAAATGTTCCACTCTCAACTATCTTGATCTCTAGAGGACCAATGGACTTGTCGGAAGCCCGGCCTTGCCGGTACACACTGTTAAGTGATTCTTCAATGGTGAGGCAACAGTCCTCAAAGACTGAAGGAGGAATTGAAGTTGCACCACTGAGGCTGATTTCCCAAAAGAGTACATAATGACCTGGGATGTTTGATGTGTCTGCATAGCTTGTATATTCAATGAGAGTTGCATCAAATGGAGAGAGATGGTTTGCCGCATTCTTCACTGCATTTTGTAATTCGACTTCATCTGTTTTATCAGAATCAATGCTCAGAGCTACATTTTTCCTGCATACAAAGTGGAATTGGGGTGCCTTGTTTTTGAATCCAGCCACTTTGAGTATGTCCCCCACTCGATAACGGTAAAGACCTACAAAATCAAAAAGTTTATTTTAGGTACCTATAATACTTATATGTAAGTTACAAATTAACCAAATATTATTCCAGGTCACTATTGTGCCATGTAATAAACACGTCACATGATCAACATTTTTTTTTTAATTAATTATGAACCACAATTAATTAACAAAGAAAAATCCACGTTCACTTTTGCTCTTTAACAATATGTGGTTTAAAGATTTATCACGTAATTTTACCTCTTTCTAATTACTATTAGCCACAAGTTTAATTTATGCCGAGTGAAAAGCTTTAAAATGAAGGAAAAATCCTTGTCATGAGAAATGTGTTGAAACTTACCAGCATAAGTGGTGACCACAAGCTCGTACTCTTGTCCCAGTTTGACATCGACAAGATCAACCAATTGTTGGTCTTCTTGTTTCTCACTGAGGGATTTCGGTCCAGTGGTGATGGAATTGGTGAGTCCATTTTTCCTGTTCACAGGCAAGAACTCAAAATAGGCCATGGTTGGAATGAGAGTGTAGGAGACCTCACTAGGCCTGCAGAGAGGGTTTAGGTTTATGCCAAAGTAGCACTCCGACGAAGCATACATGGTGCAAACAAGAGGGAGGCCATTACTATAGAAATCTAGAGTTGGAATATACTGAGACATTGTTCCTGTCACAATAACATCAACATATTTTGTGTTTGGCCATAACCTAGTTATGATCCCTTTCCATGACTCTTTCCTGCATTCGGTTTCAATGAAACTGGCTAGCTCAGGATTTGGTTTCAGGATTTTCAAGACAGCTTCTCTCACTGATGGGTCAGTGATTTGGGGGTTTATGGTTCCAGTTCTAATATCATTACACAAAAAAGGCCAGTACTTTTCGAGGAAACGGATGGCTCGAATGAAGCCAGAAGCAAAAACAGCACCAACCCGGAGAACTTCACTGTTTTGGTAAAGTCCACAGAGTAACTGAGAGTACATACTCTGGAAAGAATCCTGGCAGAGAATGGTTTCATTTGGGCTGGTGTAGTTGGTGTAAGGGTCATATGGCCTGTCCTTGAAATGTGAGCTTTTGTAGTAGCTGGTTAGAACCGGACGGGCCACAAGCCCTCCTGGGGTCGAAGCTTCTGATTTTATAAACAAAAAATACATTCCCTTCCCTTTGTCCAAACCTGGAACAAACTGGCTCATCACTGGCATCAATAAACTGTAAAGCAACGATCTCCTCGTCAGCTCTTCTTCAATTGTGGGCATCAATTTCCTTTCCCCTCCAGATGTTCCAGAGCTACATGTATATCAAACAAACCCATGTCATACAAAGCACAATTTTTTAAAAACTATAAACATGTATACTATATATTTATATTATTATAATATGGGCTCACTCACCTAGTCAGGAACTCTGATATGGGTTGTGAGCACAGAATAGGAGAAGTATCGCCATTGGCAATACGATCAATATCTGGCTTGAGATCCTCATAAACAATAACAGGCATGACTTGCTTGAAAGTTGCTCTATCTATACGCTCATCAAGGCCATGTCGTTTCAAGTACTCAACGTTGGCACTACGAGAAAGGATTTCAGCAAGAACACGCTCTTGCACTTCATCAGCACGACTTGTCACATCCTCAATGAACTCCAAGACCTTCTTGTTTTTCTCGGAAACCAAACCATGATGACTGTGGTGACTGTGGTTATGAGGGTGGTGATTAGTCTCCTCAAGTAGGTTTTTAGGAGCTTCTGGCATGGTTTTGGAAAGCAGAGAGAAGAGAGAAAGTGATAGTTTAAACCCAAGAAGAAAATGCTAATTTGGGTGTGTATGCGAAATGAAGTGAGAGCCAAATGGAGATATATATAGGAAGCGATGAAGATTGCTGTAGCCCACTAATGCATACAAAGACTTCCAATCAAACAGTATTTTACTGTACACTTATCAAGGTAAATTCGTAAATATCTCGAAAATACGCCCAATTTTAATTTAATTATAATTACAATTACTTTCACATTAATTTACTGATTTTGACTTTTCTAAGTTAGCTAAACATGCTTTAATTAAAGGAAGATTAAATATGGGAGATGTACATTACATGTCATAACATGGCAGGGGTGATCATCACTCAATTATCTACTTGGTTTACAAGGAAAACCGGGAAACCGCTTGGAACGGTCAACATGATGGACGATTTCAATAAGGAGGGGACCGTGAAAGGAGGTGATTGGACCGGCAATCTCCGGTAAACTCGGTAAGTTCCCCGAGTGTAAACCGAGTACATGCCTGCTTGTACTGCGGGTGTTGTTAAAAAACCCAACAGCGGCCTCCGCAATTTGGTTCTAAAGACTAGTGGCTCATTAACTTCTGCTTCACGCTACGTAAGTATACATATCTATATATCGAAGAAGAGATATATATGATATCTTCCTCCGTCGACACTATTTTTTTCACGATACTGGAATGTGGTTTTATTTGATATATGTTGTTTGAATTTCAATTTATCTAGATATTCATTTGGTTTTGTAGTGTAAGTTTGTATAAAGTGCACTAGCAAGTATTGTCCGTGTAAGCATGCATGTGCATCCGATTCGATTTCTGCCTGACTAGCTATTTATGTTAAATATCTAATTTCCTGTATGGTCATGGGAAGATAGAAGTTACAAGTCGAAAAGAGACATATGAGTCAAGTTTAATTAATGAATGGTCATGTATATATAATGTGTAGGATCTTATATCAATCGGGTAGAAATTGAAAGTTACCAAACTATATATATTTGGCTTATTTATTCGTATATAAATATGCAGGTGTCCGAGACACGAAATTCTTTTGCACATTCTATGATCACTTAGGACCTTTTTTTTTATTGGTCTCTCACATAATTTACTATGCTTATTATTAAAATCATAAATCAATTTTACAGTGATCTAGATTTATTCTAAAGTTCGAGTGAACTCCCATAATTAGCAATTCGATGAACTAATTTTCAAAATTTCTTTCAGAAACAAGCCAAACATCACGGTAATTGGCTACCAGTTAGAGCATTTCGGTGTTGATCGATCATGTACATTAGCAGTTGAAATTGCATGCAAGCCGATTACAGTACATTTCTTATCATAAATGTTAAATTATATAATGTACATGTGGATGTCCCTAACAAATTTTCTTTCGTGGGATTGCGTAGCTAAATGAATGAAAGATATGGACGATTTGATGAAGTAATGCTGGAAATAGGGTCACATAATCGATGCTTTTATGTGTGCCTGAATGTGTGAGACAGAGAATATGAGTGTTTGAATTTCCAATGCAAAGTTGTACAATGTAATTACTTGCACGGCTTCCTCCTAACTATTTTACCATGTAAGTGTCAGAAATTTTGAGAAAAAAAAAATTGTATTTGATTGGATTTTATCCAAAAATAACCTTACTCGTTGTAGTTGATGAACTGTAAACTTAAAATTTGTGATATCGCATTTAAAAAAAAAAAATTAAAGGCTTATCTATACTTATTGAGATCAAACACTATTTATGTAGTCTAAATATTTGCTTCAATAAACATAAGACAATTATAAAAAGAAAAAACTAATTATAAAAGTTGCAATATATATTTAATGAAAATTAAATCCTCAATCTCCTATAAAATGAAGAAGTATACAATTATTCGTACTAAGAGATGGTGTGTAATTTGTGATATCATATATGTTTAAAATCTCTACATGAGTAGGTATTACCATATGACGAATTGAATGCTACATTTACAAAATTGAACATTCATTTAAGATAAATTGTGTAATAACGATACTAGTATTCTTATATTATTTAATATAAGATCATAAAATTTTTAAACAATAAGAATACATAGTAATACAAAATCCTAAAATCGAAAGTTATTATTATTTTATATTCAACCAGACTATATTCATATTATTATTTTTGAGAACTCAGTCGCTATCCTTATTTGATTATCATAAACCAGATGTTTCATAACTATGTAATGATAGTTTTATGAGATGGGATAAAATAAGATTCATTTATAAGATTGTGAAATTTTGAAACTATAAGAATCATGATAGTATAAAATCCAAAAATAAAAAATTATTATTATTTTATATTCATCTAAACTATATTCACATTATTATTTTTGAGAACTCAAACCCTATCATTATTTGATTATCATGAACTAAATATTTTACAATCATGTAATGATAGTTTTAGGAGATGGGACAAAATAAGATTCAAAAGTGTGATTATGATGTAGATATAAAATAAACTTATTTGACTATCATGATCATCACGTAGTTATAAGAACATATAAAATAAACTTATTAGCATAGTATGGTCAAATTTACAGCTCTCTCGTTCAACATTACTTAAGTTCTCAGCAAACAAAGAGGAGCAGATCGTGTGGAGTTAATATAGAACAGTAGCATGACGTTAAGACCATGTCACAACAACGATCTACCCAGATATCAAAATCAAGCCATTGACTTTGGTGGTCCCGTACCGGGCTCATCTCCTGCTGTCTCCTTTGAGCGTGCACAGTCATTTTCAGAGTCCACGTGTTGGGCATCCGTTGGTAGTGCTCACCATCGTTGTCTGTGTTTCACAACATTTAAATCCTATAAAAATGACCGAGCTGGCTAGGGTTGCTTAGGCAGGAGAAATGCAGGTGGAAGAAACCCCCACCAAGGCAGGCCTGCCTCGTGCTCTCTAAGATATTTAATTTTTACATATAAATATAATACTATCAAAATTTTCAATCAAGATCTTGTGGAGTGTTTATATGGGATTTTTGTCGATGTTTAAGGTCATCTCTAATGTATAATACCAAATTTTATATCATTTTGATATTAATATCAAATTTTTTTACACTAAACTCTTTTACATTCCAATGTATTTAACATCAAATTGATGTAAATGACATCTTCAAAGAATATTTTATATATAATTTTCTAATTAATATCATTAAAAATTTAAAAATATATTAAAATATATTTAATATTATACTCATTTTAAATATCTCAATAAAATATTTCAAGTGATATATATATTTTTATAATAATTTATTATGTATCTTTAAATAAATTAATTTATTGTGAATGAAAATATTTGGTGTTGATGAACAGTATAACACCAATTTATGTTATATTGTTCATCAACACCAAATATTTGCCTTGGAACTTATATTTTAATATCTTCATTAGAGATCAAAATTGCACCAAATTAATGACACCAATTTGGTACTCCATTGGAGTTGGCCTAAATAGTTTGAGTTACTTTGCTTTTGTTTTTCATGCACATGATTGACCATTGACCGACTCGGGGTTCAGTTTGGGTTATTTGGCTTAATTCCATTTTCAGCCTTCTCAAAAATGCTACGATGGAAATCTCGGTACAACAATGGTTTGTTTCCAACTAGTGAAATTTTATAAGTTATAATTCTTACATGATGTTTACAATATAAATAAATAAACTAGACTTGAAACGCTCCAAATAAAAGAGTAGCACTTTACCTTCATATATTATAAATTTTACACGATGCAACAATTGTTAATAAATAAAATTGAGTTGAAACACACCAAACAATAGAATAGAATATCTCCTTTTTACATTATAATTTTCACATAATGTTACAATTACGAATAAACAAGCTAGGGTTAAAACTTCTGTATCTTTTCTTTGTCACATTGTAATTCTTTTACATAATATTACAATTGTGAATGAATAAATTAAAATTTGAAATTCCTTACATAATAGAATTACATCTATCTTCAAAAAAAAAAAAAAAAAAAGAATTACATCTTTTCTTTCATTAATTTTCCTATTTTCATATAAATTATGTTTCTTACCAGCAATAGATGATAAAGTAAATTATAATTTAATTATTTAATTTGAAATTATATTAAGACAAAGTAATGATTTAGATTTTATTATATTTTACTTCCTACCGTTATCAAATCTTCGATAAAGTTAAATGATTGAAGGACAAAATTATCTTTTTAACTTTATTTTATATTTTTTAAAAAAATTTTAAAAACTTTATAATAAAATAAAAAAAAAACTTTTAATCATATATCAACGGTCTATTTAATACGAAAGGTGAAGATTAATTTAAAAAATATATATATAATTAAATAAAAATTAAAAAGTTAAATAAAAAATTTTTAATCAGATATTTGAAAAAAAAAATTAAAAATTAAATCATTATTAAAAACTAAAAATAATAAAACCAACTCCTTCTCTCTCTCTCTTCTCCACACCTGTCTCCGTCTCCTCTCTGTCGACGGTATACTGCCACCACCTGCACTCCCGGACGACGTCTTCACCAGTGGTCCTCACTCTCCTCTCTCCGTCGCAACTCGCCGCCGCTCTCCTCACTCTTCTCTCTCCACAGGCCGATTTTGATGGTGTCATCTTGATGGAGGTCGACGGGAGTGTTGGGAGGGAGATCGATGGAGTTAAGGATGGTGTCGTAGGATGAGTTCAGGTCTTGAAGGGTCCATTTTCCAGATTTGGATTCGATAGACAGGTGCTTGGATGAGATACCCTCTTCATTGACGGAAAAAGTGTTTACGCGTTTTGTGATGTGTGAACTGCGTTTTGGTTCTAGTACTGTCACTGGCGCTTCTGAGTCTTCTGGTTTGAGTTCGACTTCAAATGATGATTCTTTTATTTTTTTGGTTTTGGTTTTGGTTTGAGTTTGAGTTTGTTTGATTCTGGATTTGTGATTGATTTTGTTTGAGGTTGTGTTTGATTTCTTCTGGGTTTAGTAGATGGGATGGAACCGATGATTTTGTTCCACATTTTCTTTTTCATTGAAGAAGAACAACACTGTTCTTCATTGTTGGTAACAGTAGAGATCCAGTCTGTCTCCACAGTCGACGACCTGGGTTTTTGATCTTGATGAAGTCAGATCTTTTTTTTTTTTTTTTTGGTTTTTGTTGTTTCGATCTAGATCCACACAGGTCGACCTGGTTTGTGTTTGTGTTTTGTTTTTTTTTTGTTTTGATTGGAGATGGTTTTTATTTTTTTATTATTATTTTTTATTTTTTCGGTTCTTGATTTGATGATTGAAGATGGGTGTATTTTTTTTTTTATTATTATCATTCTTAAGTTGATGATTGAAGATCCAATCTCCACCTTTATTATTATTTTTTTAAATTTTTATTCATTTTTAAAATTTTTATTTTGTTGGGTGAAACCAGTCATCCAAAATATTTTGATCTTTTAGCTGTTTACTATTAAATTTATCGAGATTCCCTAACAATGAGGAGTAAATTATAATAAAATTAAAATCTTTTGGTCAATCTGAATATAATTTTAATTTCAAATTATTATTAGATAGTTAAATTATAATTTTTTTAATAATAATATTTCTTTTTTGGAAGAAATAATAATAATGGATTGTTTTCAACACTTTTGACAATGTCAAAAAAGCAGTCTCAGAGTTTTCCTTTTCGCATCGCTAGCATAGCAACTTGAATGCGGGGAATCAGAAAGCAATTATAACGCCTTCATTGAAGTGAGTTGCAGGCTGGAATGGAAACACATTGACAACCATTGCCTGTACAAGTGTGTGATGGGAATTAATTGATACCTAATGTTCCAGGCTTTCTGCCCAAAAATGGTGGTGACTCTGCTGACGGCAGTCTCACGGAAAGTCTACTATATATGTGTGTGTAATTATTTGGTAATTATAACTTTAACAATTATTTTCGTTACAATACAAACATCTTCTCTGCGCTAGAATACGCCCTTTTTAGCTAAACACCCTTTAAAATATTGTCCTATCCAATCAAATCATATCTATGTATCCTTGTTTGGAGCCCACATTAGCTTGTAGCTAGCTTGGAAGGTGATGCTAATGTTAGCACGTTACTCAACTATTCACTGATTCTATTATGAATTACGGTAACAATTATAGCTTGGAAATATATATATATTTTAGAATACATTGGATATACGTTTAAGATTGAAAAAGTAATTAATAAAAATTTATATTTATAATATTAAGACACAAAACAAATTTATAATCGAATGAGATGGTATAGGTTCTGGCAACTGAAATTATACTATGTACCATAATTAATCATATAAAATATTCTATTATACAATATATGTATAATGTAAATGAACACGCCAAAACTTTTCTCAGCAATATATATATATATATGTATATATCACAGATGAGTTTTCATTAAATCTTTTGTGATTATATTTCATATCTTAAACAAATAAATCTCCTTTATGGTGCCTTTACATGGACAACAGACTAAATAAAATAAAATAAAATAAGAAAAAAAATTTATCCGTCTATAATGTATAGTCTACTAGAAGATCTATCATGTCATACTAACAGAACTTTAATTTCTTATGAATCGGAGTCAGGGCACTACGACAAATTGGTTTTATTGGCTCCCCAGAGTCTTCTACATTGTGATCACAGAATTGCAATTAGAACAGGAAAGAGGAGTGCAAATTTTGTTATCACTTATATACTACGGTGAACTTTATTGATCGATATCTGAACCGGATGTTTATGCATGTAAATAATACAAGCAGTAAAAACATGACAGTTTCTTGGCAACACATCTTCTGTCTGAAATGTTTTTGATGAATTTTAAATACAATCACACAATTCAACATAGAGTTGAATTTCAAAAGGAGTTATTTTTATTTTTCTCTTAATAATTGATGAATTATTATTTTTTTCTTATTATTTGAGAGATACTTAAAAAACCCTTTATTTGTAAAAAAAGGGTATTCTAAAATAAGACGATAAGGAGTTTTTTAATGTTTTCGTAAACAGTAAAAGGAAATTGATGATTGTAGAAAGTTGCAAAACTTTTAGAATTATTTCGCAAATGTATATATTATTTAGAAACTCTGAAGAGAAGATATTAGATTTGTTAGACGCGCACATTGGTTGTCAAGCATTTCCCAAAAAAAATGCAGCCTTTCAAGTGCTGCTGCCAACTTTCCTCAGCCTTTATAAATGTGAAAGCACAGTGTGAAAGCACAGATTCATTGAAGAGATTGAGAACATGCAATGAACATGTAGAACAAGGACACCGCAATGTATGACTACTCAACAACTCGGTACGTGCAATTGTACCAAATTTTCTGGCATAGAATTGCATGCTTTTGAGTTTTAAGAAGAAACAACTACACATGGAAATATAGTTTCATCCTTTGCATCCACTGGTGATTTTGACTCTACAGAAAGTACAAAATCAATTCAACTTTTACAATACAGCTGGACAATAGACTACCAAATGCCACTAACTCAAAAGTAAAAATGATGTGAAAAATCAATAATATATGATATTGCTTTAAGATTTGATGCTTTCTATGTAGTTGCATTTTCATTTTTCTGCATTTTGAAATGCAATCGAGCTCATTTTTTCAACTACATGCGGAGGGAAAGGTCATTTTCTGAAACGACCTTTTATTCTCTGCATAAAAGTACAATAATTTGCTCCATGACTTTGTACCTGAATCCATCATTATACTTTCATTTTTACTCTTTTAACCTTCATAAATAAAAATTTTAAGAGTCAACTACTTTGGCCTTTTTTTTTTTTTTTTTTTTTTTTCAAATAGGTTAAATTAAAATAAAATATCTACCTCTTATATTTTAAGATAATACTGAAATTTAAACTCATGACCTCTTAGTATTATCTACACCTTATAATTACAAAGGTTAATTAATTTTCAAACTAATAAAGTTCAACTTATGTTAGTTATCAATAGACTCAGAAGTTTAAATTGATAAAAAAAAAAAAAAACTGATTATAGTATTTAAAATTTGAAATTATGATAGTTGATAAATTTTCTCACGTACAATGTGGATAGATGACAAATATTAGATACATGCAAACACCCTACAATCTTTATATGCAACATGGACGAATGACAAATAATAGATATATATTTTTAAACACCTTCTACCGTACAATGTGTGTAATAGGAATTTCAGATAAAAGTGGGGAAAGAGAGTTTGAACGAAAGGGAATTTTAGATAAAAGGAAGAGAGAGAGTTTAAACCAAAGGAGATGACAAATAATAGATACATGCTAAACACTCTTTACAATCCTCACATGCAACAAAGATAGATGACAGATAACAGACACATACTAAACATTTTTTACTGTATAATATGTATAATTTGGACAGATGATAGATAACAGACATATGCTATACTTTCTATTGTATAACATATGCAACGTGAACAAATGATAAACAACGTACACATGTTAAACGTTCTCTATTATGTAACATATATAATGTGGACAGATAATAGATAAAAGATACATATTAAATATCCTCTATCATATATCATGTATAACAAAAATTTTAAATAAAGAGAGAAGAAATTATTTGAACCAAAGAGAATTTTAGATAAAAGAGAGAGAGTTTGAATTAAAGATCTTTAGGCTCTAATATCAGTTATCAAGATATCCATAAATTTAAATTGATAGAAAAATATCTAACTATAATATTTATTACTAAAACTTACGACACATTTACAACCTTATTTAGTACAAATATAATTTTTACTTCTAATTTCAAGCTTTATTGAAAATGTAATTATGGTTCCAATTCTGGCTGTCGGCACCTGTCTGCGTCTACCTACTGTAAGTTCACTCTTCTCTGTCAACCGCTATAGCATTAGGCTACTGTCTATGTCTCTACAATCAAAATCCTACTTTGTTGAAGAATCCTGATTTATTTTTTGTATTCTTTGCATGTGTCTTCTTTTACCAGAACAGGAGGTTCCGTCGAACTTATTTAGAGGTTAACAATATTAGGGAGATTCCGTGAACGGTAATCCTGTTCAGTATCTGGCGTTGCTGAATAATAATTATAATCATAAGTATGTAGACTTAAAATTCTATCCAGTTATAGAGTTGTAGTGTAATTTTTGCATACACTAATTAGTGGGTTTGAAAAGTATGTGTAGAAAATTATCCCAAACTATTGTAACTTAGATTAAGACTACTCAACATCGATCTCAATCAATATTAATGCAAGTCAACCTATTCGAATTTTAGGTAATGACCCAACATTCCAAAATTTCTTTTGAATATGTCTACAAATATTTTTGTTAGTCTTGGTAATACGACACATGTTGTAATGTCAGTAGGATAGGATTGTCGGCAAAACTATCGAAAGGTAAGTTTTAGAAGATGCATACAATGTAACATAGGTATCGATCGCGTGTTGAGTTGACACTCATGAACCAAAGTTTAAAAACATGACAACATAGTTCGACAAAAAGACGAAGGAGATTGACTTGTTTTCTTTGTATATATTATTTCCAAGCTACACAACAATTTATCGGTCCAACCACAAAGCTAGCTAATTAAGATTCTCTTATATTCTCTTAATATATGGTATCTATTTGGCACCACACTTACATCCAACCTAAAATTCCTTGGACAACTTTTGGTGATTTAGTTACGTTCAGGAACAATCCATGCCTACAACATTTGAGTTTGTCTCTTAAATAATTAAGCTACTACATATCTTCAAAAATAATAACAATAATAGCTACTACTAATAAAAGTGTTCTCTAATCTGTACACATATATGTGTAAAAACATGTGTTTTTTATTAAGATTTCTATCTCGCTCACTTCTTATATAGAAGTAGTACAAATTAGAATAAATCCCCGTTCAAGATAATTTGTGAAAACTGATTTTTGAAAATCTTTTGAACCATTGAACGGAGTACCTTTTGGAGATTAAATAAAAATAAAAATGCTAGCTTGAATTACTTATTAGGAAAATACTAGACAAACTGTAATTTTAATTTTAATTTCATTTATTATTTATTTATTTTTTGGGAAACCCAATTAGGTAGTTTGGCACAAATACCTTTATTCGAATGCACTTTCTTAGAGACACCTTGTTTTTTTTTTGCCCCTGAATTTTGTCAATATTTAAGCTTACCTTATGAAATGTACCTTTCTACCCATATTTTTATGCTGTCTGTCTGGCTAACATATGGGACCAAACCAAATATAAATCCAACTTCAGCTTGACTACTTAGTACGAACAAAGTATCATTGTCTTGTAGAAGAAAATTGTAAAACATTTGGGCGACAAGAGTCTTCGTGAATTACTTTTTTTCTATTGTATTTTATTGTGCCTTTTCGTATTTTACCTTCCACATCGAAAGAGAAAGATCAATAGAGTGGGTTATAGCTAGAGTCCGGCATAGGTGAGGAGCACATTATATAGGTGTTGAGAAAGTGAACATATCCCAACAGACAACAGTTTGTAGAACTGTCACTGTATTGATAATGGGGTTTTGCGTGACTCAAGCTTCCATTAAAAACAGTAACATCGCTGTAACCGATTGGTTGTCTAGATGGTGCTACAACTATGCAGATAAACATTTTAGTAAACATATATGTGTCAACCTATATAAAAATTTAATCAATCTAATTGAGTTAGATTTTTCAATTACTTATAAATATGTATGTGTCGAAAGTTAGATTTCGATGTCATTAAGTTATATTCAAGTTAGTCTATCTACTGTTTAAGGGAAAAAACAAGATTTATTTGGAATAATTGAATTTCAAAAATTTAATAATATCTAAATTTGACTTAAATCTTTGAATTACTGTCATTTTTTTTTACTCTTATTTTCCTTTCTATTAATAAATTTCTTTTCGCTATGTGTTATTATTATTATTTTTATGTAAAGTTACTTCAATGCATATGATGGTCTCTAAAATCTATACAAATAGATCAGATGTGTTTATTAAAAATTATGGATTGGATCATATTACTTTTGATTCATACAATCTCTTATTGACTATATAAATGATGTCGTATTAATTAGATAAGTCATATTCCAGATAGCAACGAGAAGGTGATTCCGTCTCTCTGCTCTAAGTGTCAGGATTCGAACCGTACTTCCATCTTTATGTGGATTCAGTTTGAAGCAATTCTCACTTGTATATAAATCTTTTCACCCAGTCTCTAAGAGTTTGTTCTGAATCGTGCATGAGATATCAATTGCAATATCTATATTTATAAAACATATTAATAAAAAAAAAAAAAAAGACGTATTCGAGATAACTGATTATGTGAAACCCTTTTTACCCCGAAAGTGAACTATCAGCTCTACAGAAAACTATCATTAGAAGAAAAAGTAAACAGAAATGCAGAAGGAGAAAGAGAGAGAGAGGAGCTGAGAATTGAAGGCCAGGGTTTACTTACTATGTTGTCAATGTACAAGTGGATGTATCCGAAAAGATCAGATGTGCTTGTCATGTCTCCCTGATATTGATCCTTGTGAGAAATTTAAGGGCAAAGTATGATCATGATGTTCTTTGTGTTGTACCATTCTTTGTCCCCTACTTGGATCTCATAAATTGGACCTGGTAGAGTTAACTGTCTCAAGTCACAACTCCTCACTCTTTTCCACAACTTTCCAGATGATATGATATTATCCTCACTTTTATATTTCCATTAATTATTATCACTTTGATGAAAAAGAAAAGTTGGTGCAATTAATTATCTTCTGAATTTATGAAGGATAACAAATATGCAAACAGCAGGACAAAAACAATGGCAGGCAAAGCCATCATATAAAATTGGATAAGATTGCAAAATTGATCTAACGCGTGCATTTTCTGCTTTGGTTGTTGGTGGTCTTGAGAAGACTTGACACAAGACAAGAACCTGTACCTTCCAATTTCAGTGAATTCTAACGTATATTGTAATCTGACCATTAAAGTTCTTGAATGGAAATTAAACCAATCAAAAATACCTTCCGTGGCCACATTCATTGAGAGCTATAAGCTACTAGGATGTCATTTGACATCATGATTGATGGATTGTGATTTGTGTGTGGGTTCGGACTTCAGATCAGTACTAACATTGCAGTTTTTTTGGGTTAGTCAACTGGGCCCAATTCTGGCCCATATGTTCTGTATTTCACTCAACCTCTTGAGTGGCCCTGAAATTTATCCTACTTGCTTGTAGCCTGTAGGCAATGGATTATGCGTCATAATTGGTGTCAACTCAAACAGGTAAGTTCCCTTTAATTTCATTTTTTTTAAGGGTAAAATTCATTTGTTCACTACATTTTAGGAAACTCTTTTTTTGAAAAAAAAAAACCTATGAATGTGTTTATACCTCCCCAGGTCCCACATTTTTCGAATATACATCATTTTAATCCTTACTGATAGTCAGTTGTTAATCAACCTTAACAGACGAGGATTATTTTTATCATTTCAATAAATCTAAAAATTAAATATTAAAAATATATATAAAAAAATTGTGATCTTCGTTGTCCATTACAATATGATGAAAGATGGATATCATTGTAATGAATTAAATTATTAAATATATATTAAAACTAAAAAAAAAAAAAAAACAAAATTAAAAACTAAAATAAGAAAAAGAAAAAGTTGAAATATGGGCTTGGAACCCAAATTTCAACTGGCAGAGATTGAGGTCTCCCTCTCTAAATTTGTTGTGAGTAAAGATAGAGATCTAATGTCTACAATTATTGTAAGCGAAAATGGAAATCTTCATCTCTATTCAAACACAGAGATGGAAGACTTTATCTCTACAAATTTTGTGGTAGAGATAGGGAGAGTTTTCATATATTCTGTGTGCGGTGCAATGAAGGTTCAACCACTATTAGATATTTTCTTGTTCAATCTAGAAATGAAATCATCTTAGATGTGCTGGGAACGATTTTATTCCTATAGTTAGTTCGATCTGGGTTAGCCCAGATCTTTAATTCTTTGATCTTTAAAGTTTGAAGATCTGGGTGAATCGAGATCTTCAAAATTTTGAAGATCTACATAATGGAGATTTGAGTTCAATCCAAATCTTCCAATATATAATTTTTTTAATAATTAATTATTTATTTATTTTGAATTAATTTTTTTGTTAAACTTAGATTTTCCATTTAAAGATTAGTTCAACCCAATACAACTTTTTTTAATTTTCTTTTTTATTTTTTTAAAAAATTTATATTTCACATAAATCTTGATTGGTGATGGATGGTAGAGATTTCAAATTTCAAATTTTTATTTTAAAATTAAATTTTAAATATATGTATAATAAATTAATATTTTTAATTAAAATTTCACTATCCAATGCAAGTTGAAGAATGGTGGAAATTAAAGGTTTACTTTTAAAAAAATAAATAAATAAACGGTAACATGGTAATTTATGTTTAAGGGTCAAACAGTAAATGTGTATTTTTGTTAGTTTTGATTGTTAAAATTTTGTTCAAATGGACTAAAATGTTGTATGTTAGAAACATGAAGACCATGAGAGAATAAACATACTTGCAGTTAAAAATAGAAAGTTTTCCAAAAATATAGGAACCAAAATTGAAATTTGCCTTTTCTACTATTACAAGCTTAATTTGAAAGAGTACTTAAACAAAAATAAAATATAATTCATTAAAGTGACAGAGCAATGTATACTGTTCATGCTCTACTATATTTAGATATTTGGAACAAAAGTAATAATTTTATGGTTTCAAGTTTCAAACGATGCTTATGTGAAAGAAAAATAAAATAAAACTCTTATTTGTCTTTTCAAGTGTTGATTTGTATAACTTTTATTTTTGTATTAGATAATATAAATTTTCAAAGACCGATATGAAACATATGAAATGATTTTTTTTTTTTAAACAAAACTATTTCCTTTTTCCCTTTTTAATGATGCATATAAGTTATTCGATAATAGTTCTAAATGAATAGTGTTTTATTGTCCATTATAGGTGACGTTTTTTGTTGTTAACTTATATTATTGTGTCCATAAAAAGTAATTTATTCACTAATATTTTGACAATGAAAATTTTCTATTTAAAAATGGGTATGGAGTGAAGTTTTTTGGCTGATAATAGAGCCACCCTTTTTTAAAATGAGTTTTCACTTTTAAAAACAGAAAATGGGTATAACTATACAAAGGAGTTTGGGTTCTTACTTTGTAAAATGTATATATGAAATGAAAAACTTTTTTTTTTTTTTTGGTCATGACTAGAAAATAAAAGTAAACTATTTTATGTTTTTCACCATTCTCAAAATAGATATTTAAAATAATCTATTACTTTTTCCACCAAACAACTAATTACTCATTTGAGAAAAAAAAAAACAATATCAAATACATTTACCTCATTTTTAATTTTTAAAAATAATTTTAACAAAACTAACTAAACATATTGAAATTTTACAAATATCATTTTTAAAACATAAGTTTTATTTTTAAAAATAATGCTAAATACGTACTAAAATCACACCGTAGGAGTACAAATGGAAAAGTGTTACACTAATTAACATTGACAATTGAAAACGATGGTCCAATAATCAAGGCTACACGTATAATCAACTGTAAACTCAAATGCTTAATTTTGAGGCTTTATAAGACACAAAAGAGCAAAAGTTAAACAATACATGTGCAATTTAGTGGTTGTTGGCATAAATATATTCATAGATTTTCCTACATATTGACTACATAAATATATTCATATATTCACTACATATTGAGTTTTCTTATACACTGAAATTTCAACAATCTCTTTGAAAATTTAGCTAAAACATAGTTGAAGGAGCATGTTAACAAATAGTGAGTCGCTTAATTTTCCTTATTTTTAATAAGGAAATGCTCCTATGTTGAAAATAACAATCAAATAATAAAACAAGCGTTCCCATACCTGCAAGTTGTTGAATAATTCTAATGTGAACAAATCCTTCCTCTGGCTCAAATTTTGGCAACCTCTCGCTTGTTCAAATTCCAAGTTCTAAACAGTTTTTGATGTAGATAGTATGAAGTTTGTTTACAAATTCGTATTATAGATTCAAATTATATGTCGCTTTCACAAAATTTAAATAATAATAATGATAATAACAATACTAAAAGGAACCTATGTTGATGCATGGTTAAAATTTAAGTCTCCCGACTTAATTGCATACTATGTTTTCAACTGGGCATTTCATATTTGTACGTTAGAGGATTGGGCCGGTTTTTCAAAAATGGATCAATCTGCAAATTGCAGCCCAATTTTGGCTACTCTTTCCGCAATTTATATATTCTTTCAGGTTGACATTGATCGAGTCAAGATCTTCAAAATTGATCATTACTTACATAATAAAATATAACTCCAACATCTACGAGACATTAACTATTATAAATAAAATGAGAAACTCTCCACATATGCTTGCACTACACAGATTGTGGGACTCAACTATTCATAATGTTAGCAGATAAAGAAGGTACACAATCACTTATGATATAACAATTATTTGTATCTTTGTTACCCCATTTGTCTTTGATTTTATTTTTTTATTATTACAAATTAGATAATTGCTTTCTATTTTTGTAATTTGTTATTTTTCTAAATCACTACAAATTTATTTATTTTTTTAAAAAATGATTTTACCATATTCTCACTAATGTAAATATAAAAGTCATATTATTGAATAGGGGTGGCAATATGGGTAAATGTGTTGTGTTTGTATAAACCTAAACATGGTTTGTTAATTTTTTTACTCAACTTGAACACGACTTGTTAAGCTTATCGTGTCATGAGTCGAAATCCAAACATGGTTCATTAAATTAATAGGTTAACCATTATGACCAGTTTAACTCATTATTTTATAGGTTAACCGAAATAAATTAAAAAAAAATCACAATTCAATTAAACCATATATGCAGTTATAATTAAGTAGGAAAAATAATATTAAAATTTTAAGAAATCAAAATTCAAATACATACATACACTGTATAGATGGAAGTGAATGAATTTAAAGTTTTAAAGTTTATTTGTTAAAGATAGGGTTTCTCAAGTTCAAAGAAATTAAATACCTAAAATTCAAGATTTTGATTTAAATTTATCTCTATGTATTTTAAATTTTATATTTATCTTTAATATGTAATTGGGTTGAATGGAATAATGGGTTGAGAGGGCCTCAACTCAAGTACGACCGCTTAACTTAATGTGTTTAACATGTTAACCCGTTAATGATTCGAACCCAACAACGTCTAACCCAAATCCATTAATATTGTATCGTGTTCATCTCGTGTCATCAAATCGTATTAATAATTGCCACTTCTACTATTGAATATCTCAACTTTCATCCTTCTCATTTATTTATTCATATATTCAAAAGCAAATCTTCTTTTATGCATTGACTATTACCAGGATACTCGAAACATTACAATTACTATGTTAATTTCCCTTAATTTTAGATTTTAGAAACACTTTGAGTACTTGGACCTTGAACAACAAGAAGCAAAGGAAACATTACATAGGTGGGTTACTATTCACTTATTTTAGTACTGACGTTGCCGTTTCTCTTTTGACCCGAACATTTGTCTCATCAAATATCAATCAAGTCAAAAATGAAAACATGACGTTAACAGTGACGACGCTTCTTTGAAAATAAATTCAGCATGAA
This sequence comes from Litchi chinensis, assembly GCA_019925255.1. Taxonomy (NCBI): domain Eukaryota; kingdom Viridiplantae; phylum Streptophyta; class Magnoliopsida; order Sapindales; family Sapindaceae; genus Litchi; species Litchi chinensis. The sequence goes on along the minus strand of CM034472.1, from coordinate 20,488,871 downwards.
AGATAGCTAGCTTGTTTTTGAGTAATTGCAATGGTTACTTTGTAATTTACTAGTTTCTCCATGACTAGATCTTCCTATACATAATCGTTCCAAACTCCACAACAAAAAAATAACAATTACAAATGTAATAGCAATCCAATTTGAGTTTAACTATATGATTAAAAGAAGCTTAAATAGTCTCTTTGTTACGTTTGATTATTGAAGCTAAAATATAGAATTTAATTTAATCAACTGTATAAACAAATATTAAAGAGAAATCATGCTATATGTCTAATATAATAATAACCCCACGTGACCCTTTTTTTTTTTTTTACGAGACTTTTTTTTTTTTTTTAAAGAGCTTCATATTTATTATGAACTTCTTAGGTCAATAGATAGTTGTATAATGATACAATCAGGTGAATTCAAGGTTATACTTCTCACACTAAAACTATTAAAACTGTGAGTTCAAGTTATGATTTTCTCAGCTAAATTACTTATCAATTACAATAATTAAAAAAATTGATAATTTTAATAGTATGACTAGATTATTTCGTCAATTCTTGCATTAATTAATTAAAAGCGTTTTCAATTAGATTTTGATATTTTTAGGTTGGATTTTAAAAAAAAAAAATTTGAAATTTACATTGGATTTTATCCCAATCTAATCAAACTAGATCTCATAATAAAAATCCAATAAACCAATCAACATTAAATCCAACTAAATTTGGATTCAGTTCATCCCTTTCAAACAAATGAAATGCACCATTATTTTCTGTTTTTAGATTCAAATGATATAATTGAGAAAGAGAAACGCTACATTACATTAAAGAAATCAAAACAAGCCTTAAATTGAAATCCAAATTCATATTGAACTTAAAAAAAAAAAAAAAAAAAAATTCTTTGAATAGTTGAATGTGCGAAGCCCTTTATACTTTTATAGGCTTAAAGCTTGGGACCACTACGGCGCTTCCGTTTTCGGTTTTTGAAGATAAATAATACACCTAACCCAGTTACGATTTGCCAACTTGAAGCTATGTTTCTTATTGGATCGGGTTCATTGGATTTTCACACGCTCCTCCTTTGGAAGGTTCATACTTTAATAAAGAGACAATTCTAGTACACATAATATAATATAAAGAAACTTGCCACTATAATGACGAGATTCTTATGCATAAAATAATATACAAGCTAGCTGTCCCAATTGGTACCAATCAAATTCCACTTTTTTTAATACATCTCAGTATTTATTTATTAATTTTATTATCGTATCTCACAATAATCTCAATTCATGATTTAACAATAAATGTTCATTAATGATTATTTAATTCACTTAAAATATATATCAATTTATTAGTTGTGATATCATAATTTGGATCAAAACATTATATACAAAAGTTGGTATGTTTAGTATTGTTATTTTTAAAATTGATAAGAATTAAATAATTATCAAACTTTACCAAGATCAAATATTACTTATAAAATTTTTATATACACCCACGAATTTGGAGACTATTACACTACAATATATAAAAAAAACTATCCATACAAGTTAAAATATATATTTGAAAAAAATTGAAATCTCAACAAATTCAACATACAAACACATGCTAAGAGGTGGCACGTAATGATGATCCAAGTTGAGAGTAGTGATAAGCTTGCTGTATTCATGTAGCGATTATGTTTTCGAATCAAGTCTAACTCCTGAATTTTCAATTTTGTAATATTGAAAAAATAGACAAAAAGAAAAAAGAAAAAAAGGAAAAAGAGAAAATGGAAAATGAGAAGGCTACGCCAATGCATTAGTAGGAAAAACGTGATTTGACAAATTACTTTCATATACAAAGTCTAAACGGTGTCGTTGGTATCCATGTATTATTGTGTTATCATCTCGATACAAAACAATGCCCTGATGAAAACGTAAAAGCGAAACCAGTGAATACAACAAAAAAATGTGATCAAAACCCAGCATTCTTGAGCTCCTCCTCTAGGGCCTCTTCAAGCCAGAGCTGTGATTCCTCCATCAAACGAGGACTCAATCTGAACATCAACACACAAAACTCCATCTGGTTCAACGCACCGTCGCCGTCAAGATCACCTTCTCTTACCATGCTCGCTAGCTCGTCGTCTCCCAAGTCTTGCAACCCCAGCATGGCAGAATTCCTCTTCAAGCTCTCGGTTGTTATGACCCCTTTGTCCTTGTCCATCAACAGCTCAAACCCATTACACAGCTCCCGTATCAGCCCCTCACCGCCCAACTTGTCTGCCATTACAGGCAACAGATCCTCGAAATGACCCATCTTGTTGATACCCGCCATTGCTTTAAAAAAAATATATATATATATAGATATATAACCCAGCAAGAACAAACAAGTTTGTAATGTTCACAATTCAATCAAAAGCTTTCAAGAAGAGAGAGCTTGCGAGGAAGCAAAATGGAGATGTGTGTATAAATATACATGGGAGAGAGTCAGAAAAGAGAGAGGTGTGCGAGGAGGTTCTTCTAGGAAAGAGGAGGGCGTCATGGAATCCTTGCGGATGACAGAAAAGGAACATATTCTAATTACAGGTCGGCCTTTGGCTCGCAGACTGCTACTGCCTCCCCGTTTCTTAGAAGTTTGTCAGGGGTAGTTTAGTCATTGTGGAGATAGATTATGTTCCTTGCCTTTGACTTTATCCAAATCTAGCAGGAGGATTGGTTCCTTCAGGGGTATTTTTGTAATTTGATGAATATATTCTTGGTCTTTTTGACTCTTTAATACAAACTCAGGCAGGAGGATTGAAATATGGAGGGGTAATATTGTCATCTGATAGAGTTTATATTGTTGACTTTTTATTTGTTGGTTAGGAGGTTGATTATAAGCTGTAACTTTGTTCACACATGGGTGAATGTGTCCATGAAATTCAGACAAATTTGCTTGGAAATAGAGCCAATATTTCCTGGGCTGCACGTTCTTGGGAAATTAAAATTTTCTATAAGAAATTACAATTCACGTCTCATGAGGATGTTAACAAAGATTACTACCACCAATTGCTTTTATACTTGCCATTAAAAAAAAAAATTGCTTTTATACTTGTTCACATTCATTCTAAATTGAGATTCAAATTTACTTGTTAAAAAAAAAAAAAAAAAAAAACGAAGAGAACTCTTCTTGTATTATGAGAATAACGTTGTTGGAATATTAAAAGAAATTGTTTTCAGATTCATATGCATAATAATACATTGCAAAGAGGCATTGATATCACTCTTATTTATTGCAAATTGTATACCTATTTACAAAAATCTCAAAAACTCCAGCTTAGTAGACAATTGATTGTGGAAGGGTCACATGTGCTGACGTACAAATTGATTTGTCAAATCTACCTATTTGCACATTAAACTGTAGTACTAACATATAGAATCCAAAATGAACTTTCTTTCCTTCGTGGGAAAAAAAAAAATAGAAGAAAGAATAGTAACCTATGACTTGGAAACAACCAAGGAAGTATCAAGCATGTACGACTATAAACCATAAAATATGAATCACAAAACAGTGCGCGTCTTTGGCGTGTGTGAACTGTGTAGCATTGCATTCGCGACTCCCACCAGCCAGTCACAGACTTACACGTACACCACTAGTATTCAAAGTGATAGAACACGTGGCCGCCTTGACTGCGACTGCCCACGGACTACGTGTGCCCAAATTGACAATTGATTCATGATCATCCAATCCAATTTTCTGCCACCTAAATTGGTTACAACTAAAAAGCATACAAGCACTTCAATTTTATATTATTTGCTTCAGATCTCGGATCATTTTTATATTAGTTACATGTTGCATGTAAATTCAAATTAGTTTTATAAATTGATAATTGATCAAAATAAATTAAAAAATGATCGAGTATTAATTATGCGAACTGGTGATTAAAAATTGTTAATAAAATTGAAATACAACAGTTGTGAGACCTACAAGCAAAATAAGAAAAATCAATGATATTGAACCGAGACATCTGATTTTCAGGATCCATGGTTTCGCAAAATTCAGTGTGACTCAGGAAACTGAAACAGGAATTTCAGTCATCGACCATGTTCCAAGGTGACAGTTAGCTCATTATTGGAGAATGTTTCTGGTTTACTGGATGAGGAAGCTCTACTAGAGGCGCATCGACGTACCACAAAGGCTGGCTGTTTAGGGGATGGAAGAGTTGCAGTTTCACTGGCAAGCATGAAAACTACATGGGACATGGTGGGGCGATCGCTCGGGTCTTCTTGGACGCATAACAGACCGATATTTACACACTTCAGGACTTCGTTTGCATCGCAACTCGCGGATATTGTCTGGTCCAGCAGATTCAGTGCCTTGTCTTCCTTCCACAATTGCCATGCCTGTGAGAGCAACAAACAGAAAGTTGTGGGATACAAGTACGGGATGAACAGTGGATTAATGAGTTTATAAATTTGCTATGGTTCTTACATAGCCTAGAAGACTGAGATTTTGTTCTGGTTGATAAAACCCTGTGTTTCGTTTTCCACTGATCATCTCAATCACAACAACTCCAAAGCTAAAGACATCCGACTTGAAAGAAAACAGACCGTCTAATGCATATTCAGGAGACATATAGCCACTGCATCATCAAAGAAAGTTGAGGAGATAAAACTTTGCTAAGAATCTAAACAATCAGCAATGGAAAGTTTGTGAATTTGTATTATTTACTTATAACTTACTAAGTACCGACTACTCTGTTTGTATTCACAGCAGTTTCTTTGCCCCCGAAAATCCTAGCCAAGCCAAAATCAGAAATTTTTGGGTTCATCTCCTCATCCAGTAAAATATTACTAGTTTTCAAATCTCTATGAATAATCCTCAACCTAGAATCTTGATGAAGATATAGAAGTCCTCGAGCAATTCCAAGAATTATGTTGTAGCGTAATTCCCAATCCAATAACCTGCTTAGTTTTTGGTCTAACAAGGTTGAGCTCAAATTTAGTTCCTGTGTTAAATTGTTAAGTACTGTGCAAGCAAAAGTGAAAAACAATGTAGAGCCTAACCAAATATGAAGAAATCTAAGCTTTTGTTGGGCATGTACTCATAGAGTAACATCTTTTCCTCTCCACTAACGCAATAGCCCATAAGTCTAACCAGATTTCGATGTTGAAGTCTGGCAATCAACAACACTTCATTTTTGAACTCTTCTAAGCCTTGTCCAGAGCCGCTAGACAGCCTCTTTACAGCAATTTCTTGCCCTCCTGGAAATGTACCCTGATAGTAGATTCCCATAAAATTTCCATTACTAAATTCAAATTAGTTGGTAATAAATGAGTTTTGTTACCTTATAAACAGGCCCAAACCCCCCTTGTCCCAGCCTGTTTGCACTTGAGAAGCTTTTTGTAGCCACCAGTATGCTTTCCAAATCAAAAAATGGCACATCTATACCTTTTCCATCATCTTCTTTGAACCGACCTGAATCAATCAAGTCCTTGACGTGTCTCTCACTATCACATAAGTGTAGTGCCATGTTTCTTTGAATGGTTCCCCTGTTTCCTGAATTCAAGGACACAAGCATGTCTTAAACAAGCAACTTGGTTTCCTCATTCAAGGACCCCACAAATCATTTTGTGTACTTTTTCCTTAAATATGATTAATTACCTTGTCCCTTGGCCACCCTTCTTTTTTTGTAACATATATAAAGAACGATGCCTGAGAGAAAAACTAGGACAATTATACCTATAGAAGCCAATGCAATGATCAGCAACAAAGACACTTTTCGTTTCTTATTGTTACCACCTGCAAAAGTAAAGGAATATTTTCACTTATACATGTACAAATGCATATATATGGCGACAAACTCGCTATAGTATTCTTCTATGATTGGATGCTTCAATTTTATCAGAATACCTATGATTATATTGCTAGATATATATAGTTTTAAAGAATTCTGAGAAGGCAGCAACCCTCCTCTCCATTTTTTATTCTTCTTCCATGAGCTAAAATTAAGTTGCAGAAGTCTTTGTAATTATAGCATTCTCACCATCAGTACAATTTAAGCTCAAGCTGTTCCATTGGAAGCCTCTATCACAAAGGCATCTTGTCTTCCCATCTCCTGTTTTATTGCAAGATGAGTTCAGCCAGCTCTTGCAGTCTTCGGAGGAAGAGCAAGTTGGTTCTGGTGGGCGATCCCAAGATATCTCCACTTCAACTCTATCTGTAAGTGAATCTGCATCGCACCAGCCAGTCACATGAAAAGGTGATGACCGGTCAAGCTTCAAAAAATTGTCTTTTAAAGTTCCTCCGTCACAATTATCTTCATTGTTGGTTTGTATGACAAATTTTTGTGTTTCTGGATTGATCCTTGTGACTCTGTAGGTGTCACTAGGTGCCTCAAAGCTGACCTGGCCTGCAGAGATGTTGCACTGGAAATTAAAGTACGTGGCATCACCACAATTTGGTCCAGTGCTTAGGGGATAGGGAATCAGGTTTGTCCCGCAAGTCTCACAAGTTCTTGGAATTGATTCTGCCAAAAAAAAAAAAAAAAAAAAAAAAAAAAAAAAAGAAAACAAGAACAATGCTTCTAAATTTGATTACTCTAGAAAATAATCCACATGTAGATAGCCTGAAAGTCTACAGCTAGAACAATATAGAGGCAGAAACCAGCAAGGCTGGGAAATATCTCTAATTTAAACAGGCACTAATATAAGATCTTTTCTTGCTTAATATTTCACCTTGAAACTGGATCCTCATATCTGTCATTTTTTTTTTTTTTAAAAATTCAAAATCAAACTTTTTTAGAATATACTATTTCCATATGAGCCTAGTGTTTTTAGGCCAAAACTAGATATTTTTTATTTGACCAATATTTTCAGGTCCATATTACTAAGGTAGGTAAATTAACCAGAACAATTAAAAGGGAAAACAACTTCTCTTAACTCTAGATAATCTTTTATAGAGACTAAACTAGCTAAACCTCATTACTGGTATCAGACAAAGCTCAAGCTATTTTCAAACTGTCATTATCCTGATGAATTTAGAGTTTTACAGAGCCTGGGAAGCATCTTCATGTCCACGTTCTATTTGCATACGAGTAAAGCACTTTAAGCTGCTTTATTGCTTACAAGCTTTGAATTAAAGACCATTTTATGATAGTGAGTCCTCAACTTTAAAAACACTATGTATTCTAATACCATTCAACAAGTCATGAATTCAAGCATTTTCCAAAAAACAAAAGAAATTGTACCTATATCGGAACCTGCTACGCGAACAAAGAGGCTACCACCACCCTGATATTCCTCTCGAAGATTGTTGATATCCTCTGACCAAATCCAGCAGGCATTACCACCAATAACACCCCATTGTGTGATTTGTACTTGCTGATATGAATAAGCCTGGCACTGGCAGTTGTTAAGGCACTCCAGCTTGCATTCTGCTTCATCCTTAGCTTTAAATTGAGAATCTGGGTTCCCTACATTCATCATATTCAATCTCAAGAATGTGTCACTCTCAGGATTTTTGCCACATATCCTTGACTTCCTAGAGCACCCTCCTGAAAAATCTCCTCTATTCCAGTTCTGTGGCAAGCTAGAATCGAAGCCAGGCAAACATTTGCACATCAACTTGTTATTGCTATTACAGCTGCCAAAATTCCCACAAGCATTGTATACACTGCATCTGTCTCTAGGTTGTGCCCAAATTAATGACCAAACCTTCAGATTATTCCACTTCAAAAACTGAGCTTGGCCTGAGAAACTAATAATCAACCTTGTATCAATGTACAATGATGATTTGAGAAATGGCACAGTCACATTATGAACACTTCCGGTGAAATTTAATAGCAAGTAAGATATTGCAGAGGGCATCTCATCAGAACCTATAAATTTTCCGGAAACTCCGCTTTTCCAGTACTTCATGGATCTGTTCAAAACTATAAACTGGCTCTCTTCGTCTTGATCTAGCCGAAAAGTGAAGTTGCCAGGTGCAGGATCATCATAACTTCTCCATGAAGTCAACACCGTATTATCATCCATTTTCATCCCTGGAAGAAACGTATCTGTTGGGTTATCAAAACTCTGCCAAATAGTTCTCACCAAGTGACTCTCTTGATCTTCAACACTAACCACCAGGTTTCCAGAATCCATTAGCTTCACATTCCTCTTCACAGAAGACAAATTTCCAAGATCTGTGGACCAGTAAGTTTTCCCATTTCCATCTAAGACCTTCAGGTTTCCATCTCCTGTAGTACCGAAAACTCCACTATCATCTAAAACTGGACTGTCTCTATTGGCCACCCATACAATAGCGTGTGATTTATTGCCATAGTACCATATTCCTACATATCTTCTATGATCAGAGCTTCCATTAGGAGTAAAGAATCCTAATTCAAACGTTTTTTCTGGAGAAACAAGAGTTTCTCCTTCATTATCTCTGATCAAATCACCCAATGTTATGGTATCTCTAGCATAGCAATATAGAAAAAAAGTGAACAAGAATGCATACAAAAAGAAGAGTGACAACATGTGTGCTAGAGATCTTCCAGTGATGAATGTGATGATCTGATAGCTTTTGTTTTTCTTATCATCCTTAAATAATGAAAATATATTTAGGATCTTCTCTTAACTAGGATGCATGCATATAATATTTTTCCCAGGTGTGTTTTTCAAATTATATCGGCAAATGCCCCACTAGGCCACTTGGTCAGCAGTTTACAGTAGATTGAGTTGAATAGGGAGATATGTTTGCATACCCTCTAAAGGTGATAGTGACAGTCTTGGATTTTTGTGTTTAAATAAATTTCTTCGGTGAATAGAAAATTGAGGAAACAAAAAAATAGTGGAACTTACTTCGATGCATCGTTGAAGAAGCGGCACTGGAAGAAAAGTAGAAAGCGCCAGCATTTCCTGTTATCTAAGAGTGGACACTTTGAAAAAGAAATTATATATGTAATTAATTTTAAAGATAAAAAGATTTCAGTAGAATTGATTATGTAATATTACGTGATCATCAAAGTCCTACCTACTTGAGTATATCTCTTAACACATTAGATTGGGCATCTCCATATTCATCAACATGTGGAGGATCCAATTCTTATAAAAAATGCATTTTTAATGTTTGTATGGGTAGATTTATGTTGTTATTGTGAAGTGTTTATCTTCTATTTATAGGATAGATGTATGGATTACTTAAATAATGTTTGATCTTGACGGATTATGATAGATTTCTAATTAATTTGATTATATGACTCATATTTATATATGTACATAACATGTAAGGCTAGTTGATGGAGTGGAGGGAATATGAATAACATTTTTTTGTAATGGTACTTTTAAGTTTAGGGTTTGATATAAATAACTGCTATAATTTTACTGAAAGTTTAGTGAAATTTTTCAATAATACGAGAATGAATATAAGTATATTGTTGAATAATTATAATTTTCTGTCTCAGTTTCATAACATGAAGCTTCTTCAATAAAAGTAGCTTTAATACCATAATAACTAGGAAATGTCCAAAAAAAAAAATCTTTCATAAGACTGTCTTACTATTGATATGGTGAGACAAATCACTAATTTTTTTTCTCTTATCTTTCTCACTAGTCTTTTCATTTTTTCTTACCTTTCCTATTGGTTTGTTTGTCTTCACATATCAGCTATGAAATAATCCTATAAATTTTTTCAAGTCCAAGACCAGCTCTAATACTATATGAACTACCCTAATAAGTATAAACGTTTTAAGTTACATTAATTACATTGATTAGTGATTTCAAGGGAGATAGACCGACTAATCCAAGAATTTCTACAAATTAAATGGCTTTTCACCATAAAAAGTTGAATTATTGATATGGAATGCTGGACAGCCAGGCCAAGGTCTTGCGATTTTGTCTATTTCATCTTTTTTACTACTGGCCCCCCTGGTCGAAATTTTCTTCCTCTTTTTGAGAGAAACATTAAATTATTTGATTATGCAGGAATTATTATATGAAACATCAAATCTCTTTCTTTCCACTTTCTCCAATTACACGCACATGATGATGGAGACCTTTGAAGACTGTTGCCATAATCTGCTTGAATTACTTTGTGGCGGTCACACAGCCTTGATTTATCCACGTATCGAAGTTGTAACCATAGGTTATATAGCTCCAAATTCGAATGATACAGCCTGGCAATGTTGAAAATTCTATCATTGTTTGTGATCAACCATAAGTCTCTCCTTTGCTAAGAAAAATTGTTTGGTGCTATAGTACCTGTAGCAGAGCAAAGTATAACAAAAGAGCATGACAACATTGTATTTGTATGCACAAAAAAGGATGGGGGGTGGAGTTTGACGTGCATATTTCCATCTAAGGTTGATTCTTCTCTTTAACCTTTATCTCTATCTTGCCACTAAGAAACAACAACACAAGTAGAACTTTCTTCTTCAACCCAAGCATACGGAGTAGCCATGATTGACCTTCAAGAACTTCCGACATTTTAAACATACAAGCTTTGTATGATGCTTGAATTGGATATTCTGTTGTGAATATCTATTGATAGACTAAAACCAGTCAGTTTTTACTTCTAAATAGTTAGTGATTCAATTGAATCAGGAAATAGTAGGCCATTTTATTTTTAACCTCGGTGTTACACCTTACATGACAAGGTTATGCCGATTTTTAAGTGATTAATTAGTAATGTGCTCCAAAGGAAGGAAAAGCTAAGGCATGCAAGAAGCCAAACTTGTAAACAGTTGCCTAACTCCACCATCAATTTCTGGATAATCTACTAAAATACTCCTGATGCACCTCTAATTTCTCATGGGGAATGTGGCTGCAAATGCCAAAAAAAGATCTTCTTTGACATTTCTCTGCTCGGCTAGACAAATTTAAGTCAATTTTAACCGGATTGATGATATCAAATATGATCATTTGACTTGGTCTCTTTATCAAACACGTGAAAAGAAATATGGGAAAGATCCTGCAGACCATATGGCCCTTGACAAGATATCGTTTGACTAGATGAGACCTATATACTAGTCTGATGGTTGGTCACGAGCCAAGTGTTTGCAACCAATTTCAAGAAATTAGTGTACTAGATTTACATGGTGTTGATACCTTCTTTTACGAAATCGAGTTCCATTCTACATCTATTTTATGAGGGACCATGACACCTGACCTGACAAGCATGCCTAGTTCTTCGCTTAAAATTGACTCTCATATATGGATGCATAAGATAGTAAGCGTCATACTGTACATAATATTGAAGTTTCTTTTTGCAACGAACTAATAAAAATATTCTACACCAGCTAATTGCAATACCACGCGAACTACTACAAATAATACAAATCAAGTTTTCAGTGAAGTAACTAAGGGAGTTTTATTGATCGGAAAAAATCAATAAAAACAACTATCAATTAGTACAGATATCAACCCTTACCGACCTTCTAAAGTAACTGTCATTTCGTTGCTTGTTTCCACTTTACTAGAAGAAGAAGAAGCCATTGTATGAAACACTCTCCTCATGACAAAGGCTGGTCGTTTAGGAGACGGAAGGGCTGCTGTTGCACTGCTAAGTAAGATAACAATATCGGACATCGTGGGACGATCATCTGGATCTTCCTGTACGCATAAGAGCCCAACATTTATGCACTTCAAAATTTCGTGGGTTCTGGTATTGGAACTTGCACTCAGTTTCTTTTCCATCATATCCAGTGCCTTGTCTTCTTGCCACAGTCTCCATGCCTGGAAAGTTTAAAGTTAAAAGTGGCAATATGCAAAGTTGGACAAATTGTCAATGAAGGAAAGTTGACCACTACTTACATAACCCAAAAGGCTCAAAGCTTCTTGTGAGTTATAAAATCCTGTGTTCTTTTTTCCACTGATAATTTCAAGTATTACTACACCAAAACTAAAAACATCTGACTTGATTGAAAAAAATCCGTCCAATGCATATTCTGGGGACATATAACCACTGCATCACGACAATTGATAACATTTTCATTGGATTAATTGAGAATTTTGTATATTTTTTCTATCGGAGTTGGAAAATGAAAAAAGGTGCTTTAAAACACAAACAATTAGCTTTAATAATATTAGTCTATTTGACTGTATCCATGACAAAAACTTACTAGGTTCCAACCACTCGATTTGTCATCCCTTCTGTTTGTTTGCCTTCAAAAATCCTTGCCAAGCCAAAGTCTGATATTTTAGGATTCATTTCCTCATCAAGTAGAATATTACTGGTTTTCAAGTCCCTATGAATGATTCTCAATCTTGAATCTTGATGAAGATAAAGAAGCCCTCGAGCAATTCCCAAAATGATGTTGAAGCGCATCTCCCAGTCTATTAACTCATTGAGATTAGAATCTGGAAAAGTTTTTTCACATTAAGCACACAAAATTAGTTACCATTCAATTTGTATCTATAGTTGAGGAAAAAAAAGAATTGATAGAGGCAAACCGAATATAAAATAGTCTAAGCTTTTATTGGGCATATATTCGTAGAGTAAAATCTTTTCATCCCCTTTTATGCAGTAGCCCAACAATCTAACAAGATTGCGATGTTGAAGCCTCGCAATCAACACAACCTCATTTTTAAACTCCTCCAAACCCTGCCCTGAAATTCTTGAGAGTCTCTTAACAGCAATTTCTTGACCTCCTGAAAATTTGCCCTGGGATCACAAATACTATAAGGATAATTGCACTTGTTACTGGAAAGCAATTGCAACAAAATGGTACTAAGAGTCTGGTTAACTACCTTATAAACAGGGCCAAAGCCCCCTTTACCAAGCTTGTTTGCATCTGAGAAATTATCAGTAGCAGCTAGTATGCTTTCAAAATCAAAGAAAGGTAGATCAATATTTTTCTTATCTTCCTCATTTAACTGGCCCGAGTCTATCAACTCTTTGACATGCCTCTGGCCATCATAAAAGCTTAGAGGCAGATTGCTTCCCCTGTCTTCTGAATCAAAATGTTACCCCCAAAATTGTTAGATTCTGATTAATCAATTAATTATAAAGTGCATTATGCATACTATCTACCTGGATTTTTGACTGTCACTTTTCTTGTGTGGATATAAACAACTGTGAATGCCAGAGCAGTCACACTTGCAACAACAATCACTGCAATAATTATAGTCCGTTGATTGAATTGCTTATTTCTTACAGAATCGTCTCCCTCTTGCTGAGTCCGATTAGCTTCTACAAGAGTAAAATTTCATCAGTAGTGCTTAGATAATAACAGTGGCAACACAAGTTCTTTGCAGGTCTTCAGAAAACAGAACTCAATCATATAAGAAAAACAAAACCAATCCAAATTAATTTGTTAATTGTTCTTGCATTCACAATCTATATATACAAATATGTATGTTGTCAAACAAGATCATTTTCATGCCTTGATTGTAAATCAAATTGAAAATTTTTCTCTACCTAACACATAAGTGAAAGCGGACCAAAATGCCTTGGTGATGTTATAGGACACTTAAGAATCAATATCAAATTATACTTGATAGACAAACTAGAAGAAGAGTACCTGCACTCATATCCTGCTCCACACGGAGACGGATTTTAAGTTCTCCATCAGTGCTGTTTAATTGACTATCATCGCATTGAGATTCATCAGATTTAATTTCGTCCAACTGAATATTGTTGAGATCATCTAACCAAATCCAGCATGTTGTATTTTTACGCTCCCTAGATTGTGATGGTGTGCATGAATAAGCCTGACATTTGCAGTCCTTCAAGCACTTGTCTTTGCACTCATCTTCATTATCGACCTCAAAGTTCCCATTTGGCTTCCCCACTTTAAGCACTTTCCAAGTGCAGAAGTTTGGAACTTTGTTACTGCACAGAGGCCTAATCCTTCGGCAACCTTCAGAAAAATTTTCAGACTCCCATTTGTCACGCAAAATAGGCTCAAATCCAGTTAAACATTTACACAGTGGCCTGTTCTTGCTATAACTGCAGCTTGCAGAGTCTCCACAGGCTCTAAACTCATCGCATCGATCCATGGGTTGTGACCAGGTAGAATTCCACTGAGCTGATTCCTGAGGTCGGGTAAAATATTGCACTTTCCCATCAAAACTGATCACCAGCCTCGCATTACTATTACTAAAGTTGGAAGAAGTTGTAGTTGACTTGTTTCCAAATAGAGTTCCAGGGTCGATATTAGATCTGCTAGAATTCGATAAGAGAGAGGACACAGTAGGAAGAATATCGTCAGTCAAAAAATTTCCACCAACTCTGCTCTTCCAGTGATATTTGAATCCTTCCTTTTTGATGACGAACTGTTTCTGTTTTCCTTTTCCTTCTTGCTGAAACTTATATTCCCCTTGTGCAGGGTCGTCTTGACCTTTCCAAGAAACCAATACTAGATTTTCATCCATTTTCATTCCCGGAAGAAAGGTATCAGTTGGATTTTTGAAGCTTTCCCAGATAACTCTAGACGACCTGCTCTCTTCATCTTCTCTTTTCAGAACCAGGTTTCCAGAATCCAAGAGCTGCACTACCCTTTTAAAAGAATCCCATCCCGGGAGATTGGTTTTCCAAATTGGGTTGTTGGATTCATCAAATAACGCGAGGTTGCCGTCTTCTGCAATGCGAAAAACCCCATTAGCGTTGTTGAGTGGAGTGTCTCGATTGGCAACCCACACATATATCTTTGGGTTAGACATGTAATACCAAATTCCCACGTATTTGCTTCCATTAGCAGTATTAAAGAATCCTAGTTGAAATTTTTGTCCGGCTGAAATGATGGTTTTTTCCCCACTAATGGAATCATTCATAGTTATGGTATTTGCATTTGTTGCAAAGCAGATCGTAAGAAAAACACTTAACGAAACAACAAAGATGCATGATTTGAGTGCAAAGCATATACTTCTTACCATTCTCCAGGAGATGGAAGACGTGTGAGTGCTTGTAGAATTTCTTTTCAGCTGAAGATCCCTTTTGGTGCTGCTCATCGAACAATGCCGGCCATATATTGTTCTCTCACATCATTTTCATATCAAATATACTAGTTATGGTTGGTACAGAAGAAGACCCCAGTCTGTTGACTTGCTTTTATTTTTGTATATAATTTTTTTAAAGTAAACAATTGCAACAATTCAATTTTTAAGCAATTTGAGATATTAAGAATTCGTAATTTCAACAAATAGGAGAACATCGTGTACAGATGAATTTACCCATGTATTTAA
The DNA here is from genome assembly GCA_019925255.1 of Litchi chinensis. NCBI lineage: Eukaryota > Viridiplantae > Streptophyta > Magnoliopsida > Sapindales > Sapindaceae > Litchi > Litchi chinensis. Next base: position 20,473,759 of record CM034472.1, on the reverse strand, counting down.
GTAAATCATTTTTTATTATATTTATATTATAGAGGCGGTGACCTTGACGATAAGTATATGTACTTCATAGTAAAACGGAGTATAATTTTCTCTTAAGGCCAATTCCATTACTTTCTTCCTCTTCCCTCTTACTTTCTTACTTTCACATTTTTTTCTTTATTTGTTATTATATCACATATTTTCGACTTCATATATTTTTCTACTTCTACTCCTTCTCTGTTTTATTTTATTGATTTTATAAAAAAAAATATTATATAATGTTTGGGTATATTTTTGTTTTTAAATATTTTATGAAATAATAAATTTGACATGTTTTTAGAAAAAAATGATATTATGGTTGTTTTGTTGTACGTTTTAAATACTAATTAATATAATACTAATATTTTATTAAATAAATTATTGTTCATGTAATAATTTCAGGAATATGTTATGATTTGTTTGTATTTCATTTAACTTAAATAATTTTTAAATTTATACTATTAGAGTAAGATTGTATTTTTATTTTTAGTTAATTGAATTTACGTGATGATTATATTTATTTAACATTCTATTTACTTATTTATTTGTAAATATATTAAAAAAGAATAATGCTATATTATATTTATAATTTATTGTCGCTATATAAAAATATATTATTATTATTTATACACAACACAATAAAAACTTAATTGTAAATTATCTACATGAGGTATGATTTGAAACAAATAGAGCTAACTTTTTAATTTAGTAATAATCAACTCCCACACCATTATGCTAAACTCTTGATATTAAGGATAATAATTGTCAAATATGTATAAAACCAAAAGGTCATAGAGGTTTAAAGAAAATGATTGATCGACAAATTAGAACATGTAAAAGAAGAAAAAAAAAATCAATGGGAGGAATATATGTGAAAATGATGTAGGAGTTGTAAATATTTTTGAAGGCCCTATCCCAAAATCTATTAATTATTAATAAATTATAATGCTAGTTTTGGAATAATGATAATTATAATATTAAATACAATATTAATTTTAGAAATTAAATTCAATATGTCACCTCCAAAATTTAAATCCACGATGTTAAAAGTCTTATCAGTAACTAATATGAAATAAAAATTATAGTTATATCGAATTTAATTCTATAATCATTCATTTTAATTTCATTTTTTCTAATTTAGAAACATATTTTATATTATCAATATATTATATATAAAACAAATATTTTCTCATTTAAAGCATAAATAAATATGCTATTAAAATTTGGTGATATGGACTAGTTATGGTTTTTCCAAAGTCTAATATATATTTGAATTTGATAATTTTTTTCTCATATATATTTCCACTATTGATCATTTTTTTGTGAAAATGACCAAAAATACCCATTTTAAAATGATCATTTTTGTTTTACCCATTATTTTAAAAAAATTATTTTTAACCCCTCAAAAAAATTAATTTGGTCACATACCTAAAGTACTCATAATGTTCATGCACATTTTTACCCATAAACGTTTAACTTTTAAAATTTTATAAAAAATCGAAATGTGAAATTACAAAACAGCCCCCGTATATATAAGATGTAAGAAATCTCGATGAAAAGTCATTTTCATCATCAAGCAAAAGTGAATCTCAACTTGTTTCTATGACCCATACTCAATTAAGACCTAATGAGGTCGTTCGACCTTTTTCGGCTATTCTCTTGTAGTTTCCGACTTTGCCAAAGCATCTTCGACTGCCAGTGAGCTTATCCATTTGTGAAGGTATGTGAACTTTTGATTTCCATTTGAAAGTTTGTATTTTTTTTATTTTGTTTTGCGATTTTGAGATTTTTTTTTGTGTTATGAATGTTGGGTTATGATTATTAGGTTTAAAATAGGTTGGAGTTGAGTGGATTTGAGTTGAAAATGGTCGATTCCGATGATAACAACATCGTTGGCATTGGTTCGGTTATTCACTTCGATTTTTCACAATTGTTTTCGTTTAAAAGTGAAAAACCGAAGTGAATAACTGATTTATAACATTGACCCTTTTTTTAGATATAGTTAAAAACCGATTCGGTTTTTCACATCAAAAATACTAATCTTTTGCTATTTTTCTTTCCTACAAATGTATTTCATGTATAAATATAGTTTGCAAACAATTGACAAGAATACGAATAGAAATGCACACATTGGTTAGAAATGACTTGATAAAATAATTACAGTTCTTACTAGATGAAATTTGTACGATCGGTTCATAGAAGAGTGTCTGTTCGGATATATTTTAAAGATTACCAACAATACGACTACTGTTTCCGTGATATTATAGGTTTTCACTAGAGAGATAGAGGTTACCGGTGGACGTCTTAATGAAATATGGTTTGAAATCGTGGGATAGAATATGTAGGTTTGGGAATTATGAGTTTTTATTGGTTATAGGACTTGCTTTTGGGGGCATCGATCAAAAAATCTTCAGTACATTGCAAACTAAACAGAACGGTATTTTATGGTGATTGTTTAATAGAAAGTCGTTGGATGTGTCCGGCCTAAACATTTTTCTCGAGGCAAGAAGCCATACAATCCGTTAAGGCCATGCAATCAACGATGCAATAAATGATGAAAATCTATTGAAGTTAGTGAATGTAAAGATCGCTTTTATTTCTTTATGGGGCAAGATGACAGAGCCAACATTGCTCATTTTATATGGGTCATGATTGAGAATGTAAAGGTGTGGAACTTGTTCCCTTAAGGTACATTAAGCTATAATACGTTGATCTACTGCCTCAATCTGACGATTAATGAAAAACGGATTAAAAACCTGTCAAGTACCATTAATATTTATGACTATATCCTAGTGTTTCAAGTATATTTAATACGATTAATATTTATAACTTCCTTATAATACTGTTAATATATAGGGTTTTATATATATATACTAACTATATGTTTGTTTTTTATTTAATCATTTTTGTATTATAGGGGTGGTTAGTAGGAATGTTCCCGATGTTGAGAGAAAAGATAGCGAAAAGTAACTAATTGTTACAAAATAATCTATCAAGATATAAGAGATGGACATTTAAGAGGATACCAAAAGACATAAAAAGCCTTGATGATTTTTGCCCCGTAAGTGGCGAATCTAACCTGAGTTAGTCTAAATTATTTGTTTGTTTTAACTATTCTTATTTATATTAAATATATAATAATAATATAACTATATATATGTATATAATGTAAATAGTTGGCATTGCACAAACCCTTGAGCCCACTAACGCCATAAGAGACATGAATTATTAGAAATCTTTTAATTCGAATCATTTGGTTAGGGAAGAGTTACATAAAGTTGGCTGCGGCGGAGGGAGTGAGGATGATGACGATGATGATAATAATGATGATGGTGTACGAGGTGATGATGATTATCAAGTGGAGGATGAAAGATGTGATGATGATGAAAGGTGATAATGATCATGTGGTTGATGAGTTTACAAGGGAGGACGATGAGCCAAATGAAGACGTCTGAAGCGTACAATCCGAATAAGAGGATACTTTTTCAGAGTTTCGGATAAAAAAGTCGCACGATGTATGAAACGTATATTCTAAGGTACGAATCTTCTATTTATTTTATTATTTAATGAATATCCATTTTAGTAAATGCAAAAGTTGTGGACATATTGTATGGTAGTATAGAGTGGGATAGCGGAGTCTCTAAACATGATAGACAAAATGTAATTATTTAAATATGCTAGTTATATTTTCGTGGATACTCAAAAAACAGGGGAGACTTCATCAACATTTTTTATAATTGTGTGCACTATGTAAATGGTATATATGATTTTATTCTATAGGTGAAACAATTGTTTGAGCATATTGTGGATTTACAGAAGACAATTTATAAGAAGTTAAGTAGGATGAATAAAAGACAGAAGACAACCTTTAAGATTATAAAGAAAATGGATAGGAAGCTGAGATGAGTGGAAGATCATTTAAAAATTCCTAAGTCTTCAGTTGGTGGGCATGATTCAGATGACGACAACGACGACGATGATAGTGGTGGGAGCTTTGTCCAGGATGAGCATATCTATTGCCCACTACTACCACCACCACCACCATAACATTAAGATGAGGGGTTCGTCGGTCACCTCTCCATAAGGACGAGATGGTCCATTAGTCACCTATCATTATATACCAGTCAACTATCCATCACAAGGATCAAAAGAATCTTCAATCTCAAGGTGTTCACTAGTCACCCTATCTATAGGAGAACCAGGAGATCCACAACTCTAGAATGACTCAGGAGGTCTATCAAATGCAGAGATTGAGCGTGGTCGAGACTAGATAGACATATTATATATAGTGTGTTATAGTCTGACATATAATTATAAATGTGTAATTTATGTTTTTGATTTGCTTACAGTTGCAGGATAAGGTCATCCAGAAATAAGGCAAATGAAAAACGAAGCTAGCGACACATTTGCGGACGCTACACATGGATCTTAGATCAACAAAAAAGAAAAACAAAGTGCCCCAACAGCAGGTTGAAGAAGTGACAAAGTCTGTAGACCCTGTAGAGGTGGTCTATAATGAATACAAAGCTTCCACGTCTTTGTTAGGACGCATGACGCTGTATGTGATTAATTCTGTAGTAGGATGTACACTACCTTCTGTTAATAAATCTTTTGCTAACATGATATGATCATACGCAACGGTAGTAACATAAGTTGTGAACTTCTCAGTAGCATCATGTCTATTATTAAACATCTCTGTAGCATATTTCTTACATATTCATGTGCAGTTGTTATTAGCAAATGACGTGCTTGCATCATAAAATTATTGAGTGACTTTGCAATGTTAGTGGTCATCATTTCATATCTTCTTTTTGGACAATATACTTGTGATCATCTGCTCATTCTAGCCTTAACCAAAGTTTGATGTGTTCTCGGATGTAACACCCGCATTTCTTTTAATATTTTGTTGTAATCATCAGACACATAACCGTATGCTGCGTTATAAAATACATTTTCTACATTCGAATGCATTTTACAATATTACTTAAAGTTTTGTCACTGGTGGAAAAAACATAACATATGTATGACTTTAGGAAAAACTACTTTTATCTCATTTGATATGCTTTTATAACGATTAGATACCATAACCAAATTGTCTGACACACTGATCGCCTCTCGTAACTTTTTTAAAAATCAAGTCCATAAATAATCAGACTCTTCATTAGCAAATCCAAAAGTAATAAGATAAATTATCTCTGACCTATCTTTACATTCGGTAAAAAAAATCACTCAGTTATATTTACTCTTCAAATGAGTGATATCAATAGCAACAACCGGTCTCATATAGGACCGAAAATCCTCAATGAAAGCTCCAAGTGCAACAAAGGAATACAAGAACCGGTTGTTTTCATCTCTTTCAATTACCATCATTGTGTCGAGGTTTGATAGTTTAACATCTGAAAGTAGAACGGAAACTGTTGATATGACTCATCCGCTTATCCATATGCTAGTTTCTTTGCATATTATAAATCATTCCAAGCTTTACTGTACAAGATTTGTACGTCATACTGTTCTAGCATTTCTCCACTCAAACTATTAAGTGTATAAATATCTCTCCTTACCTTTCCCGCATACAATTTTTCGATAACAATAACCTTTATACTCTTCATATGTGATTTCATGACTGTCTGACGAAACATGTGTTCCGCCATATACTTCAACACAAACCATATTGAACAACCCTTTCTAGATCTTGCACGAACTATAAAGCTACAACTCTTATCTTTACAACTGGCCTTCAATCACTCCGTGTTTGAATGTCTAACCCGATAATCAAACTTGGCTCTCAGAGCATATTCTCCAATAACTGTACTCATTTCTTTTTTACTGTTAAAGAATGCACCTTTATACAATATATCACATTGGTAGACGGTCAATATAGCGCTTAAAGTAGCCTCAATATCATTCAGTTCTACATTAGAAACAATCCAGTATGGTTGTGAAAGATGGTTTTGAAATTGTAAACTTAAAAATCTTATTTCTAAAACCCTTTTTCCTCAAAGACATTATCAAATCGAGTTTCATCATCATTATCTCCAGTTTGCTATTCATCACCATCCCATCTCCCATCACCATCATATTCTGTGTCCCAATCTTCATCATTAGTACCATAATTCATATAGTTATCATTAACGTCACAAATGAGACTTTTACAGATATAAATGGGGTGACAGAAGCATTAACCTAATTGCTCTCAATACCTAAAATAAGATAAAAATGACTTTCAATCATATGTGAATTTATAAGTCTATCCGTATCTACCTTGTCATGTCTTATGTCTGGTATTGAGTAGGTGACAATTGGACAAATGGTACGCTTACTAACTCTAGCTCTAAAATCTCTTGTAATCTTATCGATATAAATCTCTTTAACATTAATATTTTTTATCACTATCAAACCAACCACACCAAGATCGGATATGATGCATATCTTTTTAACTTGACTATTTGTCATACTTTATATTAAATAGTACATATAGATATCCCACCTTCTTCTATCAATGTCAATCTCTCTATACACAATGACTACCAATGATGAAAAACTATTATCTTTATGGACCCCACACATGATCGACTCACCCTTAATGTAGTTATATCCATTCCACTTTTCATCAAAGTTGATTACGATTGTCTCTTGAATTATTCCTATAATATTCAAATAATATTATTAATAAATTAGTCTCACTCTAATGGGTTAACATTACAACATACAATTATATCGAATCAACTTTAGCACTATAAATCAATATCTAGCATCAACAACACAAAAAATATCAAAATTATACTAACACCGCCTAACTTGATTTTTAACTGGACCAAAAAATCGATACTTCGCTAAAAATCGAGTTAGGCGTATTAATTGTGCACTCACAATACTTTCCATCCAAATATAATCAAACAGAATAAAATACGATCATATCTATCAATATATAGCACTAAAATTCAACATACAACATTTAAAACATAACAAATATAAAAAATATGAATAAATTGGTTATTTCGATTTTTTAGTGATTGAAAAATCGATCTACTTCTTCAATCGGTTTCTCATACTATCATTTTTTCAGTCACAAAAAACTGATTTCGTCATAAAGTTTGTAGAAACGACTAGTCTACTTTACGGATACCATATATATCACAACAAAATCATTTTTACAGTCTTTTAGCTTACAATATGAACAAAATAATCAAAAACCAATCAACAAAAACGTATACATTACCTTTAAAACTTAAATTATTTCAAATGGAAGAAGAAACTTCAAAACCTTCAATGGATGAAACTTAAATGGATCAAGAACTTTCAATGAACAAAGAAACTTCAATAAATAATACTTTGCTAGATTGTTTTTCGATTACAATGGTGAATCCAACGTCAAAAACCATGAATGGAGAAGAGGAAAGAGAGAGAATATTGTTAGGAAGAAGAAGACTATTTTGATAATTTTGGGTTAAGACAATTGGGTGATTTTAACTTAAGGGTATTTTAGTAATATCGGGTATATAATGAAAATAATTTGTGTGAGAGGTCAAAAATAATTTTTTTAAAAAATTGGGTTAAAACAAAAATTTTCTTTTTATTTGGGTAAAAATTATAAATTTTTCTAATTTTTTTGGTCTTTTCACAAGGTTTAATTTGTTAATCTAACCTTTGGTCCTTGCATGTACTAAATAATAATTATCATTGATATTAATGCTTTAATGTACTAATTCGAGGTTAATTGTCAATAAATTAAAAAAATTAGTCCGACTTGTTTTCGGTCATCTAAAGTATGTAATTTGTATTTAAATCCACAATAAAAATAGAACAAATATAGAGGGCATGTGATAAATTCAGCTTTTGACTGGTAATAACTGTTACGTGCGGAAGCTGTCCACCCGCGTCAAGACCGTCAGAGTTCGTCTTCCAACTAAAGGCTACTCAACCTGTTTCTGTTTGTGCCTTTCTTTTGAATTTTCTTTGACAAGACCCCGTGAAGAAATTTGTCACTGACAAGTGACGCTGACAATCATTGATACCAATTAAGAAATTTCTCGTTGACGCAGCGCAGAAAATCTGTTAGCAGAAATAAACTGAAATGAGTTGTCAGATTAATTGGTATTAGGGTCAAAGTATATCTCGGGGTGACGAGAATTTAAACATAAGATTTAACAAATCTTGAAAAAAGATATAATCATACTTAATCATATTCAAAGAATGGGTAAATAATTGAATAAATTATGGTCGAACCACTGTAGCATAGGTAGTATTACCAAAAAGAATAATCAAAATGTATAAACATTTTACTCTTTCTTCTGGCATTTATATTTATACAGAACAGACCTTGATGACCATTGATTCCCTGTCAGACCTTCATTCATAATAATCAAATTATTCTATTACAACCTTCATGCAGAGGTTCATGCAGAGGACTAAGTGTGTATTCAGGCAACATTTATTTAGAGACCCTCCTATAATATGAATACAAGTATTTGGTTGGAGATCAGCAACGGATAGGTCCATGTATCAAACATTGTAACATCCACATCAACTTTATCTATCTTCTAAAGATAACTGTTATTATATTGTTTGCATTTGCTTTACTGGAAGAAGAAGATGTAGGAAAAAAACCCTCTCTGTACAAGAACGGCCGGTCGGGTCGGAAGTGTCGTTGTCACCCTGCTAAGTACAGTAATAATATTGGACATTGTGCGGCGATAATCTGGGTCATTCGGTACGCATAGAAGCCCAACATTTATGGACTTCATAATTTCATGGGCTATGGTTGTGGAAACTGGACTTAGTTTCTGGTCCAATATGTCCAATGGCTCGTCTCCTTGCCGCAGTCGCCATGCCTGGACAGTTTGAATTTAAAATTGGTAATTGGGTTTTGTTGAAATCTAACCTTTTTTGACTGACCCTGTTGAAAATTAACCTTTCAGTTGTGAGGTAATTCAGATTGATATAATTTTGGACAAAAATGCCCTTAACAATACAACTAATTACACTAACCCACCCTTTCACTAACTCTCTCCCTTTCAAATTTTTCCCTCTCATTCTCTCACTAAAATTCTCTGACCCATTTGAAATCTTGCCTCCCTCTCTTCTTCTTCTTCTTCTTCTTCTTCTTCTTTTTTTTTTTTTTGCTGAGTTGGATCTGGGTCGCGAACCCAGAAGATCTGGTTCTGGGTTCGTGACCTAGAACCAGACGGTTCTGGTCGGCGACGAACCCGCCGACCAGAACCGTCTGGTTCTGGGCTCGTCGCCTAGCCCAGAACCGTCTGGTTCTGGGTCGCGAACCCAGAACCAGATCTGGTTCTGGGTTCGCGACCCAGAACCAGATCTGGTTCTGGTCGGCGACGAACCCGCCGACCAGAACCGTCTGGTTCTGGGTCACGAACCCAGAACCAGATCTGGTTCTGGGTTCGCGACCCAGAACCAGACGGTTCTGGGCTCGGCGACGAGCCCAGAACCAGACGGCTCTGGTCGGCGACGAACCCCGGTTCGTCGTCAACCAGAGCCGTCTGGTTCTGGGTCGCGAGCCTAGAACCAGATCTGGTTCTGGGTTCGACCCAGAACCAGACGGTTCTGGGTCGAACCCAGAACCAGATTTCTTTTTTTTTTTTTTTTTTTGTTTGTTTATTAATGTTGATGTTGATGAATTGTGGATGTTGATGAATTGTATTGATTATGTTGATGAATTGTGGTTGATGAATTGTGGGAGATTATGGATTTTGATATTGAAGGAATGGGAGGGGTAATTTTGTTTAAAAAATAATAATAATGTCAGTTTTGATAATTCAGAAAATTAAGGTGTAATTTTGTAATTTTAGAAAATATCTTTAATTACAAAACAACCCCAAAAATTACAAAACAACCCCAAGAAACGCCCTTTATGTTAAATATTATAATTATAAAATAACCCCAAAACTTTATTTAATTACGAAATATATGTAATTAAACATTCAGGTTGGAATCAAAACCTTGAGATAGGGATCCCAACTTTGAGGTTGGGATCAAACCTCAAGATGAATTCCAACATCAAGGGATGATCCCAACCTTAAAGTAAGGATCTTAACCTCTAGGTTGGGATCCAAACCTAGAGGTAGGGATCCCAACCTCAAGGTTCGGATCAAACTTGGACGGATCCTAACCTTAAAGTGGGGATCCCAACCTCCAGGTTGGGATCAAAATCTGAAGGTGGGGATCCCAACTTTCAGGTTGGGATCAAACTGGAGGTATGGATCCCAACATCAAAGGATGATCCCAACCTTAAAGTAGGGATCCCAACCTCCAGGTTGGGATCCAAACTTGGAGATAGGGATCTCAATCTCTAAGTTGGGATCAAATCTGGACGGATCCCAACCTGAAAATAGGGATCTCAACCTCCAGGTTGGGAAACCTGGACTGATCCCAACCTGAAAATAGGGATCCCAACCTCCAGGTTGGGATCAAACTGCGCCCTTTGTTATCATTAAGGGTATTTTTGTCCATTTGAGATTTTTTTTAAGAATAAAAAATTAAAAGGTTAGTTTTGAGGTTGAGCATTTCAAATGGGCTATTTCATACATTTTCTCTTGGTAATTGGCCAAATGGTCAATGATTTTGAAATGTTCACCATTACTTACGTATGAATTCCCAGAAGGCTCAAAGCATATTGTGAATTGTAGAATCCTATGTTCTTTTTCTACTAATTACACCAAAGCTAAATAAAAAATAAAAAAAAAAAGTAAAAAATATAAAAAATACCAATATAAGAATATCAAAATTCGTTTTTAACCACATTTTTAAAAATATTTGTTTTTAGCTCCTCAAACAAATTAATTGTATTATATATCCATTTCATCCAAATTGCCCCTGTCTACCTTATTCTTTTCCTCTATTGCTCATAGTATGAGATCTTTAGTTTCCTTTATTGATTGTTTGAGTTTTGTTGGATTTTTCAATTTTTCGTGATTTTTCAGGCTTTTCTATGTTTTGAATGTTCGATACTGATATTTAAAAGTAAATTTGGTTAGATTTAGTTGAATTTGACTTAAAAATTTAGGTTTTCGATGAAATGCAATGTCGAAGATGTGGATAGGTTTTTAATTTCACTTGAAAAACTGGTCAGTACTGATTTTAAATAACGTGTTTTACGTCTGAGTAGAGAATAATTGAGTAAACGTGGATATAAAATGAAAATAATTTGTTTGAGGGATTAAAAACAAAATTTCATAAAAAATGGATAAAAACAAATTTTTTCTTTTGTTTTTGGATAAAGTAAATTTTTCGTAACACCCTCCACCCGATTCTCATTCGGATGGGAACCCGAGTCGAAGAATGTTACTTTAATCAGTTTATTCGTTATCATTTTACATGTGTGCACTAAATTTTTTTTTTTCTAAAATCCGACAGAATTTCTTCTGTTTTTCTGAAAAATCCAAAATTATAAAAACCTGCAGATTTTAAAAGAAACACTTCTAAAATACATTCATTTTCTCAATTTCCGTTTCGGACTCTCTATTCGACTCAAAATCATTTCACCACACAACTTTTATGAAATCACATATTTATTGAAAATCACAATAATGAAAATAGACGCACAATAAAAGAAGAGCGATAGTTTTTTTACAATCCATTTTACAAAACTAAACACTTTTCTCCATCTTATATATATTATCATTCAAAAAAAATTTCATATATACCAATACGCGTACATGTATACATATGTTCAGCTCAATGCACTTTAACATAATTATATATACATATTAAAGGAATAACTACTCAAATTGTGAATGAATTTGACTCGCTGGAAGTGCTGCCGATATCTCCTCAGTCTTTATTTACAATGCCCAATTCCATAACCTAGGCGTTGTGGATCTAATGCGCTAAATATTTCTACTAAGGGGGTGTGCACAGATTTTAAATTCACTTTTTTCCATAAATATAAGATGATAGGGAAAAATTCCACAGTTATCAGATTTTCATAATAAATCATAAAGGGGTCGAGTTATTAGTCAAAACACACATAATTTGCATAAATATCACTTTTCAAATATAACCTTACTAAACCAAATTTCACCATTGCATCAAAAATACCCTTTTATATAACAAGGTTCCATAAATTTTAAACTTTTATCAAATATTCACCAGATAATCCATTTACTAATAAATACATAAAAAAAAAACATAGAAATCAATTTTCTTTTAAACGTAACAATACGATTTCATTTACTATCTTTCAGAATAAATACATACAGACATTTGTACCAGGTCACTCTTTTAAACACAAATACACAATTTTCCTATAACTTTTTCTCAAAATATGAGTTGTAAATCAATATTTCATAATTTTCAAACTGTTACAGATAAATTTGTAAGGATACCAAATTACTATTCAATGCACACACATAAAACACAATTATCTATATTTTTAAGCATATCAACACAATTTTCTTTGAATATATATATATATACATATATTTTCAGCGCCCTTCGTAAATACTAACACGATACTATGGATTGGAAAACGAGTTTCTCCGATATTGGACACTTGGTGACTACACGCCAGATCTCATTTTACATGTTACATAAATTCTAAGACATGACACTCGGTGTCTCTCAAGGTCTATGAATCTAGTATCAACGTATATAAGTATATCGGTGCAATATGTAATATTGCTATAATCACTCTATTGGTATGCCAAGTTCTCCGGCATCGGACATTTGATGACTATCCGTCGGATTATATTTCACATAACACATGAATTCTAGGACCAAACACTCAATGCCTTTCAAGGTTCAAAATTCACAATCTTTATATTAATAACACGGCGCAGTACTGCTAATATTTCTCTTTTGACATATCAATTTCCAATTCCTACCTACCAATGTTCAGGTTTATTCGGGCCCTTAATATATATATTTTTTCAATAATTACAAAATTATCAATTCAAATAAACATTTAATCGCGTAAATATTAAATCTCATCTTTTGTATCTATTTTTCAAAATCTTTCGAAATTTCCCTCTTGGTCATTGCCAAAAGACCATATTGCTTTTATTTTTAATGTCAAAACTTAACAACACAACACTCATTCATCTCACACTCTTATTCGGCCATAGAGGAAATTTTCAAAATTTTTCTTCTTCAAACTTTAATTTATCATATATATCATCAAAATATTATGTAAATATCACATAAATGAGAGTGAAATGACAAAATTACCCCTTGATTTTTCTCTACATATCATTCGACCAAGGGGGTAAGTTTTCAAATTTTATTTTTAACTTCATAAATCAACACATACGTCATTCGAATATTGTTCGTTTAATATATAAATAAGCGTAAAATGACAAAAATACTCCTAGGATCCTCTCTAGCATGCATTCGGCCTAGGGTAGGGATTTTTGTAAATTTTTGTTCCACCTAATTTTTCATCATAAAATCCATTCCATCAACATCCAAATAACATATAAATATAATTTATATCAAAGAGATATTTGTAAAAAACCCCCTGAGAAGCAAAATAATAAGAAAATACCCCCACTTTTTTTTTATTAGGGAAACTATCCCCCACCGTTAAAATCCGTACAAACCGTTAGAGATTTCCATCCACAATTGTTAAAAGTCCAAAATGCCTTCAGTTTGGGGGGGGGGGGTATTTTCCAATTATTTTGCTTTTCAAGGGGGTTTTTTCATAATATCTCTCTCATCAACTTATCAAAACTGAGGGCATTTTGGATTTTTAACAATTGTGGATGGAAATCTTTAACGGTTTGTACGAATTTTAACGGTGGAGGGTAGTTTCCCTAATAAAAAAAAAGCGAAGGTATTTTCTTATTATTTTGCTTCTTAAGGGGTTTTTTTACAAATATCCCTATATTAAATCACCACATCAAGATAACAAAATCACTAAGTTTTCAAACAAAATTATCATTTTTATGCTACTAACAAAATCAAATATTGAAAATATGTGTACACCAACTTCACTAAAACATCTCAAAAAGATTTGGTAATAATTTAAACATCCATTCTTGACTTTAAACACACCAACACTCGAACTTTTCATTTTAAAGTTTTCTTTCATTCATTTAATCCCAAATTAACACAAATTTATTGTAAAACATCACACAACCCAATTAAGCATTAAAATCTACACAAACTCATGCTTAACATCAATGGTCCATATACTAGTTTACCTACTCATCTTTTCATTCACTTACATTTCTTTTCAATAATAATCTTAAATTAATCCAACACTACATATAAACTCATTCAAACTCTAAAATTCATCAAATTACCTAAACTTTTCCAAATCAAGCACACACTAGTATATAACACATTGAGTTATTCACTTCATTCCAAGCTCAAAAATCATGCTCAAATACATCAATTACATCCCAAAACATCCAACAACTCATTCAAATATTAAAAATCACTTTAACACATGCAAAAACACAAAGTGTCCATAAACTAGCATAAATATAAATCACTTCATTTCTTTTTCTTTTTCCACCAAAAATCATCTCAAATCAACATAATACCTCATATAATCATCATCCAAATATTAACATTCATTTAATTAGCTAGATTTTTTCTAAGTGACCACTTACTAATATAGATCACAACCAAGATAATATTTTCATTTCAAGCTTAAAATCACATCCAAACACAATCAAATAGTCATCCAAAGCTCAAATAAAAACTTAAACCCAAATCAATTAAATTTCCATTAACATCATTTCACAACCCTAACCCTTGCCTTACAAAATCCTAGACCCAAATTTGTTTGATACTTCCTTCCACTTCCAACATTGATTTGAAGATGATCAACCTCAAATTAACCCATAAAATTCCTCAAACTCTCATTCAATCAATAAATCTTAAAAACCCCATCAAACTAATATGAAATAAATCATTTCTTACCTTCACTTCTCTTCAATTTTTCTTGAAAATCCTTGAGGGATTTGAGAGATTGGGGTGGAAGATGACCTCTTCTTCCTCTTCTTCTTCTTCTTCACGGCTTGAATTCCTTTTTTCTTCCTCACGGGTCTGCACTGTCTCACTTCAGCTCTCCCTCTCGGTTTCCAAGCCTCTCTCGATCTCTTCATTTTGGACCGAATGTGCTTCATCCTTCTCACTCCCTCATGCACTCAACTAGATATACTAGCCCTATGATTGCCTAATTTGCCCTTTAACTAACTTAAAATTCACACAATTGCCATTAGTTGTAAAATAAAACATTTTGATTGGTCCAACAAGTCATCTCATTAATTTTCAACTTAATGCATTCACTCTTTGGTTCAAATTCAACAAATGACTCTCCTTTTTGACTTAAAAATGTCAACATATCATTGGCTCACTCCAATTCACATGGATTGTGCATCTTTGGAAGTTATCACTTCATGCAACATGTTAAATATTTCTTAAACTTAAAATTTAATCTCCATTTAACACTAATAATTTTCAAAAATATTCCATGGTCATCCTATCATCAATTTGATCATGTAATACTCTAATTGGGTGTCTTAACCTTCAATCTCATATTTCGAAAAAAATTTCAGGGGGTTTTGAACTCACTAAATTGACAACGTTTTCAACGAACGTATTTTTATCGGTTAATCTTTGGAATCTTCAAAATCTACTTAAACGAACTCATTTAAGCTCTGTTTCAGTTTCATGAGGCTCTCTTACTCATTCTAAATATTTTCGATTTTTCAAGGTCGAACTCAAAAAGTCACTATTCACGTGTCATTATTCACCGAAAAATCACTGTTCATTTAGAAAACATTATTTCTCCTAAGAAAATGAAATTTTGTATTTTACATGTCAAACATCCGATTATTCTTCATTTCTTATTTCTTTTGATTTGACTTTTCCAGGACTTCTGAATTCAGCTTTTCTGGCACCTTTACGAAATCCTTTCGAAATTTACCGGGCCCTATATTCAAACTTCCTGCATACTCTTAGTAATCTTGGTGACTCTTAAAAGTCATTTCATATCCCTTTTTGGTTCTTCGTAAATTTCACTAAATTGCCTCCGGCGATTTCCAGATTGATTCCATTTCAATCTGAATCTTCTTCGAAAATGTCATTTGAATTTTTAAAATACTTCTTGAGCATTTTAATACTCATTTTGACACTTCTCTAAATTTTCAAATTTTTTCGAAAATCCTTTCGAATTTTCGATCGGATACGGAAACTGTTCAATTTTACCCCAAACAAAGTCATTTTTGATCCGTTTCAGCTTCTTTAGACTCTATTACTTATTCCAAAGTTTTCTAATGTCGAGGTCCGCTTTTCGAAAATTTTACTATTCACATAGACACTTTCAGTCCGAAAATACTATTTACTCGAAAATACTATTCATCTAGATATATATATTTCTATTTCTCTTAAGTAGAAAAAATTCGAGACGTTACATTTATCTCATATAATTTTTTTTTTTTTTTTTTTTTTTTAAAGAAAACAACTTTAAAAAACCGTCTATAGATTTAACTTTGAAGATTCAGTTATAGAATTTATAAAATGTCATGTTAACACTTTCTTTATCATTATAATATATTTAATGAAGATCTTAAAGATAACTAATTCACGACTATTTTATATATATTTAACGAAGATCTTAATGATCACTAATTCACTATCAACCTTCATAATATTTAATTATTCTATTGACACATCCATGTAAATGTCTATGTAAATATGCAGGCAACATCTATTTAGAGACTTCGGTCCTACAAAAATGAGTACAAAAATGTGATTCCAGAACATTAACAAAACTGCACCAGTATCTAATAATATAATATAATTCTTATCGACCTTCTAAAGTAACCGTTATTTCGTCGATTGTTTCTGGTTTATTAGAAGAAGAAGAAGTCACGGAATTAAACACTCTCCTTTCAACAAAGGCTGGTCGTTTAGGAGTTGGAAGGGTCGCTGTCACACTGCCAAGTAAGATAACAACATCAGACATGGTAGGACGATCATCTGGATCTTCTTGTACACATAAAAGCCCAACATTTATGCACTTCAAAATTTCGTGGGTTCTGGTTTTGGAACCTGCACTTAGTTTCTGGTCCATCATATCCAAAGGCTTGCCTTCTTGCCACAATTTCCATGCCTGGAAAGTTAACATTTGAAATTGGTAATATGCTTATTATATGCAGAAATTGGCCACATTGTCAATTGATATGAGAAGTTAAACACTACTTACATAACCCAGAAGACTCAGAGCTTCTTGGGAATTATAAAATCCTGTGTTTTTTTTTCCACATATGATCTCAAGTATAACTACACCAAAGCTGAAAACATCCGACTTGATCGAGAAAAATCCATCTAATGCGTATTCTGGAGACATATAACCACTGAATCACAAACAACCATTATGATTTTCATTAAATTAGTCAAGGAAATTTGTAGATATTTTCTATTGCACTTCAGAATTAAAAAACTACCCTACGAAACATAAACTATCAACTTTAGTAATATTATTATGTATTCATGAAAAAGACTTACTAGGTTCCGACCACTCGATTTGTCGCCCCTTCTGTTTGTTTGCCTTCAAATATCCTTGCCAAACCAAAGTCAGATATTTTAGGGTTCATCTCCTCATCAAGTAAAATGTTGCTTGTTTTTAAATCTCTATGAATTATTCTTAACCTTGAATCTTGGTGAAGATAAAGAAGCCCTCGAGCTATTCCCAAAATGATGTTAAAACGCAATTCCCAATCCAATAACTCGCCAAGATTAGGATCTAAAAAGATTTTCACTTTCATTAAGGGCATAAAATTAATGACATTGTTCAATTTGTATTTATTAAAATATTACTATATATTGACATATCAAGAGATTGGTTAGGAGCAAACCAAATAAAAAGGAGTCCAAACTTTTGTTGGGCATAAATTCATAGAGTAAAATCTTTTCATCCCCTTCTATGCAGTATCCTAAGAGTCTAACAAGATTGCGATGTTGTAGTCTAGCAATCAACACAAGCTCATTTTTGAACTCTTCCATACCCTGCCCTGAAACTCTTGATAGCCTCTTGACAGCAATTTCTTCACCTCCTGGAAGCTTGCCCTGAGATCACAAATGCTATAAAGATGACTATACTTGTTACTAGAAACTCGTTGAAACAAATACTAGTGACTAGTGAGCTAGGTGAATATTACCTTGTAAACAGGGCCAAATCCCCCTTTTCCAAGTTTGTTTGCTTCCGAGAAATTATCAGTAGCAGCTAGTATTCTTTCAAAATCAAAGAAAGGTAAATCTATGCCCTTCTTATCTTCATCATTTAACCCACCGGAGTCAATCAACTCTTTGACATGCCTTTGATCATCATAAAAGTGTATAGGCAGATCGCTTCCCCTGTCTTCTGAATCATAATGTTGCCTTACTAAATTGTGTGATTCTGATTGTTCCATGAAGTATAATGTGCATAACGCATTCCTATTTACCTTGTTTTTTGACTTTCGTTTTTCTTCTGTAGATATAAGCAATTATGCCTGCAAGAGCAGTCACGGTAGCAACAACAATCACTGCAATAACCAGAGGCCATTGCTTGATCTGCTTATTGGTTTCATGAGTGCCTCCATCTTGCTTACCCGGATTAGCTTCTGGAAGATGAAAGTTTATTTGTAATGCTTAGATATTAACAATTGCAACATAACTACCACCACTCACTGTAACTTAGTGGAAAAGGGCACTCATTTAGCCTGATAATAATCCAGGTTCAAGTTCCCCCACCACATATGGTATTGATATATCAAAAAAAAAAAAAAAGGCAACATAATTTCTCTGGAGTTCAGTTACCAGAGCTCAATCATATTAGAGAAAAGCAAACTCAACTCAAGTGGATTTGTAATTGTTTTTGCAGTCACTATATCTACGTTGTCACACAAGATCAACTGTGTGTACCAAGTCAGCCTTGCTTGTAAAACCAAATTGAACTTTGTTCTCTCAAAACAAATAAGTGAAAGCAGACCAAAATGCCCTGGTGATGTTTATAGGCCCTATCAAGAATCAATGTCAAATTTTACTCTAAAGACAAAACTAGAAGAAGATCGTACCTGCATCTGTTTCGTTCTGCGCACGGAGATGGATTTCATGTCCTCGATCTGTGTTGTTCTGCTGAATGTTGTTGAGATTCTCTGACCAAATCCAGCATGTTGCATTTGTAGTATCACCTCTTAATGACGTTTCACGCATTTCATATGAATAAGCCTGACAATTGCAGTTCTTCGAGCACTCCTCTTTGCACTCATTTTCACTATTGGCGTCAAATTCAATATCTGGCTTTCCCACTTTAATCACTTTCAAGCTCAAGAAGTTTCGAACCTTTTTAGAGTCTCCAGTGCACAGAGGCGTTGTCCTCTGACAACCTTCAGAAAAATCTCTGGAGTTCCTGTTGACAGCCTCGAATCCAGGCAAACATTTGCACATCACACTGCTGTTGCTGTTGCAGCTTGCAGAGTTTCCACAAGCTTTGAACACACCGCACGAATCCGCAGGTTCTTTCCAGATCAATTCCCATCGAGTTGAATTACTACTTAGGATAAAGTATTGTACCACCCCATCATAATTCATCACCAGCCTCGGATTAGTTTTACTAAAGCTTGAGGAGGCTGCTGTGCTGTGGTTGAAACTACTGTTTCGAATTAACGTTCCTGGGTCGAAACTAGACCCATTCGAGTTCGATAAGAGAGAGGACACAGTAGGGAGTATATCATCAGACATGAATTTACCGGAAACTCCACTCTTCCAGTGATAATTCGACCTGTCCCTTTTTATGATGTACTGGTTTTCTTCCAGCTGAAACTTATATTTCCCTTCTGTCGGATTATCAGGACTCGCCCAGGAATTTAGTACTATATTTTCATCCATTTTCATTCCAGGAAGAAATGTATCAGTTGGATTTTTGAAGCTTTCCCACATAACTTCCAAGAAGCCAGTAGCTTCATCTTCTTTACCGAGAACCAGGTTTCCAGAATCCAAGAGCTTCACCATCGCCGATTCTCCAAGATTGGAAAGATTGGTTTTCCAAACTGGTATTTTGTTTTCATCAAATAACACAAGATTACCATCTTTTCCAATCCCAAAAGCCCCTCTAGTATTGTTCAGGGGATGTTCTCGATTGGCAACCCATACAACTGTCCTTGGGTTAAATCTGTAATACCATATCCCCACGTATGTTCTGCGGTCATTGCTTCCATTAGTAGGGGTGAAAAATCCCAACTCAAAATTTTTTCCTGGTGAAATGATAGTTTCTCTTTCACTAATGAAAGCATTCAACGTTATATTATCTCTTGCAAAGCAAAATGGAATATAAAAAATTAACAAAAGAACGAAGCTGCATGTTTTGCTTGCAAGGCAAATACTTCTTACCATTCCTCTTTTTAGTCTCCAGGATAGAACATAGAAGAGTAAGTACTTTGCATAAATGCTTTCTAGCAGAAACTTTTTTCACTGCTACTCATTGACCAACGTCGCTGGCCACGGACTCTGGTTCTATACATATGATTTTCAGATCAAATTACTCAATCTTCTTCTCACTGCTAGCTTGTTTAGCTGGTTTTACTGTGAATAGAACCTATTAGTGTCTGTATGTGAAAGAGACAGGTAATTAATTTCAGCCCACACTCTATTATTAATTGATTGAAAATTCCGTGCTTATCCTTTAAAGGAAATTTTATCATTCAGTCACAAAGTTGTTTCCATGATTTAATTTGATTGACGCTTACCATGTTTTAAAATGGTAACAACCAAATGAGAAACACAAAGGCATGTAATACATGTTAGGCGGGCCGAGGACAACCTGGCAGCACCCAAGTCAAGGTCGTCCACTACTCTACTTTGGTCCATTTCAATTTATTATTATTATTTTTTATTTTTCTAAGGTCATAAAAAACAATAAATAGAATAGAGATATGCTAGCTAGGACCCCGACCACAGTGCTTTTCTTTTTTGACTCACTTTATTTTTTCATAGATGTAAGTCTGGATATAATTTTTAATTAAAAGGTTGGTAAAGACGTAAAGTTGTGATTAAATCAAATCTTGAAACCATTTACCTTTTAAGTGGCTTAAAATGACAAGTAAAGAAAGCTCAAACCAACAAGCGTCCCAGCGCAAAAATTGATTGAGAGAAAGAATTGCAGTTTAGATTCAAGAGTATGCCAGTTTAGATCCTCTCCATACATTTTGAACTTCTCCAGTAAATTTTTTCAATTATCATTAAGTTGGCCTCTTTGTTCACTTAGGTTTAATTTGTTAAATTGAAAAACACAAATTTTATCAGATGAAAATTCCAGACTTAAATATTTATATACACTGAAATAAGTTGTAATAATTGACTTTAGAATTTAAATCGATCAAGTGGTGACGAGCAACTTCTACAACCAAATGAATTTTATAAGTTCTTTAGTGAACCATTAAAAAAGTAAGATAATAATTGATAATATTTTGATTATACTTTGAAGACTGAATTAAAACCTGAATAAACTGTAAATATAAAAAAAGAGTTCGTATAATATATATATATGTATGTATGTATATATAAAAGACTTAACTCTTTCTCTACCATTATGTATATTAAAATACCTAAATGATCACTAATTCATTGTCACTCTCTATAATATTCAGTTACTTTATTGACACATTCATGTTTGAAAAGGTGTATTAGTGTATGGAGACAACGTTTATTTACAGACGGTCCTATAACACAAAAAATAATAATGCTATATTATATTTATAATTTATTGTCACTATATAAGAATGTATTATTATTATTATTATTATTATTTATACATAACACAATAAAGACTTAATTACAAATTATCTAGATGAAACATGGTATGAAGCAAATAGAGCTAACTTTTTAATTTATTAACAATCAACTCCCATACAATTATGTTGAACTCTTAATATTATGGGTAATAATTGTCAAATACATATAAAAACCAAAAGGTCCTTGAGGTTTAAAAAAAATGATTGATTGACAAATTAGACCATGTCAAAGAGCAAAATAATAATAATAATAATAAAATAAATCAATGACAAGAATATATGTGAAAATGATGTGGGAGTTGTAAATATTTTTGAAGGTCATATCCCAAAGTCTGTTGATTATTAATAAATTAAAATGTTAATTATAATATTAGTTTTGGAATAATGATAATTATATTATTAAATAAAATATTAATTTTAGAAATTAAATTCACCATGTTACCCCCAAAATTGAAATCCACATGTTACATAAAGAAAAAAATTATAATTGTTTTGAAAAATCTTATCAGTAACTGATTTGAAATAAAAGTTATAATTTTATCAAATTTGATTCCACAATCATTCATTTTAATTTCATTTTCTAATTTAAAAACATATTTTATATTATCAATATATTATATTTAAAACAAATATTTTCTCATTTAAAATATAAATAAATATGTTTAAGAAAAACAAAAATTCAGTGATATTGACTACTTATGGTTGTTACAAGGTCTTATATATATTTGAATTTGATAAATTTTTTTGTCATATATATTTCCACTATCTATTTTTTTTTGTCATTTTACAAAGTTTAATTTGTAAATCTAACGTTTGGTCTTTGCATATATTAAATAATAATTGTCATTGATATTAATGATTTAATGTACTAATATAGGGTTGATCGTTAATAAATTAGAAAATTAGTCTTCCTTGTTTTAGGCCATCTCTTAAGCACGTAATTTGTATATATATATATTTTTTTGAAATACGTAATTTGTATTTAAATCCATAATAAAATAGAACCAATGTAGGTGGCACGTGATAAATTCAGCTTTTGACTGGCAAGAACCGTTAGGCGGGGAAGCCAGCCACCCAGGTCAAGGTCGTCTAAGCTTAAGCTCGTCTCATGTCACTTTATTATAGTGGCACTGACAACTAGAGGCTATTGAAGCTGATAGTTTTTGTCCTTTGCTTTTGAATTTTCTTTGACAAGACCCCGGGACGAAATTTCGCACTGACAAGTAACACTAACAATAATTGATACCAATTAAGAAATTTTTCATTGACGCAGCGAAGAAAATCTGTAAACAGGAATAGACTGAAATGAGTTGTAAGATTAATTGGTATTAAGGTCAAAATATATCTCGGGTGACGACTGACGAGAATTTAAACGTAAGATTTAGCAAGCGTTGAAAAAGAACATAATCATGCTGAATCATATACAAAGAATGGGTAAATACTTGAATAAATTGTGGTCGAATCAGTATAGCATAGGTAGTATTACCAAAAAGAATAATCAAAATATGAAAACATTTTACTCTTTTTTTTAAAAAATTTTTTGAAAGATGAATATATTAAACAACAAACCCCATTAGGGGAAGTAAAACAGGGTACATCTAGCGCCGCTAAGTTAAGCAGCCAAACTGGGAAAGATTTTCTCCAGACAGTAGAACTATTAAAGCCCATAGCCCAATTAGCAATGCTTTGGTCAACCTTGTTACCCTCTCTTTTTACAAAAGAAATAGATTCTATGCTATGTGCTGACATTAAAGCTTTGATATGTGCCACTATATTTGCAATATACTGGCGCGAAGTTTCAACTTCATTACACAAGTGAATGATATCTGAAACATCCGATTCTAAACACAGTGGAAGAAAGTTATGGTATACCACAGCTTTTAAGCCCTTCAACGAAGCCAAAGCCTCTGCAATTTGAACCTCAGAAACATGATTTACACAGAGCCCGGCAGCAAAAACAACCATTCCCTCGTGATCTCTAATTTCAAAACCCAAACCAGCCTACTTCTTCAATTTATTCTGGAGCATCAGAGTTCAATTTAAACAAACCGAGAGGAGGAGGAGACCAGCTAACCTGGGTAGGAGTCTTGACATTCAAAACACCCTCTGACCTCGTTTGATCCAATTCCAACAAAAACAACCCATCTCGCCACCAAACACCAGTAATAGGAGGGAACTTCTTAAACTGAAAAGTTAGCTTATCCCAAATCATAGTTTATTATTTTTTATTTTCATATAAATTATTATTTTTTGTTTCTCTTCTTCTTTTTTTTCAAATAAAATTTTACGAGCTCATATATATATATATATAATATAGATTAGTCGAAAACTATCGAGATTAAATACTAATTATATAAAAATATGTCAAGACTTATTGAAATCAAATATTAATTGCACAGTTCAGATATTCAAACTTATTAATGAGAGACAACTCCTACAATAAAGAGGAAAAAACTTCCAAGATTAAATACTAATTACATAGAAATTTACCAAAATTTGTTAAGATCAAATATTAAATGCACGACCTTAATATCTAATCTTATTAATGGGGAGACAAATTTGCACAATAAAAAAGAAAACTACAGAGAAGTACCAAACCACTTGTTCCAAAAGATTATCTGCGGTAATTTATTTTTTAATTTTAATTTATACTTTTAAATATTTTGAATCTCTTGTTAGAATTTAATTATATATAATCTTGCAACCCAAATCCTAAATTGTAATGGATTATTATAATTATGAAATTATGAGATGACGTGAGATATATAAATTACAAACCATATCATTCATTCTGTTGAAAATTTTGGATTAGACAGAGTTATAAACTTTTTACATAAAGATATGATTTGTTCTAGGCTCTATAAAAATTATGATTTGTTCACTGGAGTTTAGAGTAGCTCATGGACAAGAAAAACTGTCTCCAGAGGTGAAGAAAACATAGATCTAAAATTTGTCGAGACCGTCAAATTATTAATATGATAGTCAACAGTTTTTTGCCAGGTTAATCCCCCTAATCTTCAGAGACAGATACATATGATAAACCGTGTTGATAAATTCAACTTGGAACTTCAGTTATCTTCATTCGGTCCATGTCATTGTTACGATGGGAGTTGATTTTAATTCAATTACCAGTGTCCAGTAAGACTGGGTAGAAATAAGTTCAGTTGTGTAAAGAAGATAAAACATGTACATCAGAAAAGCAACAGCAGAAAGCTCGTGGATGTCTGACGTAAATATCACATAGTTCTTGCAGGAGAAAAGGTAGAAAGGGACGTTTTTAAATAATTATCAGACCGACGGCATCGAGTTCGTCAGCCATCGTATTTGTGCAATAGATGACCTACAACTTAATAATAATAATATAATATAATTCTTCAATAATTATGTTTGTTGACGAACTTGATTATAAGTGGTGACATGCTAATTACATATACCAGTAGAAGTGGTTAGAAAGTAGAGAAGGCACGAGCAAAAACACACAAGTCGAAGGCACGAGCAATGACTTTCACTTTAAAACAGCCAATCAGTTCCCGGACAGATTGAATGGCCGTAAAATTCTATCCATGAACTCTTAACGGTTAACACTTGACTTCTACTATAGTTAACTTCCAATTAAAAAAGACAAAAGCCTAACCTGCCGTGAATCGAACAAATATATGCTACTCTGTTTTTAAAATCCTGGAAATTCAGCTTGCAGAACCTGACGTCTTGTCGAAGTGGACAAGAACCCCAATTCCGACCCGCTACCTGACAACTCCATAAAGCGTGGTCTACAGTTTCCAACTCCAACCCACAGAGAGGACAACCTCCCTCCACTGAAATTTTCCTCTTCAGAAGGAGTGCCCTGGTTGGGAGAATTTCCTTGACAGCTCTCCAACAAAAACTTTTAATCTTATTAGGGATAGGAAAAGCCCACAAAAATAAGGGACCAATGGAGCTAGAAGGCATACCTGATGCCTGCAATTGGAGCGCTACCTTATCAGCAATCTTAACTGTGAATAGACCGTGCTTATCATAATGCCACAAAACTTCATCACTTATAGGGAGGGAACTTAGAGCAATTTTGAGAATCATGTCAGCCTCTTCAGGCTGGAAATACATCCTAAACATTTTACTCTTTCTTCTGCCATTTATATTTATAAAGAACAGACATTCATGACCATTGATTCCCAGTCAGATCTTCATTCATAATAATCAAATTATTCTATTACAACGTTCATGCAGAGGACTAAGTGTGTATTCAGGTAACATTTATTTAGAGACCCTCCTATAATATGAGTACAAGTATGTGGTTGGAGATCAGCAACGGATAGGTCCCTGTATCAAACAATGTAACATCCACATCAACCTTATCTACCTTCTAAAATAACAGTTATTATTTTGTTTGCATTTGCTTTACCAGAAGACGAAGATGTAGGGAAAAAACCCTGTCCGTACAAGAAAGGCCAGTCGGAAGTGTCCTTGTCACAATGCTTAAGTACAGTAATAATATTGGACAATGTGGGACGATCATCTGGGTCTTTCGGTGCGCATAGAAGCCCAACATTCATGGACTTCAAAACTTCATGGGCTCTAGTTTTGGAAACTGGACTTAGTTTCCGATCCAACATGTCCAATGGCTCGTCCCCTTGCCGCAGTCGCCATGCCTGGACGGTTTGAATTTAAAGGGTTTTAACCAAATTTAACCTTTTTTGAATGACCCTATTGAGAAATAACCCTTCAGTTGTGAGACTTTTCAGATGATATAATTTTGGACAAAAATACCCTTAACATTGCAACTTTTCCTTCCCTTTCAAACTTTTCCCTCCCTTTCAAACTTTTCCCTCTCATTCTCTCTCTAAAATTCCCTAACCCATTCTCATCCCTCCTCCCTCTCTCTTCTTCTTCTTCTTCTTCTTCTTTCCTTTTTTTTTTGCTGAGTTGGACCGAACCAGAACCAGATCTGGTTCTGGGCTTGCAACCTAGAACCAGACGGTTCTGGTCGGCGACGAACCCGCCGACCAGAACCGTCTGGTTCTGGGCTCGTCGCGAACCCAGAACCAGATGGTTTTGGGTTCGCGACCCAGAAGAACCATCTGGTTTTAGGTCGCGAACCCAGAACCAGTTTCTGTTTTTTTTTTTTGTTTATAAATATTATAATGTTGATGTTGATGAATTGTATTGATGATGTTGATGAATTATGGTTGATGAATTGTATTGATGATGTTGATGAATTGTGGTTGATGAATGGGAGATTATAGATTTTGATATTGGATGAATGGGAGGGGTAATTTTGTTCAAAAAATAATAATAATGTCCATTTTGATAATTCAGAAAACTAAAAGTATAATTTTATAATTTTTGAAAATACTTTTAAGGGCGCTTCTTGGATAAGAAGCGCCCTCTATTATAAATATTATAATTATGAAATAACCCCAAAATTTTATTTAATTATAAATTTCACCCTAAATTTTCAATTAAGGTTAGGAATCTCAACCTCGAGATTGGGATTTCTAGGATTGATAGGGAATCCTAACTTTGAGGTTGGGATTATAGATTTTCATATTGAAAAAAATGGGAGGGCTAATTTTATTCAAAAAATAATAATAAGGTCAGTTTTGATAATTTAGAAAATTAAAAGTATAATTCTATAATTTTAAAAAGTATCTTTAAGGACGCTTCTAACCCAAGAAGCGCCCTCTATGATAAATATTGTAATTACGAAACAATCCCAAAAATTTGTTTAATTACGAAATATATTTAATTGAACATTTAGGTTGATATTCTCAACCTCAAGGTTGGGATCCCAACCTTGAGGTTGGGAATCTCAAGCTTAATAAATAAACATCTAAGGTTAGGATTCTCAACCTTTAGATTGGGATCCCAACCTATAGGTTGGGATTGATTTTAAAAAATACTCATTAAGGACATTTTTGTCCATTCATGTTTTTTTTTTCTATTTGGGATTCCCAACCTCGGGGTTGGGATTCCCAACCTATAGATTGAGATTTATTTCAAAAATTGACTCATTAAGGGTATTTTTGTCCATTAATGCATTTTTTTTTACCTTTAATTAGAAAATGTTAGTTTTGAGGCTTGACTTTCTAAAGAAGTAATTTTCTCAATTTTCTCGAATTTAAAATTGGTAATTGGCCAAATGGTCCATGATTTCGAAATGTTCACCATTACTTACAAATGAATTCCCTGAAGGCTCAAAGCATATTGTGAATTGTAGAATCCTATGTTCTTTTTTCAACTAATAACTTCAAATATTATTACACCAAAGCTGACTAAAAAATATAAGTGAAAAATATGAAAGATACCAATATAAGAATATCAAAATTTGTTTTTAGCCACATTTTAAAAAATATTCGGTTTCAGCTCTCAAACAAATTAATTGCATTATATACCCGCTTCATCCAAATCCCTCGGTCTATCTTGCTCTCCTCCTCTATTGCTCATGATATGAGATCTTTGGCTTCTTTTGTTGATTGTTTGAGTCTTGTTGGATTTTTCTTTTTTTTGGTGATTTTTTAAGCTTTTCTATATTTTGAATGTTGGATATTGATGTTTAGAATTAAATTTCGTTAGATTTGATTGAGTTTAACCTAAAAATAGAGGTTTTTGATAAAATGCAACATCAAAGATGAGGATCAATTTTGTAAGTTCACTTAAAAAAACTGGTCAGTACCAGTTTTAAATAACTTGTTTTACATTTGAGTGGAGAATAATTGAGTAAACTTTGGTATAGAATGAAAATAATTTGTTTGAGGGACTAAAAACAAAATTTCATAAAAAAGGATAAAATCGAATTTTTTTCATTTGTTTTTGGATAAAATAAATTTATTTCATATAATAATAATATATTATAAATAATAATTAAAAAAAAAAAAAAAACAACAACAACGACGACGACGACTTTAATAAACGTCTATAGATTAAACTTTGAAGATTCAGTTATAGAATTTATAAAATGTCATGTTAACTCTTTCTTTGCTATATATATATAATATATTTAACGAAGATCTTAAAGATAACTAATTCACTACTATTATATATATTTAACGAAGATCTTAATGATCACTAATTCACTATCAACCTTCATAATATTTAATTATTCTATTGACACATCCATGTAAGCGTCTATTTACATATGCAGGCAACATCTATTAGAGACTTCGGTCCTACCAAAATGAGTACAAAAATGTGTGCTTCGAGAACATTAACAAAATTGCACCAGTATCTAATAATATAATATAAATCTTATCGACCTTCTAAAGTAACCGCTATTTCGTCGTTTGTTTCTGGTTTATTAGAAGAAGAAGAAGCCATGGAATTAAACACTCTCCTTACAACAAAGGCTGGTCGTTTGGGAGTTGGAAGGGTCGCTGTCACACTGCCAAGTAAGATAACAACATCAGACATGGTAGGACGATCATCTGGATCTTCTTGTACACATCAAAGCCCAACATTTATGCAATTCAAAATTTCGTGGGTTCTGGTTTTGGAACCTGCACTTAGTTTCTGGTCCATCATGTCCGAAGGCTTGCCTTCTTGCCACAATTTCCATGCCTGGAAAATTAACATTTGAAATTGGTAATATGCTTATTATATGCAGAAATTGGCCACATTGTCAATTGGTGTGATAAGTTAAACACTACTTACATAATCAGGAAGACTTAAGAGCTTCTTAGGAATTATAAAATCTTATGTTTCTTTTTCCACGTATGATTATAACTACATCAAAGCGAGAACATCAGACTTGCACGAAAAAAATCCATTTAATACATACTCTGAAGACATATAACCACTGAATCACAAACAACCATTACGATTTTCATTAAATTAGTTAAGGAAATTTGTAGATATTTTCTATTGCACTTCAGAACTGAAAAACTACCCTACGAAACACAAACTATCAACCTTAGTAATACTATTATGTATTCATGAAAAAGACCTACTAGATTCTGACTGCTCGATTTGTTGCCTCTTTTGTTTGTTTTCCTTCAAATATCCTTGGCAAACCAAAGTCGAATATTTTAGAGTTCATCTCCTCATCAAGTAAAATGCTGTTTGTTTTTAAATCTCTATGAATTATTTTCAACCTTGAATCTTGGTAAAGATAAAGAATGTAACGGAAAGTTTTTAAATTTTTTCAGCTAGTAATTAATCAAATTTATGGGCTGCCAATTAGGGAGTAATTGATGGAAAAATATATATTTTTCCTATCAATTTAAAGGAAGGATTGAAGGAAAAAAATTAGCAAATATATATAGATATATATCACATATCTTTTTTTCTCATAATCATTATTAAGGTTTGAAGCCTCATATATATATATATATAGCTATATATTTTGTCTCTATTCTCTGCAGCCACTTCTTTCCCTTGAAAACATACATATATCATTCAAAAAAATTTCCTTCTCCATTAACAAGTAAAACTCTCCAACCATAGCAAGATTGAAGATCAAAGCTGATTGTGAATGAGATAATTTTCTATCTTTCTTTTTTTAATTAATATTAGAAACCTTTTGGTATTTTGGACGTATGGTGTCATATTGTTATGTTTAGAGTTATTTCAAAATAAGAATAAGATTTTATAGAATTTTTAGAAGAAATAAAGACTGCTAGATCATTTTATTTTCTAATAGACCTATCAAATTTGTCTCATTGTTTGAAGAGGAAAATGAAGGTATAATGTTATGAAATTTGGAATAAATGCTTCTTAGGATGTTAGGTTATATTTTGGAAAATTTTATGGTCATATGATAAGTATGTAATTAATTACGAATTTTTGTTTATCTCTGACTTAGTGAAATAAAAATCTGAATAGCACTGAACTAAGCTGAATTTTGAAAATTTTGGACATGCGATTGACGTTATTTTGATGTCATTAAATTTCTATATGAACCAATAGGATTCTTTTGTAATCCATTACAGTTCGAAGGATTTTTATTAAGTGGTTTATTTTTAAAAATTAGAATATCAAGGGCTATTCGATTTTGAAACTGATGTCAATATAGCCTTAGTTTAGATTCGGATGTTTTAGTCGATAGGCTAACAGTGGTATTTAAGATTGGAAATT
Source organism: Litchi chinensis (assembly GCA_019925255.1). Taxonomy (NCBI): domain Eukaryota; kingdom Viridiplantae; phylum Streptophyta; class Magnoliopsida; order Sapindales; family Sapindaceae; genus Litchi; species Litchi chinensis. Next base: position 20,442,932 of record CM034472.1, on the reverse strand, counting down.
TTTATGGTATTTGTCTTTAGAACATATATATGCATTTTTGGGATGATTGACCTTATATATAATTTATTAAAAATTGAGAAAATAGATTGCATCAGTGAGACAATGTTGATAGTAGGGGATTTTAATGGTATTTGAACTTAGATTAATTTAGTAAGTTACAATTTCTTATAAATTTATGAGTTTTGTGATGTGATTTTAGGTTGATAAGAGAGAGTAAATTTGTAAAGTTATTTTCTATATTGGGATAAGCGGAAGAAGTAAATAAATATTATACATTACCTAAATATATATGTGTTCAACTTTAAAAATATTTTAATTGATTCTTTTAAACAATCAAATGAAATCTTTAGTTTTTCAATATTACTTTTTATTATAATATATTTTAATAATTTTGCATGATCAAATATATATATTTTGTATATTGATCGAATTATATAAATAGTATTATCTTTCCTATATGAAAAGTATGAGAATATTCCTTCATATTTAAAAAGTATGATATGTATTGTAATCGAAATTGTAATGAAAACATTTTGACTCATTTGTCCATAGTTCATTTGATCGTAATGGCTTAAGCACCAGGATTACAAGTGTTATAATTATATCATATTGGTCCAACTGGAATATTTATTGTTGCACAATATTAATTGTATTGGCCCTATATCAGGTTAATAGATGTAAATTGTATTGGCCCTGCACTAGGATTATAGATGCTAATTATATTGACCCGGCACTAAGGTTAAGGTTACAAATGTAAATTGTATTGACACCGCACCAGAATTATAGGTGTAAATTGTATTAGTCCCG